>ML786875.1:55829-108274 GCA_009831015.1 Picea engelmannii | reverse complement strand
AACAAATTTTTTTGTTCTCTATATCTTAAAAAAAAAATTGTTTGCGAGTGTTTTTTTTTTCCATTTTAATTATTTTCTTAGTGTAAATCATTAAAAAAATCAATTAATAAATAAATTATCAAGTAATAACAGTTTTATATTTAGGAGTTGATTTTCAGTGTTTTATTTGAGGTGGTGCCAATGGTCAGGGTTAGGGTTTCAATTAGGTCATATTTTTAACTCCAAAAAAAATAGTGTTTCTACCAATATCATCCATTTTTTATTCGAGGGTCAATTTCATGGTTATGTTTGCAATGTCAAGGCTGCAATTTCAAACAAGTCGCAATTTTAACCACTTCTAAAAAAAGATATCAGTAGCACCACTTTTTGAAACATGGGTAAAAATGCGACCTCTAAAACAACGAGAACTGTGGAGAGTTCTCGTTAAGTTGATAACTTTGTTACTGTTGAGCATGATGATGAGGCATGGGAGTCATTATTTTCATAGGAGGGATTAATGTGGTTGGAACAAACTACCAAGGCAAGGTAAGGAACAAACGTGTTCTTTATGGGTCGTTTCAATGGCCAATGTATTCACTTTGGTTTATAACTTCATGCCATGGTCCATTGCATTTTTGTTGTATGATCATATGATATATCAATATATAGTGACATCCATGCAATCCATGGCAAGGGGCGGGAGGGCAATGTCAGGCATCATCCCCTCCCCAACCATTTCAAAAAAAAAATCTTAATTATTTCAATTTTAACTTGTGCTTTTTCTAATTTAAATTAATTTTTTTGATTGTATTTTTAATTAATTAGGTTGAAACTTTTTTTTTTTTTAATTTAAATTTAATTTTTTTTAATATTTAGATTAATATGTAAGTATTTTATTTTTTTTATCGTTATTTTTTTTTTAATTTAAAAAAAAAAAATTATTATTATTTGGTATTTTTAAATTTTTTTAGTGTTTCATTTTAATCCTTATATTTTAAAAAAATTTAAAACAACCATGTTTTATATATATATATATATATATATATATATATATATATATATATATATAATAAAAAAAACAGTTTTTCATTTTTTTCAATTTTTGTGTTTTAAATTTAGAATTTTAAGGGTCGGTTTTTTTTTTCCAAAAAAAATTACATTTACTCATTTTTAATTATTTTTTTATCAAAAAAATGTGATTTGCATTTGTTTTTAACACTTTTTTCCTTTTTTATTTCTAAAATATTTTCAACAATTTTTTTATCTTTATTTCTAAGAAGAAAATTATTTTTTTCCCTTAAAAAAAATTTTGTTTATGGGTTTTTATTTCGATTTAATTATTTTCTTAGTGTAAATCATTAAAAAAAAATTGATAAAAATAATTTCAAGTAATACAACTTTTATATTTTTCCGGGAAGTGTAGATCACTTGGCCATGAGGTAGAGAGCATTGTTAAGGCACTCCTTATGACGTCGTTTAGTTCGAACCTTGCAAAGTCATGTGTACCGTATGTGGAACCACATGGGTACACCTGGAGGTTATAGTGGTAGTGGTCAAAATCGACCCAATGTCACATGATTACAAGCTTGCCCAGTCGTCGATTCCGCTAGATACAAAAAAATAGCATTTTTAGATTTAGGAGTCGATTTTCAGTGTTATATTTGCGGCGGTGCTAGTGGTCAAGGCCACGTTTCAATTAGGTCATAATTTTAACTCCAAAAAAAAAATGTTGTTACTGGTAGCATCACTTTTCAATTCGAGGGTCAATTTCAGGGTTATGTCCACATTATGTCGCAATGTCAAGACTACTATTTCAAACAACTTGTAATTTTAACTACCTCCCAAAAAAAGGGTGCTACCAGTAGCACCACTTTTTTATTTGGGAGTTGAGTTTGGTGTTTTTCACCAAAGATATCATATTTTTGGGCTAGAGTTCTCATTTTGAGGTCATAGTTATCGTTAAGTTGGTAACTTTGTTCAATTCAATCAAATGTTGCATCAACGCCAATGGTCATAAAATCAATGCCACGTGAAATGCAAAACAAAATATTTTAAGATACAATTTAGATTAATTGTAAAAAATTTGAATTTTTGAACCAAAAAGAATTAATTAACGAATAATTTGGTAATGAGATTCAAAGTTCAAACCTTTCAATTGCTTCATTTAAACTTTGAAATTATAATTGACAAATACCAAATCATGTAGTCATTTATGGGTTTATTCTTTTCATCTTATGAAGTGTGTATGCTCAAAGAGACTCTGATTTATTTCACAACTGGATATGGAGCAAGTGGTTCAAGCTTTGAATAGAAAATCTTGGAAGCTCAGAACTGCCTTCACTAAAAATATCCCACCATCCTGGCATGAGAATTCAAAATTAAAAAGAAAGAATGTATAATCTTGTAGCATTATTGGAGTATACTTTCTAGCATGTCATTTTTTTTCATATTTACTGCACTCATGATGGAAAACAATTCATTCGTGACCCTGCAGTCTTGTCATTATGCAAGAGATTTCCTATTGAACTTGTGACTTTGAAAGTTAAAGCAAATCCTTAAATGTGGTGCACTAACCAATTAACCCAACACCTATGTAAAGCGTCATAATGCCAAAATATTGTTTACTATAGTTAGAGAGTCTCATCTTCACCTCTACAACTACACGGAAGCATTGTTCATACTATAAAGTTAAGGTTTATAAGTGACCCAATAGCAGGTAAAAACCTGTGGATTTAATTGGTCCACTTATTAAGGATTTCCTAAAGTGGCATATATTTGGCTTCATCACCTCCATAGGTGATTTTAATAGCATCCTCTGTAACCCTATCCATGTCCTCATAAAGATAACCCATTGCTAGTTTCTCACCAACCATCATTCAAAAGACTCTTACAAGTGGCTCATAAAGAGACCCCCTCAAAATCCCTCCAAAAACTCTCATTATAATAAAGAGTTGCAGTATGCATCCCATTAGTGGTGTTTGAATATATGGACCATCTCCACTCATAGGAGACAAACATCCTCTTCAAAGTTAGTTTTTGTGTGACAAAACATTGGAAGGTAAGTTCATGGAAAATCTAATCGCAACGATGTTAACATGCACCTTCCCCTTATGAGTCCTCATCATGTTAGGTACCTATATAATTGTAAATATATTAGTAATGGACTTAGCCTTCTCTACAATTTCTTGAACCCCAAAAAAAATTGGGCTATGTTCAAACAAGACACCCTTGACTGACCAACCAATCCATTTGGGATGAGATAAGGATATTTTCTCCTTCTCAATTTGGAAAGGACCTTGTCTTTTCTTTCATTATCATTTGTTTTTCAATATCCTCTAACTTGATTTCTATCAAATTGGCAGCTCATGGGATTCAAAAAATGGTGGGGAATCTCTCCATGACAGTCGATTGCATTGTCAATGACTAGTTAAATTGTGTTTTCTAACCCCACCATTAAAATAACTAAATATATCAATACAAAGAAACACGATGTTCTCTACCTTGTCAAGGGCATCAACAAATTTGAAGAATAGGATTCCTTTGGGTTAAGCAACTAGAAGAGTAAGTAAGTCATGTTTCTCTATCAGTAGACCCCTCTTCCATTATAGTGCAATTGTTTCTTCCTCATGAATCATGAATACCTCATACTACCTCTTCCATGTCTTAAATTGCTTCAAGGAACATTTCAATTCTTAAGACCTCGAAGGTAGGGATATGGAAACCTAGCCCAATAATGGCAACAACATCTATCATGCCCTACGAATAGGAGGTGTTGGTCACATTCAAGGGAAGGGATGGATAGTACCAAAAGTTCTAAATTGATTTATTGGTTTACTCAAACATTTGTCTTCAAAGTCATGTCATCCAAGCAATGCTATCGAAACCAAATCAAAATCGGTGGAACCTGCTGGTCCGACCAGTTTTAGATTAAAACTGGTCCAAATCGTTGATTCATACTAGTTTAGGTCGGTTCAATATCGAACCATCCTATGGCCACTGAATTAGTTGGTTCCATACGACTTGACTAGGGACCATCAAAAGCCAAAAAAACATTAAAAAAAAAAACAATAAATTTAAAGAAGGGTTTCCTAATAACTAATCCTAGGGTTGTACTAATTTTATTTAAAGAGGTCCCCACCCCCTCCATTTCATCCACCCTAGTAATTAATGGTAATGTTAAAATAAAAGTGACATTCTCCTTTATCTTTCATTTTCATCATTTTACTTAAATTTTTAACATTACCATTAATTGTTTCAATATATTTGAAAGTGGTTCCAACCTCATTGGACTTCATATGGAGAAAATGGAATTTTAGGTCCCATTCAAAATTCAACAGACTGAATGGTTTTCAAGATTTCAAGATTGGTAGGATTGCAACATTTCCACTAGTTTCTATCATATATGAGGGTATGGAACTAGCATTTAATCAAGAGAACCAAACCCTCTATATACCTTGATGTTGGTGGCATTGATTGTTAAACTATGATGTCAAGACCCTAGTAAAAATGTATCATTCCCTCAAGTAAAATCACTTATTAGGCATGTTAAGTTTTTTCTATCTTATTTTAATGCTTAGAGGGTAACAATGATGATGAGGATCCTAATTTAGGTAACAATTTTGATGATATGTAGTTATGTGTTGTAGCATGATTTCTTTTTGGACTCTAGAGGCCATTTAGAGCTTCTTTGTTGATGTATTTTGGTTCAAAGATGGATTGCACTTGTGTTATTTTCATTATATGCACCCTTACTTGCTAATGAGAAACTTTTCAATTGTATATAATGGTTTAGATTCAAATGGATACACATGAATATCTATGTTTTTTTTTTTTTTTTTTAATTTAAATATTTTATGTTTTTTTTGGTTAACTAGTTTTTTTCCGGTTTTGGTCCAATTCAAGGTCAACCGGTTTGGTAGATTGTGACCAAGTCTAGTACAGAGTGAAAAAAAAAACTAAAATGCTGGGAGTGAAAATGGATTGTGGTAGGGCACCACCTCTAGTGCTAATTCTACTTGTTATGCAATAATTACACCCTAGAGTGGAGTTCCTTTTTGTCTCTTCATCTTTTTAGTGTTTTATAATCGTATTCATAAATGTATCCTCTGGCGCAAGTGTATTATATGACCCAATAGTGTCTAGCATAAAAAAAAAAAAAAATCTTTTTATTTTCCCTACCTTTATGGCGTCTAAAGCTAAAGTTACTTTATTTTTAGCACCTTCCCCAACATATGGAGAAAGACTTATTTCGCAGTGCCTTTGTTAACAGTGTGCATTAGTTCTAGGAAAATCCCTTTACCTAGGCATTTTGTTGGTGAAATAACATGGAGGAGGTGAAATGAGTTGTTCCATTTCCAAAAGTACAATGGTTATAGCCTGAAACAAAGTTGTTTCGAGCCTGAAAATTAGTTTAGAAAATCTTCCCTAGTTCTAAAAAAACAGCTCTAAGAAACAACTCTGAAAATTGAAAATTATGCCCTCTACCACTATGAAAAACTCATAGCTGGGAATGACCAAATTGTACCCTAACTGTAATATCCCTAGGTTGAACCCAATTGTAAATGTAAATACAAATGTACGTAAGTTGGTGAGTTGTTTGATATAATTGTGTATGCACCTTTCATGGCATAGTGTGCACATGTACTACGCAGTAAAATGCTGAAGTGTGCACATTTTTGGATATTGCGTGCAGCAACTTAAGTGCACGCGATTTTGAGGCCATGGAACCTTTGTGTATATGCTATGTTTTATAGGCTGGTGAGCTAGTTATTATAAGCTAGGATGCTTATGTTTTGATTAGGCCGGAGAGCCTAGATGTTGAAGGCCAGTGCACCTATTTTTGTATATGTCTCATGATTAATATAAAATACATCGTTGCACGCAGACCGACCACGATAAAAGAGATGGGGGAATAAACTCCCCTAGTTAGGGAAAGGGTGGGGGCTAAAATTTAAGGAAAAGGGCTAAGCTAGGGAACTTAAGCCAAAAAAAAAAAGAATATTATATTAATATTTCTTAAAATATAAAGTATGGATAATTATTTTATCCTAATTTCTAAAGTGGGGACAAGTGGGCCAAAGTAGCTCCCAACATGACAAGTGTCAAGTTGGGGACATGCATACATATTGTGGGGACTTAGTTCATTTCCTATCATTCTTTCCATCATTCCATCCATCATCCATCCATGATTCCATGACCAGTTCACTCATGCAGTTAGTTATCCTTCAGACATTCCTATCAATGTACCTGAACCTATATCCATAACCATTTTGTGTTGGTGTACCTGGTTAGCTTGGGAGCTGGACTAAAGAAGTGGGTTATCAGGCTCGTGGTATATTGAAGAGGTGGGTTGTTAGGACCTTGAGCAATTCTCTAGGTGAGAGAATTGTTGGGAATTGATTTCCTGAAGGTGCTAAACTGCAGCTACAGTGCTCTAACACTTCCTATCCAGCTTGTTGTTGAAGCCTGGAAAGGAAGTGGGGCAGCCAAAGGACTGTTGAGAAGAGAAGGGGCACACTTCCTGGTTGGTACAAGCATGTGGGGAATGAGGTACTGTAGGTTTTTAGTTTGAGTTTGCACCTGTGATGGAGTCTTTCCTGTTGTCCATGAGCCATTAGCCTGGTTAGGAATCCCTTTACCCAGGTGGAGTTTTGTCCCAGCTCAGGGGTGACCCACTGCTGAGAGTAATGAGCAGTGCGGTCTAAGACTGGGAGGTTTGTGGAAGGTCTACACGCAGTTGGTGATATTGTTACAAAGATAAGTGTCAATTATGTGAAAAATTTACATGTTGTATTATTATTTATGTGTTTATTTTTATGGGTATTTCCTGTATATGTTTACTATTATTTCAGTATGAATCCGTGCAATTACATAATGTATTTTTCTGTCTATGTTTTATATATAATGATTCTGCAAGAGTTCTGTGTGTATATATTTTAATTTCATGCAGTTTGAAAAATTTATGTGGCATACCTCAGTTGGATATTGGGTATGTCATAGTATGTTCTGGAGTGAGAGAACGAAAGCGTTCTCTCATGTAGCATGGTCGACCATGGGTGGTCGGGGACGTTACAATATGGTATCAGAGCTTCAGTTTTCAACACTAAGACTGGATGGGCTGAGCAATTTGAGTTTAGGCAAAATTTCACAGAGGATTGATTTCGAAGTGGCCAAATTTCAAGTCACAGAGTGTCCATGGTAAATTTTAGAAACAATGATGCGGAATTGGGAAAAGCCCCAATTTTTGTTTGTTAAATTCATGGGAAAATCGAGAAATTCTGCCAAGTGGTGATATATTATTGGTTTAATATCTGTTCTAGCAAATTCAGACCTGGAATTGGTCGAATTTGAAGTTTTAGTGAAGCCATGACAAATGGAACGAAATCAGTTGATTAAAATTCTCAATTCGTGAATTGAGTTTGGGGAAAAAAATTTGTTCCAGAAATGTCAACCCACAGTGATTTGTTGTTGTAGAGGTTGAACTAATGTTATCGAGGTGAAATTGAACAAATTTCATAGTTGCATAATGTCTATGGTAAATTGGGGAAAAAGTTAAGCAAAAGCCACAATTCCTGCAACGGAATTCACAAGGAATTGATGCGCAATAAAAATCTTATGATATGTGAAAATTGGGCATTGCGTGGAAAAATGTTGGCATGTTCGTGTGCGCACTAAATTTTGGCACCGTGCGGAAAAATATGGTGTGCGGGTGCGCGTGGAAAATTTTGGCACAATGTGGAAAAATATGGTGTGAGGGTGCGCGTGGAAAATTTTGGTGCTGCACGGAAAAATATTGATGTGCGGGTGCGCAAACTAAATTTAGCATTTCACAATGTGCACACACATAAGAAGGTGTGCGCAATGTACACACACATAATAATGGCGCCCGGGGTGTATGTAGTATTGGCAGAGCACAAAGGAGTTTGGTTGGTGCACGTGCAATATTGGTATATGTTGTCGTGCGACAGTTTAGTCAATGGTGCGCACAGAGTATTTGTGTGCGGTGGGGCATATTGAAATTTGGCACGGTGCAATGAATAGAGTGAAATGTGCACGGAATATCAGAGCGCAATACTAAAAATGTGTGCAACAAGTATAGTGCAATAACCAAAACTATGCTCGGTGGATATTGGCGTGTGACAAAAAAGTAGTGCACGCAAGTTATTAGCGCGACAGAAAAGTGATGTGCAGTGATTATAAGTGCACGAAGCACGATTTACCTTGTGGTGTTTCTGCGCATGGTAAATATGGGTGTACAGGTTGAAATTTGTGTGCGCAAAGTCATTTGGAGAGCGAACAACAGCAGAAAACCAACAAATTTCCGCGACATTTTATACTGTTAGAGCGTCATCTTTTTGTAGTACATTTTTTAGGACCTTAAGAGTGTTTTTAGCAACTCAAAAACCACAAGGGAATATCAAATAAAAGAGCTCTAAGAAATATTTCTAATGGTGTAAATCGTTCTTCAAACGGAGCCTTTATGAGAAAGTTACAACACAAACAGTGGAGGGTAATTTTTAAGACCCAATTAACTTCCAAGAGCCATAACTTTCTACTTCGAAATCAGATTAAGGCACAGGAGTAGTCAATGGAAATATATTGAGCCATAGAAGATAGTCCCAGAGCTTAATTAAATTTTTGGGCATGTTAAATATGTTTAATATGTCAAAGAAGGTACCTGTAGCATTCTAGACCAAAAACACAAATTGGCCTAGAACTTCAGCAGGCTGTAACTAGCATCCAAGAACCCAAAAAGGGTTGAAACTTGAACAGAGTGTCCATAATATGTAAATGAAGAAACCCAATTGAGATCCTATGAAATATCCAATGGAATAGGTGAAAAAATGCATAATTACAGCGCAGAGTTGCGCCAAGTTGAAAAATGAACAGAAAAATTAATTGGCAATTTTTAAATAGCCATAACTTTCTGCTCAAGACTCAGAATTGAGCATGGGAGCAGGCGTTGGAAAGGTCTTGGATAGTGGAATCTAAATATGCACCCAAAAAATTGATCTGGGCATTCAATTTTCTAGGAAATTAGAATAAATAGTTATGATATATTATTGAACCATAATGGTTCATATTTTTCATGAGATTGTTGAAACAGTTAGTCTGACAAAGTTTTGTTCGTTGCACATTTTGCAGAGTTAACAACAACTAGATCAGATCAATATCAGTGCATATTCCATAGGAATGGAAGAGGCATAGGGGACTTACAACCAGGAAGATGAAATTAGAGGGATGGATGTCCATTTGGGCATGGAAGGAACAAACTCCAATGGACATGGAGAAGGAAGGGATGAAAACATGAATATGGTAGAAACCATTAAAATTTTGCAGAAGGATGTCCAAAGCCATAAAGATGCTAATGAAAGGCTTATAAGATCTAAGGAGTAGCAGGATGACTTCAACCTGAAGTTATTGGAGAGCTTGAACAGAATAGAAAATAAATTGGATAAGGAGAGTGGATCAAGCAAATCTGGAAGTCACAGGTCTCCTGATGAGAAAAGAAAAGCAAGAAGTGTTAGTAGACATCACCAGCACTCCCCAAAGCATTCCAATAAGAGGGTACATAGCATCTCAATTCCATCCCCTATCAGGAAGCATAAGGGGTCTGGGGTAGATGAGCTACGAGGAGAAATGAAAAAAATCAAACCTCCTATATTTGATGGTGAGCACAAGAAGGATGAAGATGCAGAGACATGGTTGTTGGGCATGAGAAAGTATTTCCAATTGCATTATTATTCTTCTCATGTAGAAGGTAGAATTTCCATCTATCAACTCAAGGGAAAGGCATCCATGTGGTGGGATCAGCTTGTGCAGATGCAGCAAATTAAAGAGAAAAGTGTTACTTGGAGGGAATTCAAGAAGTATTTTGAGAAGAAATACTTGACTAAGAGATATTATGACAAGAAAATGAAAGAGTTCTTTGAACTCAAGCTTGGGAGTATGACCATAGATGAATATGAGAGAAGTTTTTTAGAACTGCTGAAGTATGTCTATTTCATCAAGGATGAGATGAAGATTCAAATGTATTTGAGTGGATTGTCATCATTCATCAGTGACAAAATAAAGTATGATGATCCCAAGACATTGGAGGATACCATAAGGTGAGCTAAATGTCTATTGATCAACAAAAATCAAGGCCAACTTTCCAAAAAGATTGGGAAGACAAAAGGAAGTTCAATATGGATCACAGGAAGAAGGGAGCTAAGACACCATTCTTCAAAAATAATCCTCAGGGAAAACAAACTCCTAGAGAGCCCAAAATGATTGATACAGGGGGTCAAAGGCCAAGGCAGCCACCTATTCAATGTTGGGGTTGTAAAGGAGATCATATGTACAGAGATTGTCCTCACAGAGGTGAAAAAGGGAGAATTGTTCACAATGTACAGCAAGCTGAAATGGTGGAGGACATGGGAAGAAATGTACCAAGGATCTATGCAACCCTAGACAACAAGCAAGCAGAGTATCAGTCACATATGATTGAAGTGGAAGGTATGATCAACAACCAAACCATTGCTATTTTAATTGATTCAGGATCTAGTCATAGTTATATAGATTTTAAGATGGTGGAAAGTTTTCATTTTCCAAGAAGCAAGCATGGAAAATCTTGGTTGGTGCAGCTGGCTACCGGAGCCAAAAGAAAAGTTATTAAAATGGTTAATTCATGCCTTATGGACATGAATGGACTGAACACTAGAGAAAATTTGAACATCTTGCCTTTAGGTTCCTATGACTATCTAATTGGAATGGATTGATTGGACCATCATCATGCCATCCTAGACTGTCATAACAAAGCATTTACTTTCTTCGATGAGGAAGGGAGCTTAAGGAAAGTGCAGGGGATTCCCAGGGTAGTAACCATCAGAGATATTTCAGCATTGCAGCTGAAGAAATGTTACAGAAAAGGGTGTCAAATATTTGCATCACATATGGAAGAGACACCTAAAGATAAGGTGCCAAATTTGGAAGATCATGAAATCTTGGAAGAATTTGATGTGTTCAAGGAGGTACCAGAACTACCCCCAAGGAGAGATATTGATTTCTCTATAAATTTAATGCATGGAGCAACTCCAGTGTCAAAGACTCCTTATAGAATGAGTACACCAAAATTGAAGGAGTTGCAAATGCAACTTGAAGAAATTATGAAGAAGGGGTATATACGCCCAAGTATGTCACCTTGGGGTGCCTCAGTCTTGTTTGTGAAGAATAAAAATGGAACATTAGTATTTTGCATTGATTTCAGACAGTTGAATAAAGTGGTTGTTAAGAACAAGTATCCTCTGCCAAGGATTGATTATCTTTTTGATCAATTGAAGGATGAAAAGATCTTTTCAAAGATATATATCAGGTAAGGATTAAAGAGGAAGATATCAGAAAGACCACCTTTAGGACAAGCTATGGTCATTATGAGTTCACAGTGGTGCCATTTGGGTTGTCAAATGCACCAATTGTTTTCATGTGCTTAATGAATGGTGTTTTCCGAGGATATTTAGACAAGTTTATCATTGTATTTATGGATGACGTTCTTATATATTCTAAGTCAGAAGAAGAGCATGAACATAATTTGAGGATGGTTTTGCAAGTATTAAGGGAGCATCAGTTGTATGCAAAATTGAGCAAGTGCTCATTTTATCATAAGAAAATTCACTATTTGGGACATATCATTTCAAAGGATGGGATAGCAGTGGATCCTGAGAAGATAGAATCCATTAGATAATGGTCAATGCCAAATAATGTGATAGAGATGAGATCATTCATGTGCCTTGCAGGCTACTACAGAATATTTATTGAAGGATTCTCAAAGATTGCACACCCAATCACTTCCTTGCAAAGAAAGGGTGTGAAGTTTCAGTGGACATTGGATTGTGAAAAGAGTTTCCAACACTTGAAACAGTTATTAACAAGTGCTCTAATACTAAGGATTGCAAACCCAAATGAAGACTTCATTGTATGCACAGGTGCATGTAAAGAAGGACTTGGTGGAGTCCTCACTCAAAATGGGTTTTTTATATGTTATGAATCAAGGAAGTTGAAGGAGCATGAAAGACATTATGCCACTCATGATTTGGAGTTGGTATCCATAGTGCATGCATTGAGGAAATGGAGACACTTCCTCATGGGGAAAAGGTTTGAGCTGAGGATAGACCACAATGGTCTGAAATATTTATTTGATCAACCAACTCTAAATGCTAGGCAAAGCAGATGGTTAGAATTTCTAAGTGAATATGACTTTGATATAAAGAATATCAAGGGGAAAGTGAACAAAGTGGTTGATGCACTCAACAGAAGAGTGCATAAATTGAATGCTACAGCCATTAGCATGTACCAATCAGATTTGAAAGACAAAATTATAGAGGCTGCCAAATCAGATTTGCAATACAAGGAATTAGTGGCAAAATTACAGCAAGGTATTTTGCAGAAGAAAATTGAGGAATATAAGTTAGATAATGATGAAATTCTCATGTACAGGGGAAGAATTTATGTACCAAATTATAATGAATTGAAAAACTTGATATTGGGAGAAATGCATAATGTACCTTATGTTGGGCACCTAGGATATCAGAAAACTATTGCAGTTGTCAAAAGCCAATATTATTGGTCAAGCATGAAGAAAGAGGTTGTTTATTTGATTGCCAAATGTTTGGAAAGTCAAAAGGTAAAGGTTGAGCATAGACACCCAACTGGTTTGCTACAGCCATTACCCATTCCTGAGTGGAAATGGGAAGTTGTAACAATGGATTTCATCACTAAAACTGCCCAGAACAAACAAGCAACATGATTATATCATGGTAGTGGCGGATAAGCTTACTAAAGCTACCCATTTTATTCTAGTTAAGCTCACTCACAAGGCAGCGAACATTGTTGATGTTTATATGAGGGAAATTGCTATATTACATGGCATACCCAAGACAATTGTGTTTGACAGAGATCCAAAATTTACCTCCAAATTTTGGAAAGGATTATTTAATGGATTTGGAACAAATTTGAATTTTAGTACAGCTTATCATCCAGAATCAGATGGGAAAACGGAGAGGGTGAATCAAGTGATTGAAGATATGTTGAGGATGTATGTGATGAATAAACCATCAAAATGGGAATACTACCTACACTTGGTAGAGTTTACTTATAACAATGGGTACCAAGCATCTCTAATGATGAGCCCATTTGAGGCACTTATGGCAGAAAGTGAAACACACCAGTAAGTTGGGATAACCCAGCAGATAGAGCAGTGGTTGGGCTAGATTTACTCAAGGAAATGGAGGAGCAAATGATAAAAATAAAACAAAATTTAAAGGTTTCCCAAGACAAGCAGAAAAGCTATGTTGATAAAGGTATAACTCACAAAGAATTTAAAGTGGGTGACCATGTAGTCTTGAAAGTGAAGGCCAAAAAAAGTTCCCTGAAGTTGGGAAACTATTCAAAGTTGGCAGTTTGCAATTGTGGGCCATTTGAAATCCTAGAGAGGATTGGTCCAGTTTCTTATATGATTGCATTTCCTACATCTATGTCTGTTCATAATGTATTACATGTATCATTGCTAAAGAGATATATACCTGATACTAATCATGTTATTGATTGGAATGTGATTCAGGTGGAACAAGAGGGCACTTTTCAAGTGCATCCAGTATGCATTATGGATCGTAAAATCAAACAGCTCCGGAATCGAGCTATAGATCTTGTAAAGGTCCAATGGCCCGTGTACGGTCCCGAGGACGCTACTTGGGAGCATGAGGATGCAATGTGGGCAAAGCACCTACATCTTTTTGAGGATTTTTGAAAAAAAAAATGTGTATGTGTGTACATGATGCACTGAGGACAGTGCATAAAATAAGGGGAGGGGATTGTAATATCCCTAGGTTGAACCCAATTGTAAATGTAAATACAAATGTACGTAAGTTGGTGAGTTGTTTGATATAATTCTGTATGCACCTTTCATGGCATAGTGCGCACATGTACTGTGCAATAAAATGATGAAGTGTGCACATTTTTGGATACCACGCGCAGCAACTTAAGTGTGCATGATTTTGAGGCCAATGAACCTTTGTGTATATGCTATGTTTTATATGCTAGTGAGCCAGTTATTATAAGCTAGGATGCTTATGTTCTGATTAGGCTGGAGAGCCTAGATGTTGAAGTCCAGTACGCCTATTTTTGTATATGTCTCATGATTAATATAAAATACATCGATGTGCACAGACCGACCACATTAAAAGAGGTGGGGGACTAAAATCCACTAGTTAGGCAAAGGGTGGGGGATAAAATTTAAGGAAAAGGGCTAAGCTAGGGAGCTTAAGACAAAAAAAAGGAATATTATATTAAGATTTCTTAAAATATAAAGTATGGATAATTATTTTATCCTAAGTTCTAAAGTGGGGACAAGTGGGCCAAAGTAGCTCCCAACATGACAAGGGTCAAGTTGGGGACATGATCCTGAAGGTGCTAAACTGCAACTACAGTTCTCTGAGACTTCTTGTTCGGCCTATTGTTGAATCCTGGAAAGGAATTGGGGCAGCCAAAGGATTGTTCAGCATATAAGGGGCACACTTCCTGGGTGGGACATGCATGTGGGGAAAGAGGGACTATAGGTTGTTAGTTTGATTTGGCACTTGTGACAGAGTCTTTCTTGTTTTCCATGAGCCATTAGCCTGGTTAGGAATCCCTTTACCCGAGTGGAGTTTAGTCCCAGCTCGGGTGACCCACTGCTGAGAGTGATGAGCAGTGTGATCTAAGGTTGGGAGGTTCATGGAAGGTCTTCACGCAATTGGTGATATTGTTACAAAGATAAGTGTCAATTGTGTGATAAATTTACATGTTGTATTATTATTTACATGTTTATTTTTATGGGTATTTCCTGTATATGTCGCATGTATATGTTTACTATTATTTCAGTATGAATCCATGCAATTATAGAATGTATTTGTTTGTTTACATTTTATATATAATGCTTCTGCAAGAGTTCTGTGTGTATATATTTTAATTGCATGCAGTTCGAAAAATTTATGTGGCATAACTCAGTTGGATACTAGGTATGTCACAGTATGTTTTGTAGTGAGAGAAAAAAAGTGTTCTCTCGTGTAGCATGGTCGACCATGGGTGGTCGGGGACATTACACTAACTATGAAAAATAAGGTCTGGAAAGTGTGCCCTAGCTCAAAACCGCGGAAAATCAGGTCCAAAAAATGTGTCACAGTGCTTAACTGTAAAAAACTCAAGTCGCTCAGGCCTCATCTGCTAGAAAGTGCTCCCTAACTACCCTAGCAGTGCACAGTGAAATAATTTTGAGGGAGAAAAGAAGTCCAAAAAGTGAGGCAAATGTGCACCTTAACTCGCTAAATTTGTGGAAATCGTGCCCTAACAAAGATAGGTTGGTGATGACCTTTTATAAGCAATGGTCCCACATTGGCCCATCAGCCTGGCTGAGGCTGACCAAAACTCAGACTCGGACAGGTCAAATTAAATCAAACCCAGGTTGGACTGGATTAAATAGCCCCAACCAATTCCAAAGGAAATCAATCTGTTTTGGAGGTCAGGTGGGTCAAACGAGCCATTCAGATCAAACTGGTTGAATCCTATGACTGATTCACTCCCTCAAAGAAAAACTATGGATGCGCGAAGAAGAGATCAACACCAATACTTATATATGTGGATAGCAGGAGAGGAGTAGGGGGAATATTCTAATAGATGCTTAATAGTTCAGTGTTCAAAAAATTTAACAAGTTTCTTTCTAGGTTTACAACTAGATTTCTTTCTATGCTCATAGATACGGGAACAGGAACAACATTACTCTGGGACAGGAACAGGAATAGGACTTCGAAAGAAGGATCGAGATGAGACGGGAACATGAACGAGTCACACTAATCCCAGTTGAGCTCACGTGGTCATCCTAGTTAGGAGTGGACAGTGACGGGTTTGAGAACGGGAATAGGAACAGTAAGAGGTTTAGGTGGGACAGACAGGTATTGTCTTGTTCATTATTCTATGTTTCTTTTTTTATTTGTCCTATATGGAAATGACAATACACTCAACACTCATAAAAAATGGGCAAGAGGTACCCTTCTCAGGTGAAACAAACCATTTAGTTCAAGTGAAAATTGCCTCTTCAAGTAAAGCAAGGAAGTGGGTTTGGGTCAATGCCAAACAGTTTCGGGGTATTTTAAAACGCAGAGTTGCTTGTCTAAAATGGGAACAGACAAAGAAAAAAAGGGCCCTCTGTAATAAACTTTCAAACAAGCCTCCTTTGCAAAGGTGTAACAGCAACAAAACTAAAGGCAGCAATGATTATGCGTTGTACAGTCCCACATCCACACCTCTCACATGTTCATCTGACCTATATGTACAAGAGTTATTAAATTCCAAGAGGAGATTGGAGGTTTTGGAAGTCAAAGGGCATGAAAGAGACCTTCAAATCCAACTATTGACAGTAGAAAATAGGGACTTAACAGAAAACAATAAAGTTTTAACAGAGCGAGTGACCATGTTGCAAGAAGCCCTTTTGGAAGCAAAGGATGAATGGCCAGGCTTGAAGGATGTCAGGCAAATCAGGCAAGATTCTGCGGTGGAAATTAAAGAGGTGATGAACTCTAAAACACCCAAAATTGAAGGGAAAACAGGTGAATAAGCATACATCCATGGAGTGAAAGTAAGGGATGAAGAGAAAAGAGATTTTACAAAAAGTTCCAAAACTTGGGCACAAGTCATTAGCAAGTCTGCTCATATGGAAAAAGAAACACACAACCAGGGGGACGACATGCAAAGTAGAAAAAACAAGGAAAGACAAGGTAGGGAAGCAAACATAATTATCAAAGGTGTGAGAGAGTATGGAAAAAATGAATGTACTCTCGATCTTACAAGTGAATTTATGAAGGACAAGTTGCTTTGGCAAGGCCGAATTTTCCAAGCATGGAGGGTGGGTAAGCCTAGTGGTGAGAGATCTAGGCCCATAAAATTCATCATGTCAAGCATACGTGACAAGCAAATTCTCCTAGGCAAGAAGCAACTCTTGAGAGGATCTCTCTTTTTTCTAGATGAAGATTTAACTATTAGACAACAAGAGGAAAGAAGGGAAGAGTTTTTAAATGTTAGATTAGCAAGGGATGAGGGAAAAAGGGAATGTTTGTTCAAAGTAAAAGTTGTTATTTCCTTTTTCAGTCCCCATTCTAAAACAGGACAGCAAGTTGGTAGCCAAGAAGAGACAACAATTTCACAAGCAGGAAAATATGCAACAAGGCCAGTTTGCACAAATAGGGGTGAAGACTCAACTTTGAGTCTTGTAGACCAAAAAAAATAGAAATCAAATTATTCCCAGGTTTCCTTAAGTTTAGTTTGTTGGAATTGCAGAGGTTATCCTTGGAGGCGGGGACCTGGGTTAGGACCTATCGCGGAAAATAGGGACATAATTTGTCTATTGGAAACACATGAGCATGAAGGGTGCAAGACACCTATGTTTGAAGAGTATGTGAAGATGGCAGTGTGGAACACATAAGATGAGAAGGGTAAAGGACGCGGGGGTATCGTGGTCTTAGTGAAGAGAAAAAAAGGTTGTCTCATTCAGTTAGAAAGTGAAGACTCAAATAAACAATTCGTTTGGTTTAAAATATCAGAAAATGGTAACATCATCAGGATTGCAACATGTTATTTTTCTCCAAAAGTTTCAAAAACTTACAAAAGTAGGGGGCTTGATCACAAAGACCCCTTTGCAGCCTTAAAAAATGATATTTCAATGTACTCTCAACTAACCGAAGTCCTTATATTGGGTGATTTCAATGCTAGAACAGCATGTGAACAAGCTAGTATTCTTCGTTGTAAGGAAGACTGAAACCCCATTTGGCTTACAGAAGAGAGAAATAGTCAGTGGACAAGAGTTTTAGAGGACAACAAAAGCTCCAACTTTTTTGGGGAACAACTGCTTACTTTATGTGGGGCATTTCACTTAGTCATTTGTAATGGGGTGGCTAGATGGGCGAATTCTGGCAATTTCACCTACAATACCTACAATGAAGAAAGTGTAGTAGACTATGAAATTTGCTCACATGGCTTGTGGGAGTTCAAATCTGATCATAAACCGATCTATTTAAGTCTAACTTGGTCTGAACAACAACAACATGGGACAAAAAATCAGCACATCCGGCAACCTCCTTCAAAGGGTAGAATTCTATTGACTCAAAAAAACTGTAACACCTTCAAGATATCACTAAAGAGGTTGTTTAACGAGGATAAAATTCCATCCCAGGGCCTTCATAGCCATGAGTTAACAAATTTAATCCAAAGCGCACTTACAGAATGAAAAAGAGAAAAAAACAGGAAATCTGAAACAAACTGCTTTCCGGTTAATGTTTGGTTTGATGAGGAATGCAAAACAGCAAGGAAAACTTTGAAAGAGTCAAGACATAAAGAAATAAGCATAAAATCTTACAAGCAAATTGTAAGAAATAAGAAAGTTGATTTCATGATCTCAAGGAGGGAGGAATTAATATTCTTGGGGGAAAATAACCCCAAGTTATTTTGCAAGGAGCTTCAAACGAGAAGGAAACAAACTAAAAATAATATGATAGCCTATCAATGGTTCGAGTATGCAAAGAAGATTTATGAGCAAGATCCCCCCCCTTGGTCAATACTACTACTAAGCTCTTCACCGTGCAAGAAATTGAGGTGGGTATCAAAAAGTTGGGTGTTGGAAAAGCAAAAGATTTAGTTGAACTCTAGGCAAAATATTTAAAGTGGGGTTCAAAAACTCTTGCACCTCACATTATGAAAATTTTCAACAACATCATTCATCAAGGATTTCCTACAGATTGGAAAACGAGCTTAGCAATACCACTTTTCAAGAGTGGGTATGTCAACAATCCCTCCAACTATAGGACCATAATGATAAACCCCTTGTTTGTGAAGTTATTTGGAAGTATGTTAGAAAATAGAATCAGCAAGTGGGCAGAAGAAGGGGATAAGCGTGCTAAAGGGAAAGCAGGTTTCGGACCTAAACACTCAATGATTGATCATGGTAGAACTCTAAGGCACATCATTGAAAAAGTGTGGGAGAAAAAAGAGGAAGCATTTTGTTGCTTTGTCGATTTCAAAAAATCTTTTGACACAGTCCCTAGAGATAAGCTTTGGCATAGAATGGAGGAACTTGGGGTTCCTATACATCTTAGAGCAGCCATCCATAGGCTATATGAGGAGGTTAAAGTCAAAATCATAACGTCAGCTGGTATCTCCGAAAATTTTAGGAGTGATATTGGGGTCAAGCAAGGGTGCCCATTGTTCCCTACCCTCTTTGGCTTATATATTGAAAAACTTGAAGAGTGGTTAAACTCACAAGAGGGTGATGGTGCTCTTTTGGGTGATTTTTTGATACGGCTTCTTTTGTATGTAGATGATCTTATTTTGATTGCTAAATCCACTCTTGGGTTGCAAGAACACTTAATTTCCCTTGAGCGCTTTTTTAGTATAGTGGGAATGCAACTCAATACTAGCAAGACGAAAGTGGTAATTTTTTCTAGCAAAGGAAAACATAGGCAACATAAGTTCTACTTTGAAGGCAACACTCTTGAAGAAGTGGCAGATTACAAATACCTCGGAATTGACTTCAACAAAAATCTAAGTTGGGAAGGCTGCAGAAAGAAAAGAACTTTGGGTGGTTGGAAAGCATTCTATGCTTTTCAAAATAGATGCAGAGAAGCAAAGCTATGGGATTGGAAGACTATGCAAACTCTCTTTGGGATTTTAGTGATCCTAGTGGTTCTATATGGTTGTGAAGTGTGGGCCAGCAGGACATCTGACTTACAGTGGAAACAAATTGAGAAGATTCAAAAACGCTTGATCACAAACAAGTTTAAAATTAAAATTTCATTCCCTTATGATATCATGCTGAGTGAAATGGGGGTTGCTCCTATTGAAGCAATTGTTATGGTGTGTCTCATAAGATATCTAAAAAAAATTGAGCAAAATGGAAGATATTCGGTGGCCTAAGGTCATATTCAATGACATATTGTGCAAAAGGAAGAAGACGTGGATGAGACAAAATATTAAATGGCTTATTAAATGGGATATCCACTTGAACAAGTGCCCTATGAATAGTAAAGAGATAAAGTCTTTTGTTATTGATAGGTTCCACAAGCGAACTTGGAATAAAGGGATTGGGAGAAAGAAAGAGTAGTATATTGAAGAGTTTAACCCCCCATACAATCATCATTAAAAAGCGTACATCGGGGCCAATATATCTTGGAGAGCCAAAATTCTTATTGCCCAATTAAGAACCAATTCCCATCAACTATGTTGTGAAACTTGGCATTGGAAAAGACCAAAATAAGATTGGAAAGAAAGGGTGTGTGTGTTCTGCACCTCCAGAAAAGTGGAGACAAAAAATAATTTCATTTTAGAGTGTGAAGCTTTCAAAGAAAGCAGGGACAACTATATAAATATCTTGACAGCTATCTCTTGGAATGACTTATTCAATGAGGGGACAGTGGAGAAACTAGGGGAGCTCATCATCAAGTTGAACAGGAAAAGGGATGAACTGATGAAATTAGTGTGCGAGGCGGTCTGTCCCATAGGCTATTGTTAGCCTCGTGGAAGTTAAAATTACTTCTTCTTCTTCTTCTATTGTGAAAGATATGGAAAAGCATAAGCGCTACACTCTGTAAGGAAAAGGCCATTGCAGTGGCATTCCCAACAAAGTTGCATGTCCTCAAGTGAATATCAATTATTGGATTTATTTTGAGAGGTCGCATGTTGTAACTATGATTAAATAAAACACATTTTTTAACTTTAATAAGTGTATTGTTCCACCGCCCAAAGGAGTTGGATTCAGTGGTGAAAAGCGAGGATCTTTTCACTCAATTTCAATGAGGGATGCTTACCCTGGAGCTTGGGGACACCTTTATCTGGATTTAGGAGTGGAACAAACTGATTAATAGACTAAATACAATCAACATAGAGATATGAAGAATAACACAAATATCCAGTGAACAATATCTTCTATTAAATAATGAAATAGGCTGAAACTGTCAAACTGCAGAACTGAAACTTGCTCGAATGGTGGTAGTTATCTCTGAGAAGTGATGTGGATGCTACGCGCATCTGTCTGAGAAGAATGGATTACAGTGAGGCTCTAGAGGCCCTTTTAATATTACTCATGAATTCCAAAACCCTAGACATCCAAAAACCTAACCCTAAAGGGTGAAATGCCAAAAGTCATGTGGGCCCTATGGGTAAGTTGGTGTAATTTGGTACCTTAACTTCCTAGGGTCATAAATTTTTCATACGACCTTCGTTTAAGTGTGTGATAGCCTGTTGGAAAGGTATTTCAGAGAACTACAAATTACATCATCAGACTCTGACTCCATTTATAGTCTGACTGTGACAAGTCAAAAAAACAACGTTTAGGGCCCCAAAACAGCCCTGAAATTACAACAAGATGTGCTGACATGAAAACATACAAAATAAGCTAGTTGGATTAAACGAGAGGCCACTCGTATCCACCTAGAGAATGTGTGAGGCTTCAAACAACTCCAGAAGTGTAGAACTCACAATTATAAATCATTACAGAAAGACGTGATGAATCAAAAACGGACACGAGGAGCTAGTTGGAATAGGTGGGTGGCCACCGATATCCACCTAGATCAATCCTCCTCCCTTAGGAAGCAATGGTCTCCATTGCATTGAGTTCCCCCATCAGATGAGGAAACTTCTGCTAGATTTGGCCCCGGGTGAGCCACTTTCCTTGGTGTATGTGTTGCCCTGCCTTGACAACCCGATAAAGATGGATCCGCTTCTAGAGAGTGCCCTTGACCTATGTGTCCACTATCTGATCAGTGGATGTTTTTTCCATGCAATCAGGGTTGAGCTCTATTGGTGTCAGTTGTTTGGAAATCTCAGAGGTGTCCAATAACGGTGGGAAATATGGTCGAAGGAGGTCCACATTGAATATTGGATGCAGACCAATGAAGGGTGGAGTGTTGAGCTCAAAATCATTGCTACCCATAGCCTTGGTGATAGTGTAAGGCCCATAACGAAGTGGGTGAAGCTTTTGATGGGGCCCAATGAGACGCTCATTCTGCAAATGTAACTAGACTTTGTCACCAACCTGAAACTGGCATGGTATCCTGTGTTGATCATGGCGTTGCTTGTACTTAGCATTGGATTTATGCAAAATATCCTAGACCTATTGGTGGATGTGTTGAATCTGCTCAATGAATCTGGTGACTTTGTCGATCGCAGACTGATAAGGGGAAGAGTCTGTCTGTGTGGTCAAAAGAGGAAGTGCAACATCAATGGGTCCCAAGGGTTGGAATCTCATACCCACCTGAAATGGGATATAGTCAGTGGAACTATGGAGATCCATGTTGTAACTGTGTTGGACATATGGGATACTCTCGTCCCATGTATGGGGATGCTTAGAATTGTACTTGCACAGGATGTGCACAATCTATCGATTGACAACCTCGGTTTGGCCATCGGTTTGGGGGTGGAAAGTAGTGGATTTTGTGAGCTTGGTGTCCAACAGAGACCAGAGACTTGACCAAAAGGTGCTAAGGAACCCGCTATGTCGGTCGGAGATGATGGTCGATGGTATCTCAAAGTGGACCCAAACTCGTTCGAAGAAGATCTTGGAAGTATCTGCCACTATGACATTCTTCTTATAGGCTATGAGGATGGCCATCTTCGAAAACCAATCAACGACCACAAATATGTAGTCATTTTCATGCTTGGTGGATGGCAAACCAGACATGTAATCCATGGAGATGGATTCCCACATCTTCTCAGGAACAGGAAGAGGGGTGTATAAGCCTTGATTCTTGATGGTTGGCTTGGAAATGGCATAGGCAGTGAAAGATATGATATACTTAATTGCGTCATGTCAAGTTTTTGGCCAACAAAAATGTTTCGGAAGAACGGCCACAGTTTTCTCTATGCCAAAATGCCATGCCACCCGACTGTAGTAGGATTCCCAAATCAACTTTGCACGCTCGCTTGTATGAACACAGAGATGGCCCAAGGGGCATAAGAGTCTATCCTGAATGTGAAAATCGGTGACAGTGGTGTTTGTACCCAAGAGCTGATATGTGGTGGCGAAGTCTGGATCTTGCTGGTAAAGTTGGGGCCACTACAATGTTTCATGTCCATAGGAATGGAGCACAGTGGTGAGTGCAGCCACAAGAGGTCGAATGAGGTAGTTAGTGACACGATTGGAGATACATGTCTTATACTTGATGTTGAGATGGAACTGCTACAAGTAGGTGGACCACTTCTGATGGCGGTCATTCTGCAATTTCCCCTGTGTCGGTATGAACTACAGAGGCTTGTGATCAGTGTCTATGATTGTCTCTTTCCACATAATGTAATGTTTACATTGACGACAGGCTTGTATAATGGAATACATTTCCTTGTCATAGGTGGGGTATTTTCGAACGGTATCGGAGAGTGTCTCACTATGGTATGCCATCGGATGCCCATGATGAGTGAGAACTGTGCCCACAACATAGTCATATGCATCAGTCTCAATCTTGAATGGTTGTTGTAGATCAGGCAAGGAGAGTACTAGAGCTTAGCACAAATGATGTTTTATATCATCGAATGCTCATTGTTTTTCCTTCCCCCACACAAAATATGTCCTACCACCGCCCTTGGTCACCTGGCTGAGGGCCCATGCAATATGGTAGAATCCCAACATGAACCGTCGGTAGAAATTGGCTAGTCCCAAAAAGCTTTGAAGCTCGGTCAGTGTGGTCGAGGTTGGATAGTCACGGATGACTTGGATCTTAGCTAGATCCACATGTACCCCATGCTCATAAACAATGTAGCTCAAGTATTGGACCATGTTCATGCCAAAAGATCATTTTTCCAAGTTGGCATAGAGCTTGTGTTGCCGCAGAGTGCTCAAAACCTACTGAATATGTCGCATGTGCTCCTCCCACATTCTACTGAAGATGAGGATGTCATCCAAATATACTACCACAAAGGAGTTGGTGAAGGGTCTCAATACATCATCCATCGACCTCATGAAAGTGGTTGGTGCATTTGTTAAGCCAAAGGGCATGACTAGCCATTCATAGAGACCTTCTTTAGACTTGAAGGTTGTCTTCCAGACATTAGTTGGTTCGATGGGAACCTAGTGGTAGCCAGACTTCAGGTCAATCTTGTTGAAGAAATTTCCCCCCTTGAGTTTTTCAAGAAGGTCATCAATCCTAGGAATGGGGTAGCAGTTCTTGACTGTGATTTTGTTTAAGGCTCTGTAATCAATGCAGAGTTGCCAAGTATTGTCCTTCTTCTGCACTAGTACAATTGGGCTTCTGTAAGGGGAGGAGTTGGGTCTGATGTGCCCCTTTTGAAGAATCTCTTGGATCTAACACCTGATTTCATCATTCTCCATCAGCGAGCACCGATAGACTAGTCCACTAGGTAGAGGTGCGTCAGGGGTCAGATCAATTGGATGCTTGACTTGGCAGTGTCTCGGTACCCCTGTAGGTGAGGCGAAGATGTTTATGTATTATTCCACGATCCTGTCCACTTTCTTCTGCTACAAGGAGAGGCATTGTGTAGAGGCCACGGATGTGGTGGTGACCTTCTGCTTACTGTGAGCACAGATCACAAAGAAGACAAACTCCTCGGTCTGTGAAATGACCTTACTGCATTTCTTAAAAGAGATTAAATAAATAGCAGTAGGCGGTGCCACCTATGGGATCCTGTACAATTATCTACCCAAAGTAATAATAACATTGCGGGGTCTAGACTCATGCACAGCATCACACTTCCATAAATATGGTTGTCCTAAAATAACATCACAAACTTCAAGGGGAGAAATATCACACAGTACCTCATCTTTGAAAGGCTTGATGTCGAAGGGAAGATGACATTGTTGGTTGACACGGAGATATCTTCCTTGACGAAGCCAGCCTATGATGTAGGGATACGAGTGCGGTGTCATTGGCAGGTTCGGTCGCTTGATGACCTCTACTGAAATCAGGTTCTTCTGACTACCGTTGTCGACAATGGAATGAATCGGAGCCCCCTTAACCCACATATGCGAGTGAAAGAGGAGTTCCCCTTCCTCTGGTTCTTCTGGTTCACTTGGTCGGACTTTGGTGGTAGCGATTGTGGCACTGGGTTCAGCGTCGATAATCTGCTTCCCTCCTTAAGGATTTGACTCGAAATCAGAATTGGCCTTTGACTCGGAAGCATTCAGCTCGCCACGAGGGACTTCTTGGAGAGGTATTTGTCAATGTTGTGCCAAGGAATTTTATGGTACTCACACCATTTTCCCGTGTCCTTCTTCGTCTTCTCATTGCCCTTCTTGTGTTGCAGCTTGGATGGATTGTCATGAGGGTGGCCATATCGACTTGGTCCCTTGCTGTGTGGGTTGGGGTTGCCTTTGTCCTGCTTCGGCTGTGAGGAGTTTGCAGATCCAAAATCTCACTGTTTCTTCTTAAATTTATGCTCGATCTTAATAGTGTATCTATAAGTTGTGCCCAATGAGGCGATGTCTAGGAAATCCATTTTTGTTTGAATGTATCTATGCGAACAGCTACAGTATTTGATTACCAGATGATGCTCAGAATATTTGATACCTAATTTTGTACGTAGGGTATGGAAAATATTGGTGAAGTCTGGTACTTTCTGGTTCCTTTCTTAACGTAGGGTGGTCCATCTGGTGTATTGGTCCTCGTAGCTTCCAACAGGGTAGTATTGTTCTTTAATGGCGTCCCAGAAGGAATCCCTTGTAGGGGCCACCACAAAAATTGCAGATTCCTCCATTGCCCTTTGCTCTGAGTAAGTATCCCACCAATATTTAACATGAGGAACGACCTTGAGGAGTGAAAAAGTGATATTTTCTCTATCGAAAACATTGTGGACTAAAAAATATCCTTCGAGTAGATTCAACCATTTATCTACAACATTCGCATCTATGAGTGCTTTAAATAATGGAATATCAAAATTTAGATGTACCTTGAAGGGGGTTGCATGGTCGCTTGATGAAGATGCTTCTCCCATGGGCAACCGTCGAAGAATCTGCATGAAGTTTTCCATCCTTTTGTTCCTTTGTCACATGATGGCTTCCTCAAGAAACATTTTAATAGGATCTCTTGCTCCATCATATTTCTTTTTGTCTCCCATGGGTTGTTGTTGGGCTCGGCGTGATCTATCTGGTAATGTATCGATTGGTTCAAGTCCCAACTTATTGTACCCAGACCTTGTTGGAGACATGCACGAAGAAAAATAAATGAAGAGCAGACCGCTCTGATACCACTAATCCAGATTTAGGAGCGGAATGAACTGATTAATAGACTGAATACAATAAACACATAGATAGGAATAATAACACAAATATCCAGTGAACAATATCTTCTATTAAATAATGAAATAGGTTGAAACTGTAAAACTGCAGAATTGAAACTTACTCGAATGGTGGTAGATATCTCTTAGAAGAGATATGGTTGCTATGCGCATCCATCTGAGCAAAATGGATGACAATGAGGATCCAGAGGCCCTTTTAATATTACTCATGAATGCCAAAACCCTAAACATGTTGGACAAATTGTCATTCATGTGTTGTCATTGATGTCAACAGTACATCAGTCAGCAGAAGATGTCAACAGTCGATGTGATGAGAGGAGAGAATAGTATGAAGGTCAAATCTCGGAAGGAAGAGCACACTGCACAATATATCAGGTAGCAGAAGAAATTTGTGATTATTGTTGATCACGACAGGATCAACAATGTTCCTATGATAAAATCTCAGGAGGGTTAGCAAACGTATAGATCAAAACTTGGAAGGAAAAGCGTAGCCTCAGTAGCCGTCTGATCAAGAGGTTGACCATTGAAATATCGTGACCATCGGATCTGCAAGCCATCAATGGAAGGAATGAATTGTGGTGAGAGAAAGCAGAATTAAACCACTTGCTAGTTAGAATCCTACAATCTGTCTAGATCATCAGATCACGCAGCTTCAACAATCTACAACTACGGTTGATACAACTAACGACCAGTTTAAGTCATATTAAATTGTGACTGTCAGATGCACAATCACAAAATATACGACAAGGATATATTGTGGATATTGAAAGGAAAATTAAATCACTCGTAAATTGTAGTTCTGCAATCATCATCGACCATTGATCTACTTCGAGAATATCAACAGTCGTCGGATCATCTCAAAGTGGAAGGATAGGATAAAACTATAAGAGTTGCATTCCAGAATAGATCGAACTGTTTATCTAAAGAACATGATCAACAAACAGAATCCACTTCGGGTATAAAAAAGCGAGGAACTTACACCCCATCAGTTTGAGATTTGAAATACCCGGAGCCCGAAAATTCAAAGTGAATAAGGACCGTCGGATTTAGAGGACATACGAGGACCGTTGGATCATGATTGTTAGTTAGCATACCACATCAATAAGGTCATGTGGGAGATCCATGTCATCAAACCTCATCAGCAAGTACACATGGCATAATCAGAAGATGACAAGTGTCAAGAGGAAATTGGCTCTTGTGATGTCAACAAGTGACGTAATTGATTTACATCACTCCGGGAGAATTGCTTCGGGAGTTTCAAATGTCAAAATTTATGAAGTCCCGAAGGACGAAGATCTGAAGTTGCTCTCATTCGTCGATCTAAGAATACATCGAGAGTTAGGACAGTCATTAGATCCAGGAGAAAGAGCATGTGCCACATGAGGATCCACATCAGCAATGACACGTGGTGCAATCATACATTGACAAGTGTAAAGTTGATTTGGCATTTCAGGTACGTGAAAATAGTGAATATGAGTGACACGTGGCAGCTACTCAGATCGTGACACATCATCAAGTGACGTAAGCAGTTACGTCAATCTAAGAGTTTTGCTTCAGGATTTTTTACCACTACACTCGCCCAATGTCTCGAAGTCCCAAATGTCGAAATCCTGAAATGGACATAATTCATTTGATCTGAAAGATTGCTTCGGGAGTATTCTCAATTGTTGATCATACTACAGCAAAATTTGAGGTATGAGAATTCTAAAGCCGGGAGACATGAAAGGATCTCGACCGTTGATCAAAAGAGGGACATGTGTCAATCGTTTGTCAACTCCGGAAGAATAACGTACAGAGGAGAGAAGGAATTTGAGATTTGATATCTCTGGAGTCCGAAGATCTAGATTCAATGGTGGTCATCCATCTCAATGCATGATTAATTCATAGATGTCGGATTTAGTAGTGAAAGGATGGGTGTAAGGTTTAAAACCTGACCGTTGATCTGTCTCCATGAAATAAACATGAACCGTTTAATTGTTTCAGCGATATCGTAATCAGGAGTTCTGAAATGTTGGAAGTCACAAATTCCCGAAGGTCAAAGTGTTGAAATTTCATCAACCATTCATCCCATTAGAAGATCGAATAGTAACCATTGATTTAATAAATCGCTCAAGCACTTGTTTTTCTTAGCATCTGGTTACCACCAATGGTCATATGATATAAGAGTTTTTTAAAGGAAACTATTATACGTCACTATATTCGATAAGCCTGTGGTTCTGTAATGCTCAGTCATATGAAATGGATTGAAGGAAGTGCCTCCATATAATTTGGTCTCTATGAATATAAAAGAGATTAGGAATCAAGTATATGGGATTAAATTGATCCATGACTGTGATCAATTTATGAAAAACCTTCATGGTAAAATAAATAAACAGTAATTCAGACTAATTAATCAAAGAGGTGTGATGGTTGAAATGAAGGGACACAATTGTGTCACACTCACACAATTTGAAGAGTATATAACCCTAGAAGAGTGTTGAGAATAAAGAGTGTCTACAGTCCATATCAAAAGATCAAAAGTTGAAGCAGATTCCAGGAATAAAATCTAAATACCTATGCATTAAGGGTGGTTAGGTGGTGCAAGGGCAGGTTGGTGCCTGCAGAAGGAGTTGGTTCTTCCTTGTCATTTGTAGCTGACTAAATAGGAGGTCGTAGCCTCCTACCAGTTGGTGCTGGTAAACCAGGGTGTGGGTGCATCCTGATCATTCGGTGTTGATCAAAGAGGAAGTACATATTCCTTCTATGTAACATGTAAAACAATTTTTGCAATTAATAGAAAAGAGTTTGTGGTTTTCCCAATTGGGTTCCATGATAAAATATTGTGTGAAAATTCTGTTTTCATTGATAAATGAAAAATTGATATAATTGTTGTGTCACTGATTCACCCCCCACCTCTCAGTGACAGGATCTGATCCTTCAAAACATCCAAAAACCTAACCCTAGAAGGTGAAATGCCAAAATTCATGTGGACCCTATGGGTAAGTTGGTGTAATTTGGTACCTCAACTTGCTAGGGTCGTAAATTTTGCATACGACCTATGTTTTAGGCGCGTGATAGCCCGTTGGAAAGGTCTTTCAGAGAGCTACACAATTCGCCATCACACTCTAACTCTGTGTATAGTCTAACTGTGGAAAGTCAAAAAAACAACATTTAGGTCCCCAAAACAGCCCTGGAAGTACAGCAAGATGTGTTGACATGAAAACATACAAAATAATCTAGTTGGATTAGGCGAGAGGCCACCCATATCCACCTGGAGAATGTGTGAGGCCTCAGACAGCCCCAGAAGTGTAGAAATCACAATTATAAAGCAGTACATAAAGACTTGTTGAATCAAAAACGAACATGAGGATCTAGTTGGAATAGGTGGGTGGCCACCAATATCCACTTGGATCACACCTTAAAGTGGTGATCGAATGTGTAGTTGCACCCAAAGAGATTATATTAAAAATAGTCTTTGCACACATAAGTGGATCAAAGCCCACCCTCATTTTCTTCAACTTTAATGTCAAATCTCGATAGAGTAATCGGTTTCGATGAGCCTCATTTTGCATGGTGGCCCAAGTTCGAAACCCGTCGTTATTGGAAGGAGACACCAAAAAATCCATCCTTGATAAGGGTTGGTGTGGCCCAGGTCAAGTGCAATCCCTGAGTGATTTCGACAGCTTATATGCCCCTGGGTCGCAGTTTCTCAGCCACATACTAGTCTTCCTTGATGAAATTAACCAATCATCATATTCCCAATTGCAATACTTGCATATATTTATTATAAAGATGTCGACTCATGACACCAATATACCCTATGCAGTATGTAGTCCATGTGTGCACAAATGTGTCTTTTTTATCTTACTTTAGGATCTCATATGCAGATCAAGCTACTTGAATAAACCAAGCCCTTCAAACTCAGAGTTGAGTTGCAATGTTCACAACTTAAGAAATCAGGTTTGATGTAACATACATAAATGTAATATATTAACCAGATTGGGAATTATTAATCATTGTGTAACGTTTTTTATACACTTAATATCAAAGAAAAAGAAATAGAAAACGTGAGATCACCTTTGGAAAATGAATACAACCACTTAAGAGAATATGTAATAACTCCCTAAGAGATTTATGTGAAGAATTAAATAATAAATTACAAAAATTCAGCGGAAAAAACATGAGCCTTGATGATGAAGTTTACATTTGAAACATGAGGTAGAAAAATATCAACTGAACATTCATAAATATAAAGAACAAGAATATAAGTATAAGTTGCAAGACTCCAACAAGATCTTATCAGAAATATCTTGTCTAAATATTCGAGACGACATCTCACTCACAAAACTTTGGAAAAGTATGACAATGCTAAAAAATGAAAATGTAAGAAAATGTTGTTAATAAAGAGACATCAATTGATCCAACTGAATTAGGGATATTTTCAGATGTTGAAACACAAATTGAGACTATAGAAGTCTCAACAAACACAAAATAAATGATTGACAAAATGACACAGGTTTACGATGAAGATATAAAGCCTAAAGTGAATCAGGGATACTAAACCCGAGATCAAGAAGAATTGAAACTATGAGTTATCAAAGAAAGACGAAGAAAATTATCCCTTGGGGAATTATAATTGAAGCTTGCTTGAATAAATCAAGAAAGGATAAGAAAAAAACACTACAGAAAAAACTAGAACAACTAGGAAACAAAGAAACATTGATCCATAAAGAAACAACAACCAATCCAAATGAATTAGGAAAGTTGTCAAATGTTAAAAACCAAACCATGGAAAAGGGAACCAATACAGATCCAATTGACACAATAAATCAGAACAACAATTATGTTGGAATTTATTAACGAATAAATCACGAGAAGTGATGGATGAATGTTTTGGAACAAAAATCAAGACACAAGATCGATGCTTTCCTTATCATGAGCCTAAATTCTAATCATAAGAGTTATTGTATTGCTCAATGAATGGGAAATAACAAACTCAATATGAATATAAACAACACTCTCCATATGTTCAAAATAATCACAATTCCAAAATAAGTGGAGAAAAAATCAACACTTCACTTGGAAATAGGACGAATTTTACAGAAAATCAAATTAGGATATACTGACCCTTAAACAATGGAACAATTCCATTCAACACTTCAAAAATAGAAGTTTCATCAACCATGACAACATCAAGGACAAAGCATCAAGTGAAAGTATTATAGGCAAGAACAAATATGTACCTTCTCCAGAGTATGCTTTAAGGACAAACCATCCTTGAAAGGGGAGGCATTGTAACATACATAAATGTGCATCAAATACATTATATAATGATTATTATTATTATCAATAAGTCTAGGGACACAACCTTCATCTCATAACTATATATATATATATATATATATATATACTCTATCTTATTTATTTTGGATACTTAGTTGATGAACCAATTTGGTCCATTACATTTGAAAACAGTCAGCAAAAGGGTATACTCCCCTCATATATGAAAGAATGATGACCTATCATCATTCTTCAACTCTAAGTTGAATAGATTCACCATCAATTGTATGAGTCCTAGTTCTGAGTGTGTGTCATACAATTCATTCAATCTCTTCAAAGTAATATAGGATTCGTTAATAGAATAAATATGATGGCTCACATCTTTGCTTATTGTCGTAGAAATCACAGCATATGATTTCTGGTCAGTTTGCTACCCTATGGTTTTAGCTTGTCAGATCAAAAAGTCATAATGCATGACATTGATGCCACTGGGGTGAAGATAGATCTCCCTCTCACAACCTTCATTAATACCCTCTACCCCACATATTCTCATTATATTGAATCTCTCCAAGCTAGTGGTCAAATGAAATCCATCACATTTGACAAGTTGGTGGAGAAAATTTTGGAACATAAGAAAGCCTTCAGAAAGAAGTCAGCTCATTCCACCGACGAAACCATGTGCCTAGCTTAGAAAGGGAAGAGCCAAACACATGATTATTATAAAGGAGAAGGCAATAAAAGAGGACATGGAAGAAATACTTTCAAAGGTAGGGGGGTAGACACAACCAAGGTGATAGATCCAATCTTCAGTGTACCATGTTATCCCCTAGATTAGGGATAACTAAGGAGATTATGTCTCGAGGCCCACAGGTCCTAGACATGGAGTACCAAGGGGCATATTGAATTGATTCTATCCTTGGAGGGGCCATATTTCTTCTTTAGCACCTCCACCTTGTCAGCAGTAGCAACATCCATCCCATCGGCCTGGTCCTTCAGCAACAGTGGGTCTTGATCCATGAAGTAATGAGTCTGGGTATCATGGTATGTGTCACTCTAATTATCAAAACATTTGAATATGTTCATTTAATTCTTTTTACTTCTAACTTGTGCTTGGACCTTATGCATTTCCACTTGTCCACACCTGGGGGGAATTACAGGATTCCCTAGCAATTTGGTTCCCATAGGGTTTGAGCTTCCACTGGGTGGGTTCATGAAAGGTCATCCTCCATTCACACCATACTTACCACTTTTCATCTGTTTCCCTCTCATCCACCCCATACATTGGTTCGGGCATTGGGTTTTCCAAGATAGCAAAGGGTTGTACCTTACCTTGTGGGAAGAAGGGGTTGTATCTTATTTTGGTATTAATTAGTAATTATTCTTGGTCATTTTGAAGCCATTTTAAGGAACTTATTATGAATATATTGTCTTATAAACATTGTTGCTACAAATTTTTGTTTGCTTCACCATATATCAACCATTGTTTTTATTGACAAAGTCTGTGGTTTTATGAAGTACTAACAGCAAGGTGTACTTTCGAAAGATATATTTTCTTGTTGCATTGTTTTGGTTAGGTACATCTTAATACTTCACTGCTTCATTGGTTGAAACCCTGGGAATTTCTGATCAGTGTGACTTGTGAGAGGGGACATTTTCATAGACATCTTAAGCTTTGCCTTCTCAAACCCCCAGGTCACCAGGGACATCTCCCCCGGTCCATCAACCCTAAATAGAAAGAGGCATCCTATTGAGGTGGAAGTGATAGGATAACCTATGTTACGCCAATTTGCCTTTCCTAAACCTTATCCTTTGGATTAAGTACAAATTGTGTGATAACATTATGGCGTCATTGTCGGGGAACACTGAGTCAATTCTCCTCAAAGACGACACCTTTCGGTAAGCCTTTCCTCAAAATCCTTTACTTTTCAAAACTTACGTGGTGACTTCACTAAGAGTGATCCCCTCATCCCTTTGATAGTTTCAAGAAAATTATCTAGCGACTCCACTAACCTTTTCCTAGGTGCCACCTTACTCTCAATTTTGTCATATTTCCAAGTTATGGGATCATGGTGCCCTAGGAACAAGTGTATCCTACTATTGATTTCAAAAGTTTTCAAAGATACCTGAGTTATTTTGATACAAAATGGTCAAGCAACCCTCCAAGATTTGGAGGCCTCCCAATTACTCACATTGTAGAATTCTTGAAGTATATAAGCGAGATAGAACTGGGAGGGGAGGATGTTCTAGTAAAATTATTCATACTTTCTCTACCATCCTTTTTGCAAGATTGGTTTAAGGGTTGTTGTGAAGATAGGGGTATATCATCTTTCGTACACCTCATCCGTAGGTTTATTGACTTTGTCAAACCACGATTCCAGACATATGAAGATGCCCTTCAAAATCTCACAATATCCTTAGAGAACGAAGGATTCACCACTGAGATTGTAGAGGATCTTAAGGATGCATATCATGCTCAATTCCAAGAACCTTATGATATAGAAGAAGAGATTTATGAAAAAAATTGTCAACCCCTTGAAGAGGAGAAGGATTTCTCCCATGATTCGATAGAATGCAGTGAAGATATAACTAGAGAAGTGAATTATGGCAATGAAGCACTAGTAATCGCTCCTCCATCCAATGATTATCTCCAAGATCTTATCTCTCCTGCACAAGATGGAGAGAATGAGGTGAGTCATTTTCCTTTCCAATTTTTTTATGATACCTTCTTCTATGATTCATACAGTGAAAAAGAAAAGGAACCCTTGGATAATCTAGAAGATGTAAAGGCAAGTCTTCCATTTGATGAAGTTATCCAAATACTTGAAGCTCCTGCACAGGAAGAAGTAATCAAGGTAAGTTACTTCCCTTTCCAAATTTTTAATGATTCTCTATCTTATGATGTGGAAATTGAAGAATTTTTGTATGCTCTAACCCTTTCATGTTATGATGAAGATGATCACTTTGTTGATAATATTGATGAATTCATACATATCGAGAAGCGTAAATGGGATGTGAATGGATATGATGGGGATCCCATTTACGAAATTGAGGGTCATTTCCAAAAGTTTCCTTTACCTTTATCACATGAAGTTACTAATAAACTTGACAAATGGAATCAAGGAGATGGTATGATTACAAACCTGTTACAAACACCCAAGGATGACCTGGTGCTCTATTCTCCTAGTGAATTTCGGTCATACCTTGAGGATTTTAATGATTATCCCTCTGAGAACTTGCATTTATTTTATGAAGAATATTATCAACCACCGTTGTGCTCAGATATTGATAACGACATTGTTTTTCTGGAGGAGGATCCTTGTGACAATGTTTTCTAGCCACCTTCGATTATTTTATCTTGTTGTGTCATTAAGGGTGTAGTTGGGAAGTATGTCTTTTGTATTAACTTTCCTTTGAGTCAAACCATAGATTTCAAGGGTAGGTTGAATACCTCAAGAAGAATTTTTTCATCTCAGTCTTTCATCCTTCCCTTAAGAACTCGTCAGTCACCCTCTAGGTTCTTGCTATTTCCTTCCCGGACCTTAGATTGTGAATACTTCCAAGGTATCCAACCTTCAGACTCTTTGAGTCAATCTTTTCATGATCCCTTTCTGAGATGGATTGAGCACTTTCCTAATAGTATGACTTGGCATTATTTTTTCCCTCCCTCCTACCTCCATGATCTAGAATTTACGCTTTCTGATGATGCCATACATTTGCTAACTCGTGTTATTTTTGTTCTTAACTTGCCATTGTTCTGGTTTATGATCAAGCACAAAGGCAGGTATTATGAGACATTGCTAGGATGGATTCACTAACTATTTGAGTACACCTAGCATTCAACTAACAGGTAAGTAGAGGTAAGTAGGTAGGCATTTGCATTCGTTGTATATACCATCTGCATTTCATGCTAGAGTAGTTGTATTTCCATTTGTATATATGCTTGCTTATTTTTATTTTATGTACCATATATGAGCCAGGGATGATATCACCACCCCAAATGATTAATAATAATCATTTTTTGAGATAAAGCAAGTCACATGTCATCCCAGAGATGTTGATTTTCTCATGCGCTCTACGGAAAGCACATATCTCCGAGTTGGAGCCAGATGTTATCCCCTAGCCTAGGGATAACTAAGGAGATTATGTCTTGAGGCCCACAGGTACTATACATGGATTACCAAGATGCATATTGACTTGGGACTGGCCCTAGAGGGCCCATATTTCTTCTTCAGCACCTCCACCTTGTCAGCAGTTGCAGCATCCATCCCATCGGCCTGGTCCTTCAGTAGTAGTGGGTCTTTCTCCATGAGGTAATGAGTCTGGGTATCATGGTATGTGTCACTTTGGTTCTCAAAAAATTTGAATATGTGCATTTAATTATTTTTACTTCTAACATGTTCTTGGACCTTATGCCTTTCCACTTGTCCACACCTAGGGGGAATGATAGGATTCCCTAGCAATTTGGTTCCCATAGGGTTTGATTTTCCACTAGGTGGATTCATGAAAGGCCATCGTTCGTTCCCACCATACTTACCACTTTTCATCTTTTCCCCTCTCATCCACCCCATACATCAGTTCGGGCATTGGGTTTTCCAAGCTAGCAAATGGTTGTACCTTACCTTGTGGGAATAAGGGGCTAAAGGCCCAAAGAGTAAAAGTAGCTAGCAAAAGATAAAATCCAAAAGAACACAACCTTCAAATTCTTCACCCAGGGATCCCTGAGAAAACAATAAAAGGATTCTCAGCAAGAGACAGAGGGAACCATAAAATAATAAAATCAAGACCTAGTTGGGGGATAGGGGGTCTCATCACGAGCTAGCCTATTAGGTCCATGGGCATGTAGTGGTATGACACTACCATTCAGTTGGTCACCATGCCATGGTAGTGGCTCTTGGTGGCATAGCCAAGAGTAAGGGGGTCTCATCATGAGCCAGCCTTCTCATCTCCGGGAAATGCTTGTGGGTAACATTGTCGCCATTAGTCACCACACCAGGACAGTGTCCCCTAACTAGTATCTTGAAAGAAAAAGCAATAAGATAAAAATATAAAATGCATTGAATGGGATTGGAAACATTTGCATCCATGACAAGGTGCAGCTCACCCTCTTCAAAGGTACCCATAGGTAAGTCATACATTCAACTATCATCACTGCACCCATTGCTCACACATCCCTTAACACCTCATCCACTTACATGGCCTACATTTTTCTTCACCTGGAAACATCCCACATCCAATGATAATTATCCCAATAGGACCTCCTAACATCCCCTCCAAACCTAGCTTGTAGAATAGTATAACGTCTTTGAGCACTTGTCTGGGAAATAGGGGTTTTATGCACATGTTTAAATAACTTGATTATTATATGTGATTGACATTTCTATGATCCATGTGACTTATGATCCCATGGAAGGTGTGTTTTTTGTTGTTGCGGGGAAACACCCGACGGACAGGTACACATGGGGAGATGATTAGTTCGGACCTCCATAGGGATAAAATCCCACCAAATGGATGTTGAGACCCCAGCCAGGGGCAGAGACAAATCAGAGGTTTGCACCAAAGAGAGAGGAGGACATAGGCCTTGGAAGGCCCATGACATCATCTCTATGAACCTTGACATTACCCAGCGTTTAATGGACACTTTAGAGGAAGTTGTGTGCCAAGTGGCACGTGTGGCTTGATCCAGAGGCCCTTGGAGGCCTAACGTTTTTCTCCTGAAGGCCAACATTGCACTAGGAAGGCCTAATGTCACCCTAAAATGGAATGACGTCACATTTTTTTCTTGATTTAGGGTTTTATTTTGTCATTTAATGTAAAAACTGGATATTACATGTAAACTGGCCATGTCGGCCTTTTTTACTTAATTCTGGTCATTGTAACTGTATAAATACAAGATTTTCCTTTGTATTTTTTCATCATCTTTCACTCACACAAGTGTGAGGTCTGAAATTTTCTCCCTAATTGGGGTTACATGACTTAAATTTAGTGCGCACTTCTTGAAGGAGGATTGATTTGGACTATTTTGGCAATTTTCTTGGTGGAAGTGTTCAACTAGAGTATTTGCTAGATGATTCTTGGTGGATGTAAGTAAATTTTTTGCAATTCTTATTCGTTGAATTGTTATAGTTACATTTATCTTTCATTTATACTAATATTATGAAATTTCTAGCTTAAAACCCTAGGAGGCTAAGCACATGTTATTGCCATTGCCTTAATAGCTTTCACCTACTAGATTTTGCTAGAAAGTCGATTTTCTTGAAGCTTTTGATAAGGGGCTTGCCATTGCAACACCCTAGCACATTTTGCTTCATCTAAGACATCATATTTTTCACCTTTGAGCTAAATAAGGAGGAAAACTACTAGGGCCTAGGGTTACCTACTTCCTAGTATCCATTTCCCCCCTAGGGTTTGGAGATTGAAGCCTTGGGTTACCAACACTTCAATTATTGACCCCTCTTGTCTTTAGTTCTCTTATTATAACTTGTTCCTTCAAGATTTGATGATGCCTAAAAGATTCCATTTTCCCTAAAATCACTGGTCTAATCCTTGCTATTGAGTGATTGATAAAAACCACCATCAAAACCTTTACCTCGAGCTCTCTACTAACTAATCCTAACCTTAGAATAGCCTAATCTACTAACCTTTTTGTTGTTGTTACTAAAGTAAGATACAACCATCTATTGCAGCACTAAAAGCAACTAAAAGCAATTGAGAAAGTTGATAAATACATTGTCTTATTTGCTTCTGACAAATGCTAGTATTTTGGTATTGATTAGTAATTCTTCTTGGTCATTTTGAAGCCATTTTAAGGCACTTATTGTGAAATTATTGTCTTATAAACATTGTTGCTACAAATTTATGTTTTCTTCACCATATATCAGCCATTGCTTTTATTGATAAAGTATGTGGTTTTATTGTTAGGGACCTAACCCCTCACATAGGTAGAATAATATATTTTGATGTAATAAAGGTCAATATTAATAAGGCCTAGCAATAAGGAAGAATAAGTCCAATGTAAGAAGACCTAATAGAAGCTTCCGCTTCTAGAAGGATCTTCCTCTAGATGGTTCTTTTGATAGACATATTTAGTATAAATAGGAGTCGAGGGTATGAGAACTTTTGTCTTGGATATTATTGTAATAGATCTATGTTATGGTAGAGGTTGCCCCCTCGAAGAGGCAAGTGAACATTGCTCTCTGTAATCAAAGTGCTCTTTCTGGTGTTATTCTGGTATCATTTTGGTATTATTATGGTGTTGTTCTAGTTTTATTGTTGTTCATCTTCCATTTCTAGCTATTTATTTTTGTTATGCATACTTTTTTATATCTAGAATGTTACAAGTGTTATCAGATCACCTTCCTCGGTAGAAAATTGTGGGTTAAATTTTTTTCACGGTAGATATGTATCTTGACATATTTAAGCTACAGAGATATTTTGTTATGTGCATAAACCCGTGGTTTTGGATTCATACATGCAGCAAATACAAGTGGTACTTAAGCACACATTTGTTGACCACCCTTGTAACCCATGTTGGTACCCCTTCGAGTGGTAGCGCATCAGACAACACTTGTATACCGATCGACCTAGATTTATGGAAGCCCTCCATAGATAAACTGATCGTCTGCCTGATTTCTACAGTGCCACCGAGAAAACCACTCGAGAAGATACTCTCTAGTACCTGGGTAGTCGGGTAGTACGGCTAAGGGCACGGTCTAGCCTCCTTATTTGTTGTCCTGAGATATTGGGCCAATTAATAATGTTGGACCTTGCACGTATATCAGAGAGCTATAGCACAAGGAAAGCCCTTGTCTGTAGAACCCTTGAATACCTAACCTTTGGGGATGGTAACAAAAACAAAACAGATAATATCTATTGTTGTGCAACTGTGTCTCCTGCATTCAATTTTCCAAATTAATACACATTTATTCCTGATTAAGAATTTGGGCATTTCATCACTACAGTATTCTTCAGATCGGAGTATAACTCCGCAGGTGTAAAAAAAAAAAAATTGGATTATGTTGGCACCATTATTTGAGACCTATTCCATTGGATTTCTCTCTTCGCCCTTATCACATTCATAACTATCATTTTTCAGAAAAAAAAAATTGACCCCACCTGCCCTTTTTTAGTTCCCTCATCATCATGGCCCATACCCGTAGCCAAGACTTGGAAGCTCGATTCAATACCTTGCACTCTAATTTCACAGAGACCCAACAAGAAGTTAGACAGCTCAGTGTCAATATTGCCACCATCAATAAAAACATCCATTCCTCCATCACCACCTCAATTGAGGAACTCAAACAAGACCTCAAACAAGACATTGCTACCCAGCTTGAATCTGTCACTATGATGATCTGCACCAAGCTACATATCCCTGCAGATCCTCCCTTATCTAACCCACCTTTGCATACCAAAGGTGAAACTTCCTCTCATTCCCATAATTTTTAGCCCCATCACTTTCAGTGTGACCTATGCCTTTCGCGTGTGGATGTGACCAAATTTTATGGCTCGGATCTCACTGGACGGGTAACTCAAATGGAACATTAGTTCTCTTTGTATGGCATTACGGATGAGTTGGCCAAACTCTGGTATGGTGTTCTCCATCTAGATCAAGAACGTTGGCAATGGTGGCAATGGAGAAAATTTGTTTGCCAAGGGTATGTTGCTTGGACACACTTTGTGGCAGATATTTATGAATGCTTTGACACTGACACCAACCATTTAGGTCATTTGACAAAGTTGAAACAATCTGGCATAGTGGAAGACTTTATAGCTGCTTTTGAGTGACTGGCTTTTCGTATAGAGGGCGTGTCTGATGCTTTTTTTCGAGAATGTTTTATCAGTGGCCTTAAGGATGATATTCATGCCCATGTCCTCATGGCTCAGCCTTAGAGTTGGGTGTGTCAATATTATGGTAGTTGTGGGAGGTATTAACCTCCATTTGTGACCTATGACAAGATTAGAATATTTTGGAAGCAAGAAAAGATTTTGATATAACCCTAGAAGAGAAGTCGGCTAAAGGAAATATTATATACTAAATAATTAGAACCCATAATGAGAAGTTGGTCCAGGTAGTTTGGAAAAAGCAGTATAAATACAGGAGGCCAGTCTTCATTTAAGCCAAACATTCTCAGAATTACAGAAGCACGCTTGTGTGCACTGCATAAGGCTAGTTTGTGTGCAAGTCTTAGGAGAAGTTGCTGCCACCAGTTCTGAAATCTATATTCTCAGTCTTTCTGGGTTGGACTCTCTGATCAGTCTTGGTTATCTTTTCTTGGTGCATTAACCTTGGTTGGATATTGATCTGCTACCAGAATTCTTCTCTCTTTCAAAGTCAAGGTGCTCGGGGGTGGCATTAGTGTCTATGGTTGGGTGACAATATTGTTATATTGTCTATGGTTAAACGAGCACATCCAATATTAAAATAGGGTGGAGGATATTAAAAGAGATAAGGAAGCACAACAAGTTGTCTCTTCTCAAAATCGGAAACCCTCCTTTATTCCTCACACTAAACCAGTAAATCCCACTCCTCCTTCTGCTACACTAAATATCCAAAAATTGACCAGGACCGAAATGGCTGAATGCCAACTCAAATGCATTTGTTATAATTGTGATGACAAATATTTTCCGGGACACAAGTGTAAGGAACAAAAGTTTTTTATGGCCATATCGGAGGATGTTTCGAAAGATGATGTTGAATCTCCCCTTGTGTCTATGTCACCTGAACCCACTGACATAAATCCTCCCTTGGACCCTCTCGAAGTAGAACCAGTCATTTCCCTAAATACTCTCATTGGCTTCTCTGCTCCCCAAACCCTCAAGCTAATTGGTTACATCAAGCATAGGAAGGTCATCATTCTTGTTGATAGTGGAAGCACCCATAATTTTATTCATCACCACATTGCCCAAGAAACTAATTGATATATCTGTGTAGTCAATAATTTCCAAATCATGATTGCTAATGGTGGGTCCATGAAATGTGGAGGGCGTTGTGAAAATGTGTGTCTCCAAATTGGTGACTACCACCTGAAATCTCATATGTTTGCTATCGACGTGGGTGGTTGTGACATTGTGTTGGGTGAAGAATGGCTAAGGACTTTGGGTCCCATTCTCATGGATTTTAAGGAATTAACCATGCAATTTGACCAGGAGGGCCAAAAATATAAGTTCCAAGGCATCATCGTTGATTCCCCAGAGATCATTAGTTCCCATCTCATGGAAAATCTGCTCAAAAAAGGTCATTCTAGCATTATTTCCCAACTCCATGCCATACAAGCAACTTAGACACCCTCTGTGCCGCAAGACCTCCAATCCATCCTCTCTAAACATCAAGTGATTTTTTCCACTCCCTGGGGAATCCATCATTCTCGTGGTGTTCATGATCATTACATTCCCCTTTGTTAGAATATGATGGATTGTGCTTGTTTTACCATAGACAATATCACTATTGTCTCCCAACCATAGGTCGAAGCCACCCTCCGAGCACCTTAACCTTGACAGAGAATCATTCTGAAAGCAAACCCTAGGCTAGATAGCCAAACAAAGGGTGGTGCACCTTTCTCAAAGGATAGCACACCAAACAAGAGATGATCAGATAGTCCAAACCATAACCAAGAGATAGTCCAAGCCAAAAACATAATCTGCTAGCCGCAGCAGCTGCAACGGAAGCTCTCCTCCAAACTTGCGCGCAAAACTGGCTAACTGCAGTGCACACAAGTGAGCTCTGCAATTCTAAGAATGCCTACCAGAATGAAGATCGGCCTCCTGTATTTATACTAAAACTGGAAAAATGCATGGGCTGACTTCTCATTTTGGGTGCTTATTTACTTAGTATATAATATTTCCTTTAGTCGAATTATTCTCTTGGAGGCTAATAACATAATACAATTTATCCTCTTGAGCCAACTTGTATTCTAGGGTTATTAGCCAACTAATTAGGGTTTCTTCTTGCTTCCCGAAATATTCTATTCTCATCAAGTTTACACGTGGAGGTAAATACCTCCCGCAACTACCATAATATCAACACTCCCTCCTAGCTAGGGAGGTATTTGAAGGTAATGGTCTTCACTATCAATATCATCAACTGCATCATCTCTCAAAATCATACTCCATTTGAGTAATCAAACATGATGTTGGATAATTCACTCACTCCATACAGTGACACAAGAACCATTCTTCTAATACGGACATATGTCCTAGAAGAATAAATGTCCTTGATCATTTTCCGTCTAGGAAATCTCTGTCCATTGATCATCCATCTAGATGATAATCATTTCCAACATTGTTGATAGTCTTCAAGGCAATCAGAATAATATCATTCAATATAACACAACTGTGTCTATCCATAGTAGTACAAAACTAAAATCCAGTGGTACACTACCACACCAAGTAGCACACAGGTACTTGATCAGTGACGTATAGTCACAATCAGTGGAATACATCTACCACAGTAGTATACATCTACTGTCTAGAGACATACATTCTCCATAAAAATCATTTGATATCAACCTGCATAGAAAACATTGTTATGATATAAACTGAATCATCTAGGCCATTCTTCCATTCATATATGTGAGATCTGGAAGATCATCTGCCCTCAGAAAGTCAAACATCAATGATGAGCTATCTGGACTATTCTTCTCAAGAAAGGAAGAATAATTGTCCCAATTTTTCAGCCTAGACCATTCCCTATCCTAGGACATTCCTCTGACACTAAACAAAGTGCAACCTAGAGAGAATGAGTCTGCCCTAGGGAATGTCTATCCATGATTGTTGAACCTGGACCATTCACCTATCTGGGCCATTACTCCGGCTCTAAACAAAGTGCAACCTGGCGAGAATGAACCTGCCCTAGGGAATGATTGTACGGACCATTTCCAAAGGAAATGACTTTCCTGCACCAACCTCCAAAATGGACCATTCTTCGAAAATGATCACAACTGTGAGCTTCGAAAGAATGATTTTCCGGCGAGGCGGACCATTCTTCTTGAGTAACCCTCAAGAAGAGAGACGGTCCTAGACCATTCCCATGTTAACCACAATGGGAAATATTTGTCTATGGTACATAAGCAATCCATCGAACCATTTTCATTACAAAAATGATCGTTTGATCTGGACCATTTTCCGAACTGGAAAATGCCTGTCCGTCAGAAATCTCAAACCACTTTCCGAACTGGAAAAGAAACTGATCATCCTGGACCATTTTTCGAACTGAAAATGATTGTCCATAAATCAATAACACATCAGTGCTCCCTCCCAACCTGGGAGTCATCTCTTCCTTTTTAAATAAGGAAGTCATCTCCACGAGCTCCAGCTTGAGTATGCAAACTCTTTCATCTTGGACAGAGGCTTTACCAAAATGTCTGTTTATCTTGCTCATCTATGGAGATATATATATTTGGAGAATCACTTCTCTTTTCTAGACTTCATCACAGAGAATGTAATGCTTGATCTCAAATGTACTTCAGTCTTTCTGAAGGCTTCATATAGCTCTGATCAATATATTATATCGTTATTGGATTCATATTTTGTTCCCTCCTATCTCATAACATTGTGGCAAGGCTCAAACTGGAGCATATTCATGTGGCACTTCTTCTGTCATCATGAGATCTTTGTCATGGATTGGAAATCTATCATTCTAGAGTTCTGAGTAATCATTTTGATATAATATAAAAGGTTTTCACCACGCTTATGTTGTGCATTAGAGGTTCTCCACCAAGTTGTCTTCTTTCATCTACATACAAGGGTCACTTTCTGGTATACCTCAAATCCTTGAGGTTTCTCTTCATATGCTCTTTGTTCAATTATTTTGGAGAACAGTCTTTGTCAATCACATGAATATTGTGGACGATATAATGGCTCATGTAGAGGTATGTTTGGTTTACTGGAACAAGCAATCATCATAGTCTTCTCCCTCCATCTGGGATATCCTCTAGTTCTGGATCTAGCAATGCTTACATTCATAAGTCTTTTCATACAATGTTCTTCATCACAACTTTCAATTCCTCTACTTGATTGCTTTTAGTGAGTTCATATCAAACTGGTAATCGTGTGATTCTCGATACAATGACTGGTTATTCTAGCTTTTATTTCTTTCTTGGAATCTTCATGTTCTTCCTCATGTTTCTCTTTAGCTCTTGGGTCCATGGAGTTTTCTATAGATTTCATGCCTTGAATATTCCACTTCTTTCTTTCATCATAGGATCATGAATGTGGATGGACAACCAGGGATACTTTAAGGATTCTTTTCAAAGAAGGCTTCTTCTAAAGTCAAATTGAACACGTATTGCTTTTCATGGCTGCTACCATGGATATATACTTCATCATCTTCAATGGATCATAGGCTTAGCTCCCTCCTAATCCTTGCTTCATGTATGAGTGCATGTTTTGCTTTTGGAAGTATATAATTGGCTCCCTCCATCTAACATAATTCACACTTATGTTTGCATCCTTATTGCCTTCTGCAAGGTGTCATAAGTCTTTCTCCAGTTTCCTCTTGATTGTTGAATTCTTTCTATCTTTACTTCTTCTAGGTTTCTTCAAGATTGATTCTGAATTCGGCTTATCTTTCAGCTGTTACTTATGTAATAACTTCCACATGAATTGTTTGATGTACTTCATCCTTCCATGTGTATTGTATGACTTGTAGTCATAATGATAGCAATCCTTATCTTGTTTTTCTTCCATAGGTATAGTTTCTCTTTGAGAATATTATCTTCTAAGAAATAGATATGCAAGATATGTACAGAAAGCATGGTATGTACAAGAACTATGAAGAGTATTGTTACCTTGTCTTTAGAAGAAGAATTTTGTTTTATCCTGCTTGGTCTTCTTTGTAGGTTCCTTTTCTTCGGCAACTAATGCTTCGTATGTCTCCTTTATTTTCTTTAGCTCGGGACAATGATTCTTGTAGTGACCATACTTTCGATAGTTGAAGCATTGTATTCCTGACATATCTTTCTCTTGATTTGTCTTCTTCTTTGAACCAAACTTCCTTTTGTTCCTGAAATTATTGAATCTTGTTGTGAAGGCTTGATCATCGTACTTATTTTGGGGTTTCTCTTTTGCACTGATCCTTGATTATTCTTGACCAAAGCAAGTCCAAAGTTCTTCAAATGTAGGATACTCCTTCCTTGTGTTCATGCTTGCAGCAAATGCATCCCATGTCTTGGGAATACCATTGAGTATGATGTTTACCAATTCCTTCTCTGAAATGATCTCTTCAATATATTGTAGTTGATCTCTTAACTAAGATACTCTCACAAAGTATGATGTTATGATGTCATCATCATTCATATTCATGACATGGAGCTCATTCTTCAGACTCATTACTTGTCCAATGTTTCTGAATGAGAAGAGGTTTGTTAGGGAATCATACATCTTCTTTGATGAGTCAATATGGGAGATGTAGGGTATCAAGTGGTATTTTATAGAGTCCAATATGATACTCATGGAATTGATGTCATCATCTTTGAACTTCTCCATAACTGCAATGTTCTCCGGTTCCTTCTCTTTTTCTTCTTCAAACTCTGGTTCCATGATCTTTCCTTTCATGATATCCAGCACTTTATTCTTGGCAAGGATGAGGTCAATCCTTGTCTTCCATGATATGAAGTTAGAAGCTCCATATAACTTGTTTTCTAACTTCATAGAGTAGGTCATGGCTTCTTTGACTTGGTCAACCCTAGATTTGACCAAAAACTCAAACTTAACATCTTGGCTTGCTGAGAGTACCAAGAGATGCGCTAGGCTAGGGTGCACTGGTCTATCTGGAAATTAGATCAATGCCTTCACTTAAGGTGCCTCAATGAGAGGATTAGGGTTTATGCAACTGAACGTACTAGTAACCCTAGCAGCAGTGCTTTGGTGAGTGCTCCTACTAGAAACCCTAGTGGCAGTTCTCCAATGAGCTTAATATCCTTATGTCTATTGTCCCTTCCAGTATTTATACTGAATGAAGGAAGTGGTGGGACCATAACCTATTATAATATGATGGATTGTGCTCGTTTTACCATAGAAAATATCACTATTGTCTCCCAACCATAGGCCAAAGCCACCCTCCGAGCACCTTAACCTCGACAGAGAATCATTCTGGAAGAAAACCCTAGGCTAGATAGCCAAACAAAGGGTGGAACACCTTTATCCAAGGATAGTGCACCAAACAAGAGCTAATAAGATAGTCCAAACCATAACCAAGAGATAGTCCAAGTCAAAAACATAATCTACTAGCTGCAGTAGCTGCAACGGTAGCTCTCCTCCAAAATTGCAGACAAAAATGGCTAACTGCAGTGCACACAAGTGAGCTCTGCAGTTCTGAGAATGTATGCTAGAATGAAGACTGGCCTCCTATATTTATACTAAAATTGGCAAACTGCCTAGGCCGACTTCTCATTATGGGTGCTTATTTACTTAGTATATAATATTTCCTTTAGCCAACTTCTTCTCTCAGAGGATAATAACCTAATACAAGTTATCCTCTTGAGCCGACTTGTCTTTTATGGTTATTAGCCAAATAATTGGGGTTTCTTCTTGCTTCCTGAAATATTCTATTCTCATCAGGTTTACACGTGGAGGTAAATACCTCCCGTAGCTACCATAATATCAACACCCTTGTTCCAGGAAGCCTTCCTCCCAATATCTGTCCCTATCGTCACCCATTTTCCCAAAAAAATGAAATTGAGAAAATGGTTCAAGGACTGCTCAATGCAGGTGTTATCTGCCCTAGTACGAGCCCCTACACTTCTCCTATTGCAATGTTCCTTAAGAAAGAAGGTTCTTGGTGCATGTGTCCTGACTTTCGCGCCCTCGACAAACTTACCATTAAAGATAGTTTTCTCATTCATGTCATTGATGACCTCTTGGATGAATTGAGTGGTGCTGAGTTCTTTACTAAACTTGATCTTCATTCTAGCTACCACCAGATCTATATGAAAGAGGTATACATTCCTAAGACTACCTTTAGAAATCATGAGGGCCACTGTGAGTTTTTGGTCATGCCCTTTGGCTCGTGTAATGCTCCCTCCACTTTCCAAAGCCTCATGAATCATGTCTTTCATCCTTTTCTCCGTCATTTTGTCTTAGTTTTATTTGATGATATCCTCATCTATAGAAAAAAATGGATAGACCATCTTGTTCATGTGGATCGAGTTCTCTATCTACTCTCTTAGCACCAAATTTTCCTGAAACAATCTAAATGTGCTTTTAGCACCTCAGAAGTCGAGTACTTGGGTCATCTTGTTGGCAAGGTCGATGTCATGGTGGATCCTAAAAATATTGAAGCTATGCAAGATTGGCCTCACCCAAAGACTCTCAAAAGTTTGCATGGATTTCTGGGCTTAACAGGTTATTATCACAAGTTTGTTAAGAATTATGGAAAGATTGTGGCACCTCTCACTGCACTCCTTAAAAATAATTCTTTCACTTGGACTACAACAACTGGTCAGGATTTTCAAACCTTGAAGATGGCCATGTGCACCACTCTAGTCTTGGCCCTTCCTAATTTCACAAAGACCTTTGTCCTAGAATGTGATGCTTCACGGAAAGGAATTGGCGATGTCCTTATGCAAGAGGGTCTCCCTTTGCCCTTTACCAGCAAACAACTCTTTCAGCGAAATTTGGGCAAATCAATCTATGAAAAGGAAATGTTGGCTATTATGCATGTCATTGATCTTTGGCGCCCTTATCTATTGGGGCAACGCTTCCAAATTAAGACAGATCATCAAAGCCTGAAGTATTTTCTGGAACAACATATTTCCTCCCTAAAGAAACAAAAATGGGTGACTAAGCTCTTTGGATATGATTATGAGATCATTTACAAGAAAGGCAAAGACAATGTGGTTGTGGATGTACTTTCCCAAAAATATGAAGATGAAGGGTCCCTTTTTTCTCTCTCCTTCATTGTACCAAATTGGCTTCAAGTTTTTCGTCAAGAATGGCTACGCAATCTCAAAAGTTCACATCCGATACAACAATTGCAGTCCAATTCTCCAGTTTCCCCGAGGTACTCTCAGCTCCATGATGAGCTTTGATACGAAGGTCATTTGTATTTAAGTAAACAGTCAAAACTTAAATCCACAGTACTTTCTGAGCTTCATGTTACACCCACAGTTGGGAACTCTGGGTTTACCAAAACCTATGACAGGGTCAAACATTCTTTTTTCTGGGATGGTATGAAATAGGACGTTCATAATTTTATGGTTGAATGTGATGTGTGTCAATGCAACAAGGGATAAACAATCAAATCTCCTATCACACTACAACCGCTTCTGATTCCACCTACTATTTGGCAGGATATCTCTATGGATTTTATTGTAGGCTTACCTAAATCGGTAAATAAATCAGTCATCATGGTGGTAATGGATTGTCTTTCCAAGTATGCTCATTTATGTGCTCTTCAACACCCATTTACAGCATCCATTGTGGCTCAACTTTTCATGGATCGGGTCTTCAAGATTCATGGCATGCCGCATTCTATTGTTTTTTATCACGACTGTTACACATTATTTTCATCATCCCTATGATCGTTAATGATGTAAACCCAAATGTTGCCTTCGGAGGGGTCAATGGCCTGAGCTCCTAAAGAGAGAAGGGAGAAGAACTTTTCCTGAGAAAAGAAGTTGCATTTTCCTATGTAAAAACCTTATAAAAAAGGAAGTTTGCAGGTTGCTATATAGGCAGGGTGTGAGAATGACCCATTCTCGTAGGTTGCACTATAGCCAGGGTGAGAGATGTTCGCAGGTTGCTCTATAGCTAGGGTGCGAGAATGCCTACACGTGGGAAAAATGAGCGTTTTCTTGAATCTTCTAGAAGGAGAAACTTCTATGGTGAGGTGGCATCCGAATGGTTTGGATCTTACTCACTTTCATGATTTAGTGGGATCATCCTAACCTCCTCACCTTATCCTCTTCAACTTATAAAAGGAGAGGAGTTCTCATGGAAAAAGTTAGCTTGAGTTAGCTTTGTTGATTCTTGAGCTTGTTATCTTTGGTTGGCTTGGAATTATTAGCTTGGTTGGAGTGGCTTTGAGATTTGCTTTGTCAAGATAGATTGTGAATATCATCAGATCTATGCTCTAAGAATTCTTGGAGTGAAAGTATGTGGGGAACGAAGAATAGTTGGAAGGGACCTTACGACATCAAGGCCATGGTTGTAATCTCTCTTTCACATTTAATATGATACAGTAATATGATTCTTTCCTATAAAGCTTGTTGTGTTTTATTGTATGATTCCTTGATCACATACATAGGTTTTTATTGAGTTTATGCTATTTCTATCACTTTGGTTGGTTTGTGTTGTCTAGGTCTTGACCTCACGAGAGCACCAGAGCGAAGCAGGAGCAACAAAGACCCTAGGAAGCAATACTAAGGTATGTTACTTATTTCTTCCTACTGGTAAATTCAATATCTAAAACTTAAGGAAAGTGTCATGTTTTGTCTTGCTTTGTTCTAGGTCCAGATGGATCTAGGGAGATCGGTTTGTGTCTGCACTTACGGATTTATCCAATAACAGTGACCCAAATTTCACCAGCAATTTTTGGCAAGAACTGTTCAAGCTACAAGGCACCCAATTCCATCTCAGCACAGCTTATCATCCCCATACCAATGGTCAAACTGAAGTTGTCAACAAGTGTTTGGAAACATATTTGAGGTGTTTTTCCTTGGAAAGGAAAAATCAGTGGGCTCAATGGTTACCACTAGTTGAATGGTGATACAACACTTCGTACCATACAACTACCTGCATGACTTCTTTTGAAGCAGTATATGGACAAAATCCACCTTCAGTTCTCTCATATTTTACAGGTGTCTCGAAGGTCCAGGCGGTTGAACAAACACTTACAATTCGAGAGGCTATTCTTCGTACCCTCAAAGATAATTTGTTCATGGCCCAGAATCGCATGAAGCAACAAGCAAATCAAGGTCACTTTGAACATCAATTTGCAGAAGGGGATCATGTGTTTCTTCGACTACAACCTTACAAGAAAAATTCCCTCAAGGCTGACCATTGTCAGAAATTGGCGCCCAAATTTGATGGTCCTTATACCATTCTCAAGCATGTGGGATAGGTGGCCTATCAGTTATCTTTTCCCAGTCATTCTAAGTTCCATCCTGATTTTCATGTTTCCTTCTTAAAGAAGATTATTGGAACTAAGTGCCAAACTCAAACCAACCTTCCCGAGTTGGACGAAGAAGGCTCCATTTGGCTACATCCACAAGACGTTTTGGACAAGCGTGAGCATCGTATGCATCAGCTAACCATCAAGGAAGTGTTATTCCAGTGGAAAGATACAACTCCAACAGATGCCACTTGGGAACCAGCTACCATTCTACAGCAATTTCCACATCTCAAGCCTTAAGGACAAGGTTGTTTTTAAGGGGGATTACATGTTAGGGACCTAACCCCTCATGTAGGTAGAATAATATATTCTGATGTAATAAAGGTCAATATTAATAAGGCCTGGCAATAAGGAAGAATAAGTCCAATGTAAGAAGACCCAATAGAAGCTTTCACTTCTAGAAGGATCTTCCTCTAGATGGTTCTTTTGATAGACATATTTAGTATAAATAGGAGTCAGGGGTATGATAACTTTTGTCTTGGATATTATTGTAATAGAGCTCTGCTCTGCTGGAGGTTGCCCCCTCGAAGAGGCAAGTGAACATTGCTCTCAATAATCAAAGTGCTCTTTCTGGTGTTATTCTGGTATCATTTTGGTATTATTGTGGTGTTGTTCTGGTTATATTGTTATTCATCTGCCCTTTCTAGTTATTTATTTTTGTTCTACATAATTTTTTATATCTGGAATATTACATTTAAGAAGTACTAACAGCAAGTTGTACTTGTGAAAGATATATTTTCTTGTTGCTTTGTTCTGGGAAGGTACATCTTAATACTTCACTACTTCATTGGTTGAAACCCCGGGACTTTCTGATCAGTGTGACTTGTGGGAGGGGACATTTTCATAGACACCTTAACATTTGCCTTCTCAAACCCCCAGCTCATCGGGGGCGTCTCCCCTGGGCCATCAACCCTAAATAGAAAGAGGCATTATATTGAGGTGACAGTGATAGGATAACCTCTATTACGCCAATTTGTCTTTCCTAAACTTTATCCTTTGGATTAAGTACAAATTGTGCAATAACATACCCATTACAAAAAGAATGGGTCACAAAAAGTGAATGACTGCAAAGTTCATTACTACATATTGAAAAATTTGTGATGACCACTTGCGAAGAAAGTACTCTTTCATCGCAACATGCAAGAGAAAAAGTTAATTTTTTTAAATTCACCCTGTATTCATCGCAATCTCGATGCCTTCAATTTGACTAAATTAGTATGGTCAATGTTTGCCGCAAGAGCGACGATGGCAGTTTGTCCGTCACGCTTGTGACAAAATTTGACCATAATAATTGACCTCAAAATTGACCGTTGAAAGTGACCTAAAATAAATAGGTGGAAAAGAAATATTTTTAGGTCAATATCGTCGCAATTGCTACGATAGTGACCTAAAATTGGCCTATAAATATTTGACGATTTAAAAATGTTGCGACAATCTTGTTATAACAATGACAGTTCCGAAAGGGTATTTTTGTGCGGAAAAATGTCACAGAATGTTGTTAGAGGTGGGGAAAAAAGTAAAGTGGGTGAAAAGGGTGATGGTATATGTTATTTCCCTTGTAACAAATGTTGCCTCAGACATCCCGTAATAATTTTAATAGCAACAACTACAAAACATTGTAGGAAATATGGTCACATTGATGGCGGATCGAATGAATATCGTCCCATGGTAATTAGCTATATATTCATTATCTTTTTTTTATTTTGTCAATTTTATATAAAATTATATATATATATATATATATATATATATATATATATATATATATATATATATATATATATATATATATATATATATATAT
>ML786874.1:1057636-1073472 GCA_009831015.1 Picea engelmannii | reverse complement strand
TTGCAATTAACCTCCAGTATCACCCCGCTCTCTTTGTCATCAAGAAATCTATAATTGTATTACTATTTAAAAGTGGCATAAGAGAGTTGAAAGAACTTATGTGTGGGAAGTGTGTGTAAACCCGTCGGGGTACTGAACAGGCTCGTTGGTAGTGGGTAAATGCACACATGATACCAAGACAACTTCATCAGGGTATTGAACAGGCCTGCTGGCAACGAAGCAATGTCGGGTAGAGAGGTAACAGGTATATATTTTTAAATTAGCTTTTATAGAAGTATACATCATGTGGATACAACTATTGAATGGGATTAAAGCATTTGAGTGGGTTAAATGACATCCCTGTCAAGGCTATGGACGCCTGCTGGCAGCAGTGGCTCTGTCAATGGTATTGAATTTCTTTTATAAACATCGTGACTCTTTGATTAAGACATTATTTCAGGTCATAATCTTCTGCAAAGAAAATTCTATTTTATGGTTATAACATTGAGCTTATCCTAATACTATATGGTCTCGGAGTGAATTTATTTCACGGAGCTTAAATCCTTTTTCAAGTTTTATTATTTTCTTCCTAAGATGAAATATTACCAGATCAGAGATAATTGCTTCACCCAGTAAGTCGCCATTTGTTGGGCCCCAACAACTCCCCCTATATTTTTACAAAATTTAAAGGGTCCCTATTAGAACCTTGATAATTATAATGAGCTACAGAATCAACATTTTCAAATAGTTCCATTCCTTGGTTTGCTTTGAGACAAATTTAAGACATTCACTTTAGTATGAAACATTCATTACAAGAGTATATGTCAAAAGTTAGAAAGGAGCATAAAAATCTCAATTTAAACAAAACGTTAATTTGTATCAAATGTTTACTTTCGTTTAAATTATGATTATGTGTTCATTCTTTTGTTCATTAGCAAGTTTGACTATTTTGAATAATGTGTTCAATACTTCATCAAATAATATCTTGGTTGGTTTCTCATTTTCATGAAATCATTTGGTGATGTTAATTAATTAAATTCTTTTTTTAATTTTGCATATCATTTCAAAATAATAATAATCAAAGAATTATCTATCATTTGTTTGATTTTGTAAAAAACTAAAATTAATATTTTTTCTTCATTAACTTGAAGCTTCTAGAATTAAAATCATATTTGAAAGGAAAATATAAATAATGTTTGTTTATAAGTTATAGTTAGTTTAAATTCATTTTTTACTTTTCTAGATTTTGTTTTATTCACAATTTTTAGGTTATTAATTTAGGTTTCTTTTTGTTTCACAGATTTCTATTATCAAATATTTGATACGGATCTGATCATGGCTTGATTTTATTATCCAAATACATTTAAGATGATTGATCCAAAAATAATTTTGGATTTCTACAAATAATTTTATGAGCAACAACAGATAAAATTTGGAAAGGCGTCAAGATCAGAAACACAATTTTGCAGGACTAATTTCAACCAAACCATGAGGAATTTGGAGAAACGGTTGAAAACCCAAAACCAAAATGGACCCATTTACCTTTCGCATGGAGATTTTCCCAAACAAATGCACGATTTGAGAGATATTTGGGTCTCTTTTAGAGTCAAATTTCAGGTGACGGAAATTAATAGTGACACTCATTCATTTTATAAATATATGAGAAAGATCAGAGCCATAGAGGATCCAAGAATTGGAGAGGAGAATTTTAATCCTTTCTCTTTTGTATATTATTTCTTTTGTAAACTTTTTATTTCTTTTCAAATGGAGTAATGGATGGTTGGAAGCTTTGGGAGAATGAACGAGTATTTTAAAGAAGAATATGGAATCCCAGGTTGCTTAATGGCTTTTGTCCTATAAGTAAAATGGTTTTATTTTCATATAATATCTTCATATTCTTTCAATAATTGATTATGCATTGATTTAAATAGTTTTAGTCTTTTTTATCAATACATGGTTAATTATTATTATTTATATATTAATTTTTTCAATCTTTAAGAGTTTATTATCTAAAACAATTCTTCCAGGACTACAATATGGGCATGTGATTTTGAGAAAGAATATGGGAAAGTAATTCATCTTTGGCTTTAGACCTGTGTGATACGTATTCCATTTCATTCTTTCATTATTGTCATATTATGAAAATGTTATAACGGTTGATTTTAGCTTTAGCTTGTCAATCATATAGTGTTTTCATACTGTTAAATGTTATATGTTGCCCATAATTTCTTATTCCATTTTCTATGTGTGACCAATCAATCATTTGATTATTATGGAATTTATTTCTAATGTTAAATGATGGATAATATTAATACCCAGAATTGAGTTTCTTTCATTCTTAAATATTAATTATTTTAAGATCACACAATTTTTAATTGGTTGTCTTCCTGTTGTTATTAATTTACTCCAATATCAAATGCTTCTTTGAATGGATTATGGAAGTGCTAGTATTGTTCTGTTATAGGTTTCCCTCAACAACAGTACAGGCAGGAGCTCATACAACACAGAAAGATAAATATCAGTTTCATTGATTAGCGACAGGTTATTATGTGTATTATTTAGTTAAGTTGTTTATGAATGAAACAATGAATGTATGGTTCAACTTTGATTATCCACATGTTCATATTTCATTGAATTTTGTGAAAGATTCTTTTAAATTTATAAAGGAAAAACAATAAATATTTTTATGTGTTTTCTTTATCTGCTTCCTAGAAGCAATCATTTTTCACATCGATTTTCGTAAGATTTGATTAAAAATTGCATCTTGTAAATTATGTAAATAAACAAGACTTGTATATCTTCTGCTTAAATACAACTACCATAGTTACATTTGAACATATGTACATATATATAGTGTGTTTAGTAATTAGTTATTTCTCTCTTTTATTCATTTCTTTTAGGATTCTTAGATTGGCTAACGGAGCCATTAAACCCATCAAAACGAGTTACACCAAACGGCTTGGGTTATTTAGACAACCCCGGACCGGACTCGCTCTTCCAGTTGACGGACGGTCAATTTCACCCGTCAACACCATGGCATTAAGGTAGAAACCTTCTTCATTTTTTAGGTTAGCCTGTAAATACTTATGGAAGGCATGCACCCTTGGGACAAAATAAATCATGTTCTTTGAAATTTGTCAAGCCTCGATAATCAATGCCATTCTTTTATTGATATTATTCTCCACATAGCTCATGTTTTATGTGAGTAAGATTGAGGATCCTTTTAATTTGGTTACGGGCATGGTGGGTCCGACAATTTCCAAAGGGCAGGCAAGAAGTGAAAGAGGCATCAAGGTCTCTTCCAATTCAATCATTTCCTTTAACTTTATATTTTCCACTTCGAGACCACCAATGGAGTCGTCTAATGCATCGCCAATTTCTCTATGGATCCTGGAAATCTAGGGAGGCCACATATTTCTTAGGTTAACCTCTAAATGACATTTCCACTTTTTATTCTTCACATAACTCTTCTCAATAATTGATTTCTTAGATTCGTTGTTAAAGACAACGCTCTGAAATACAAATGATTCTTCTTCATCAAATATCTCAATCTCAGCAATTTCCAACGACTGATTCTCGTGGGTTGCGCCTCCTAGATGATCAATGTTAGGAAACATTTTTTTCAATATCTTCCTCGATCTCCATATATTTGAGGGAGAATCTATTCATGTCACTTTCAACGTGATGCTCTTCTTCCTCTTGTATAATATTATTACTCTTCTTCCTCAGAGGGAGTTTATATGAGCTTTCAATTTTTCTTGGAGGGGGATTCTTGTCTCCTTCTCTGCCTGAACTACTATTGATTACCTTTTTAGATGGGTGGGTCGCTGGAGCACTTCTCAGAGGTGTTGTAGTCTTAGGAGTAACAGTTGGGGACTGGGAAATCTTCTCGTTGGGATCCTTTCCTCTCTATTTGTAAAATTTATTAGTCCTGAGTACCTTCTCTAATTCACCAGCAGTATGGGTAGGATTTCCCAGGTTATTATCTTTTTCTTCTCCTAGAACAATGTGTATAAATGAATTGCTAAAACCCACTTTTGACATATGTTCCACAAATATTTCATTAGGTTCAAACCCTCTAATCTTTTCAACATATTTGAGATTCAAGTTGTGGAAGTGGTTTGCAAATTCATCAATTTTTTTCATATATCTTAATACAAAATCCCCAATCTTCCAAGGCAAAGGTATGAATTTATTTTTTCGTTTTTCATGAAAAACGTGCAGCCAAAAACTATATTTCCTTGCAACTTTTGTAACAAACATTTTGTGATATATATGGCATGGAGGAAAGGAGGTATTTTCCTTAGAACTGAAAATCTTGATAACATTCTAATTTTCCATTTTCTCCAAAGTACCCATTTTATCCAGGAATTTACTAGCATGAGCGGATATTCTTGGGGTATCTTTTCCAAACAACAATACTTTAAGAACCGAGACAAAGTTGTTGAAGACTTCATAAAAATGCACGAAATATTTGTGCCTCCATAATGCAGGTCACAGGGTCAAAGTCATAGTTTACCTTCTTGCATACATGCAATTTAAGAAATTGACAGTAATACACGATCGTAAAAACCAAATAAGAAGCCACAAAGAATTTCTTATCATTTTTATAATAAGACAATTGGGAAGATATTTCCATAGAAATCAACTTTCCTCAATAAAAAATGGCTTGCTCCTTGACAATAAAATGTAAGATATAAAGAATCATGTAGGAAATGTTGGTTGCATTTTCTTGGTCTGTAACTCTGGTAAACAACCAAGAAATTTCCCAAAAGGGAATTTTGAACAAGTTGACCTACAATATGGTAATATATTCAAGGATGGTCATGGAATTCTCTAATAATCCAGGTAAGAGATCCAGGTCGTTGTCATGTTTTTTTAAGAATTCCCTACAATATTCACCTTTGAAGGTGAGTGTTGTCTATGGGAGTTTCAACGTTTTACAGAACATTTGAGGTGAAAGAGAGACAGGAGAATGGTATCAGATTTGAATCATCCATTGGCTTTGTATATACTTCTCATCACACTAGACAACCAAGTCCTTGCAGTCAAAAAATTTAGGAACACAACGTGCACGAGAAATTCCAGACATCCAAATTACCTCCTTCTGAGCAGAAGGGGATGAGTAATAAGAATACACTTTATACCACTGAAATTTTTGGTCATCACATCCAAAAATGTTCAAAGTATCTTTGCAGAAATGATGTCGAGCTACTGCTCCCATAAGTTGAAGAGAGCATTCTTTTGATCCAGATAATATTTGAAATGAGCACTTGAGAGATATACTATAATCTTCCACAAATCATGCTTTAATGTGGTTTAATAAGAAATCTCCTCGATCCATTCTCTTATTAATGACGATCTTTACGGGACCTGCATGAAGATTTATTAGCATTAAATCATACTAAATGGGTATTGGGAAAAGCACAAAGGTGGTAGGGATGAACGAGAGAAAATAGGATTTTGGATTTTTGTGAACCCGTCAACCCGCAACTACAAAAGGTCAAAAATTGGCTAAGTGTTGTGATGCGGTCGGATGGACTCAACATAGGAGGGATGAGATACTTGGGAACTCAGGGACTCTGATGGTCAAAATGTAGATCATGGATATTTTGGATGCAAAATGTATATCACGGAAGATGGGATATGAAAGCTTGACCCCACCAACCCGAAACCCGCTACTAGAGAAACAGTTAAGTATAGGCTGATATGGTAATCGGTCTGACTCATGATATGAGAATAGGAAGTGAGAACCCGTGAGTCCGTCGACCCATAAACCCATCGTTTTGGAAAAATGACTATGTAGTAACTAGAAAAGGGAGAATAGAAGGGAAAAAAGAAAAAGGGGAATTTAGGCAAGTATAGAAGAGGGAACAGAAATGGACAAAAGAAGTTGTAAAAATCGAAAATGGGAGGGAAATTTCGGAAGCGGGAATTGATCTCAACATGTTCGAAGATATATTCCAAACAATATGACGATTACTAACAAAGAGGGAAATAGATTTCTCTATTGATTTAGTACCAGGAACTACCATAGTATCAAAAACACCTTACATAATGAATACACCATAATTAAAGTAATTACACATGCAGCTGGAAGAATTGTTGAAGAAAAGATACACTCCCTCAAAAGATAACTATATGTCTTTACTAAAAAAAGAATTCCTCCTCCCTGATCACTATTCATCTTAATTAATAAAAAGAATTCCTCATATGCTGATCATATTACATATAATATGTAATGACATATTACATGTAATATGTATATAATATGTATAGCTGAAATAATTATTATCCTTCGCCATTCTAAAAACACTATGAACAGTATGTGCATTCATTTTGTAACGCTCGTGAAAAAAAAAAAAAAAAAAAAANATTATTATCCTTCGCCATTCTAAAAACACTATGAACAGTATGTGCATTCATTTTGTAACGCTCGTGAAAAAAAAAAAAAAAAAAAATTCACAATCATTACAAAATGGCATCCTCAAGCGATATTCTCAGTCTGTCTCACACTCCAACTAATCGACTAGGAAACCACCTCTCACACTCCAACTAATCCAATAGGAAACCACCTTTACTATGTGAATAGAAGCAGGCTAAGTGGCAAGAGACCTACTAATCAGGCCACTAATAAAAAAACACCCCATTTATAACATGAAAGCAAGTTAATAAATTCAATCACAGCCATCCATTAAAAAGTGATGATGAAGAATATTCTGTGTTATTTGATTTGCAAAATAATTTAAGAGTGACGATGAAGAATATTTTTTGTTATTCAATTTGGAAAATAATTTAAAATTTGACACAGTGAAGATGAAGAATATTCTGTGTTATTCAATCTGAAACATACACATTATATTTTTAATAAAAAAATTTAAAATTTGGCACCCTTTTTATGTTGGAGGAACAATATTCTAATTTGTGTAATTTGAAAATTTGGCACCCGGTTTTTGTAACATGCTCGATATGAATTTGTGTAATTTGAAAATTTTAGATATTTTTTGAAACCACCAAATTCATATCAATTTCTTGTTTTTAGTACCAATATATCAATTTCTTGTTTTTAATATCAAAACTGATAGATTAGTTATTAAAATTAATAGATGCAGTAAAGCTACATAATCATCAATTTCAAAATTTCAAACTTAAATTATTTTATGATTAAGATTTTATTTTATATTAATATTATAGTCACCATGTGCAATATTCTTTATGTACTTTGAGGATATTAGATATTTCTTGAAACCAACAAATTCATACTAAAATACCAAAATTGAATATATAAACTAGTTATACTAGAATTCAACGACTGAAACAACCTTTAACCATCTATTTCAAAACATACATGCAACTTTGTAATAATCTCAACGTTGAGTATGCAAATTATGCAAATAAAGGGGCAGACACTCAATCACTGCGGGCAACACTTAATCATTGAAACAAATAAGTTGATTTCATTGAAATCCGGCATTAATTGTAAAAACCTATCACTTCAACAGGGAAAATTTCAGAAATGGTTAACAGTATTACTACAAGTTGTAACCCACTCACCTAGTCTGCTAAACTTATGCTTCCACACATTATTTTGTTCCCAGGGTCCTTTCAATAACTCTAAGTGCAGCAAGCAAGGTGCTCCATCATTTTGTTATGATAGTCTCCTTCGTTCATAATGTCAGCCTTAAGTATCTTGATGTCTTTATTGTTTTTCAGATCCCATAGAGATTTTCTTTCCTCTTGAGACCAGTTGTATCTCTACACCACCGCACCCTCCTGTCTGATTGCAAAGTTTAACCCTTTTTCCAAGACACTGTGTGTTGGTTCATTCAACATTACCTTGGATAGATTTATCACGGTGTTCCGACATCCCCGCCTTACTCTGTTGTCTGCGTTTAGAAGTTCGAGCTTCTTCTCTTCCTCTGATGACTGCGTTTTGTAATGTTGTTGTGTATGACTCTGTTTTATCTCCTATCTGGGTTTTAAGATGTGAAATTCCTTTTATTCTTTTCATATATCATTAAGATTTCTTAGAAAAATATAAAATATTGCTAGTGCCCCTCTTGAGAAGATAATTAGGTGCTACGTCACTAGTGGAAAACAGGTTCGGGAAAGAATTCCATTAGGATGAATGAATGTGATATTATAAACAATTTAATGCATTTCATAATGTATGGAATTCTAGTTACCCATAATGGATTATCACATGTTAGTGCACTTGATTTTGGATATCTATTACGTAAGCATTAGATGTCTCACAACTATTGAAATTAATGAGTAGAAATATACTATTAATCCATCCACATTTATGGTTTGTTATTCTTTCATTCTACCATTAGGAAATTATTTTTATCAAACTATTGAAATTAATGAGCAAAAATATGCTATTAATCCATCAATCCATCCACATTTATGGTTTGTAATTCTTTCACATTTTTATCACATTTTCATCTTTTAATCGTATGACAATTGTTCATTCTAATAGATTAATTGATTAATTGCAATGGTAATAGATTGATTGCTACAATGCTAATATATTAATTGATTAATTGTATGACAATTGTCCATTTTAATAGATTAATTGATTAATTGCAATGGTAATAGATTGATTGCTACAATGCTAATATATTAATTGCAAGAGTAATAGTTCACTCATTTGCACTTAGTCATAATGATTTAATAGCTAATGGTTTATGGTTTATTTGTGTAGTATTTTAATGGCTTGGGCAAGATTAATGGTTGAGGATTTAATAGCTTTATTATCTAAATCGATAAATAGTTTAACAATAATTGGTTACTATGTGCCTTGTGCCTTAAGTTGAATTGTAAATGGTGGTTGTTCATAGTGGTTACACCACATATGATTGCCTTGCAGGAAACCAGAAATCCTTCGGTTAGTTGTGCAATTTAAATTTGAATGATTTCACCTTGCGTCTTGTTGACTTGTTGATTGGGTGCTTAGGTATAGTCTTCACGTATTTTTTACAGTTAATTTAGTCTCCTAGTGCGTTGTATTTTTCTTGGGTTATTGGACTATATAATAATAATAATAATCTATTTTTAAGGTCACGGCCAAGCCAGCACACCAAATTGGTGTATGAGACCCCCTTGTTTGTGGGACAAGGGAGCCAGCACACCAAATTGGTGTATGAGACCCCCTTGTTTGTGGAACAAGGGACCCCCCTCCACCCAACAATTTGACTGGTAAAGTCTACGAAGGTATACATACCCTACCCCCCTATGGATTTGAACCTGTGACCTCTTAAGAGGAAACACATGTTCTTAACCATTAGGCTCACTCAGGCTATATACCTTCGTAAACTTTATTTTATGTTTCACCTTGGTTACTATCACGCCTACTGCTTTGTGACGACATGATTCCTGATGAGGGGATCATTGCGCATCCTAATGGATATAAGCGAATGATAACCTAGCCAGAGTCATTTGCTTCCCAATGTGGATGTAGTGCTCATTGTAATTGTTATTGGTACTTGTGTTGTAACACTTGGTTGTGCTTGTTCCTCGCTCCTCATGAAGGTTCAAGTTACCTGTGTCATTTGATGTTGGTTGTGTCTGGTTGATCTTGATGTTGTCCCATAGCTTAGTGTTGTTATCTAGTCTAATTGATTTTCGCATGTTGCACCCAGTCGCACGATGAGCTAGTATGTTAGGTTGTTATGTTGTTTGTTGTCTAACTGACTTGCATAGTGTTCATCGTCAAGTTGTGTTAATTAATTATTGTCATTGTTGCCTTCCTTCTTAAACAAAAAAAATGATTTTTCTTTGCGTCACATGTAGACGTAACGATCGGGGACGTTACATCTATTGTTGGGTATGTGGAGGGGGAGCTAGGAAAGATTTGTAACCTTGTGTTTCCTATGAATACCTAGAATTCTAGGTAGGTTTTGTTGGAAATTTTAATGCACAATTCTCATTGGGCTGCCTTGAAAAAGGTTGGAGCCTTGGAGTGAGAATTGGTTGGGCGGTTTCCCAAGGTACGAAGCCTGGAGGGTGCTTGGAGAATCCTAAGTGTAGTTCGAGTTCATGGAGCCTTAGTGCTTTGAGACTTCCTCGACGACATGTGTTAGAGCCCTCGAAAGGAAGTGGGACATCCCAAGGGACCGTAATGCAAAGAAGGGGGTATACTTCCTTCGTTTGTGTAGAATGATGAGGAATGATAGTTTATAGGAATGAATCATTGTTGGATTTTGGTACCTTGGATATAGAATACCTACATTGTTTGGGAGACCAGATCTCGATTTAGATAATCCTTTTTCCTAGTGGATTCATAGCCCCAGCTCAAGGGTGATCTATCACTGAGATATTTGGAGCAACGAAGTCTATGGTTAGGAGGAACATTTGATTTCTACAGCTAGTCGTTGTTTTCTTAAAATATAAGTGTCATGTTTATATGTGTTTTTTTGTTATTACATGATGTATTCATTTGTTATTGTTGTAATGTGATGGAATCTTTGTGTATATATACATGTTTGAATTTTTAATACGTTAAACATAATTATGCATGTAAATTTGTATGATGGAGAAGGTTCTATTATATGGTATTAGAGTTTGATTGTCCTTATGGTGAAATAAGAGGGAAATTGTGAAATTTCCCAATATCTCACCACCCCACTAGGAACCAAGGTGGTTAGGTACATTACATCACCCCTCTATCATTCTTGAATCTATATTTTCATCATGTGGGACAAATGCTCAAAGTTCAATGTTGAATCTATCAAAAAACCATAGGATCATTTTTAAATTTGTCCATTCAAATAATACTTTAATATTTATGTTAAGTGATTTTAGGTTATTGTCATCATGCCAAAATTTTAGATTACCTTAAAGGTAATGTTTAGAAAATGTTTGATAACTTAGTTATTGGGATTCTTGAGAAGATTATTTGAACGAGCATCTTCATAAAACTCTAGATAAGTTATCGAGAGGTTTCCAAAGGTCATGTTTGTAAAACCATTATAAAGCTATTGGAAGGTTTCTAAAGATCATCTTTGTAAAACTCTTGATAAGTTACTAGGGAGTTTCAAAAAGCCACTCGAATAATATTTAATCAAAAGGTCTCTATAGTTTGCATTGGGAGGTTTTCAAAGTTCAAATAATAAATTTAAGAATTCCCCAATATCTTTGATAAAATATCCAAGAGAACACTTTTATAAATCCAATGAACATTTTTAATATTATCCCAATGACAATAATCTAAAATATCTCAATAACCATACTAAAGTGTTATTTGAATGGAGAATTTTAAAATGGCATCAATAATTATTGATAGTCAAATTAAATTTGCATATTAAAGTGTTATTTGAATGGAGAATTTTAAAATGGCATCAATAATTATTGATAGTCAAATTAAATTTGCCTGAGAACTTAGTTGTCAAGTTCTTAAAAATATTGTTTAAATGGGTATCTTTAGAAAACTCTTGATAATTTATTAAGATTATTTCAATTATCAACTTTGTAAAATCCTTGATAAACCATCGAGAGATTTTTATAGATCATATTTATGATACCCTCGACACGTTATTGGGAGTTTTCCAAAGATCATTTTTATCAAACTCCTCATAAATTATCAAGAATTTTCAAAAGATTATTGGAATGAATGATATCTATGCAAAAGGTCCAATAAATTGCATTAGAAATTGTTCAATGTTTAATAAAAAATTTATAAATTTGTTGTAGTTTTGATAAAAAAAATTCATAATTTTTTTGTTTTATAAATGGGTAAAATCATGAAGTTGGATAATATTTTTGTGAGAGTAGGGTCTCCAAAATTTCTAGCATTATTTTTTCTGCCGAAAAAATGTTAGGAATTTTTAAAAAATTATTTTGGATTTGTTCTATCTTTCTCCAGGATTCTCTAGATATACTGCAACCCCAAACTTCACATCCATATAAAATACGTAATGACTAGAGTGTGAAAGAAAAGTTATTTTTTATCCCAAAGCCAAAGACCAACTGATTTATATGCTACTTGTGAGTTCCATGTTCAACATGGAAGGAATTTCTCCCTCATACTAAACCCACCATTCAAATGTTTTAACCATAAAAAAAATTATTTGACAATTTTCCTTGAAACTCAAGATATTTAGTTAAATTGTTATCCTTCACCAATAAAAAAAATAAAAATTCAAATTCTTCTTTATCTTCTAATTTTTTATTTTTTCTCTCCCAAAAATCATTATAATTTCTATTCTTAATTAAATGGAAAATTATACTCTTTTATTGTACTTGACATTTTTTCAACAAAAACTTCTGCATATTCAATGTCTTATCAAACACCATATTATTTACTATTTATATTCATTGAAGAAAATATAAGTATTTCTATTTTCAAAATGTTAAAATTAATAAATAAAATTATCCTATTTTTTAAGAAATCTAAAAATTTAATTAAAAAACAAAAAATCAAACTATCTTAACTTTTCATGGAAAGCTACTTTATAAGGCCGGGATTAATAAATGTAAAAATTATAAAACAATATTTCTATTTTCAAAATATTAAAATTGATAAATAAAATTATGTAATTTTTTTAAGAAATCTAAAAATTTAATTAAAAAATAAAAAGTCAAACTATCTTAATTTTTTATGGAAATCTATTATATAAGGGAAAGATTAATAAATGTAAAAATTATAAAATAATATAATAAGAGGTATATATATCTTATTTTTTTTATTTAAACTTATGACTTTTTAAGAAGAAATACATATTCTTAATAATTAGGCTCACTCAAACTATATAAGTCATAACTAAAAATATATAAATCTTTCTATTTTCAAAATATTAAAATTGATAAATAAAATTATATAATTTTTTTAAAAATCTAAAAATTTAATTAAAAAATAAAAATCAAACAATATATATCATAACTAAATTGTATAAGTAAATAAGACAAAAATTTAAAAATTATAAAACAATATAAATCATAACTAAAATTATAATTGATATAGAAATTTATAAGGCAAGGATTAATAAATGTAAAAATTATAAAACAATATAAATTATAACTAAATTGTATAAGTAGATAAAGCACTTTAAGATGTTATAATTAAAGCGCAAAGCAATAAAAAGTTTTGAGTTGGTTTACATTAATATATTCATGTATTAGCTTTCATGTGTCTTTGTTCTTTTTTGTAAATAAAAAGGGGGTGGGACCTGTTATATTATTTTAATCAAAAAAACAAAACAACTGTTTGGGATGCCAGATGTCCCACCTGGGTAGGAAACCGGGGCATCTGGACATCCCCTACCAGATGTCATCCTGGTCACAAAAATGACTAAGTTTACCATGCAGCATCCTGCCCGAAGGAAACCAGGACTTGCAGTCGGGAATGTATAAATGAGTAGCATAAGTTATTACTAATAAAGACTGTAAACTAGATGGCTCAAGGACTAACTGAAAACTAGATGGTAAAACAAAAAACCGATTCTGGACTTCCATTGACCTGCTAGCCTGCGCACTGGTGTTGTTCCTCGGTCTGCTTCCATCCGGCTGGGAATGCATATGGACGCGCACAAGTTGGGCATTGTCGCCATGGATGCGTCCTGGAGTGGGCCGCGAAATACATGTCCATTCTTTGTTCAATCCTCGTTAGCCTAAAGGTCTGGTCGTCCAGCAAACTTCTGATCTCAAAGATGAGGCTGAGGCATTCCCAATTGGGTGAGGGCGGTTGCTCTTGTCTGTAACCTTCAGTTGAGTCCTTGTGGTACCCTGGTGGATTGTCCCTCGTCGCCTCCCTGAACGCCTCAGAGGGTAGCTCTTCTTCTATATAACAGGTGGAGTGGGGCATTTCTGTATAGTCGTCTTTGGGAGCTGCCATTTCTCCAACAGACAAGTGTTGCCTGCCCTGACCAAAGACCGTAGACGGGTTCCAATTCTTGGGCACAGTGAACATTAGGTGCTCTGGTATGCTGTCTGGGATACCCTCTTCTGGAATCTCTTCGACCACATACGCCACGGGTGGCATACGTGGCTTCGCTTTCCTTCGTCGTCTGGCTATGGCAAGAGCTGCTTCAAATGTTTGTTTCCACTGCCTTCTAGATTTCGCAGCATACCAAGTTGCTCCCCTCCGGGGTGTCCCGCGCAGTCGAGGCATTGTAGAGGTTTGGTGGGGTGCCCAATTGCTCCCCCGAGAGGTCGCTCTGCTGCCTATCACGAGAGGAAACCCTGAATGCGGGACCTGCTCCTGCAAATTCCCAAGGAAGCGACTGCTATTTTGTAGTTCTGCTGGAGCGAGAACTACCCAGAGCAGCTGGTGCTCTCCTCCAACAATCCTAACAATGAAAATGAACGCGAGCCGAACTGCCATAACTTTAAAGTCTGGGTAAATGTTGCGAGCCTACCTGGTACGTCTCCCGCAAGTGAGAGGCCTCGTCGGGTTAATGCCATTACGTTGATTCATTGCGAGTTTAAATGTTGAGGGGACGCCGGCCAGTCGATGTATTAATGCGGCGTCCTGGCTGGCGTCCGCATGGCAACCTCTCCCTGTGTGTCACCCCATCCGGGGCTTTCATGTGTCTTTGTTATTATGGTTATTAAATTAGATTTGTCAATTATTGTTCATAATTTTGAGGTTGATGTCATGCAATGTGATTTTTTTTTTAATTGTGATTGTCATGTAAGTAATACTTAATACTAATGACAAATTTTATTTTATTTTAATTGTGATGCTTAAATTCCTCGTGAATTCGCTCTTCATCCCAAGAAGGTGGCAAGCCATCAACAAAAATAGACTTTACCTGGGCCATAACTTCCTCATCCGGCTCAATGCCGGATTTGGCAAATGCAATCTTTGCACAACGGTCAATCCCAAAGAAAACATCTCGCTTGTGCAAGCGATTCAAGGCATTTCTAGCTTCAAGATGAGTGGGGAACTCCAAAAATGCAAACCCCCTATTTGTCCCTTCTTGTCGTGGATCTTCCCTCAAGGTTATTTCCTCAATATTTTATATTCTATATTCTGTCAATTTCTTTTTAAGAACCTCTTTTGTCCATGATTTACAAATATTGCGTACAAAAAGAGTTTCATTATATTGGCTTCTTATAACTCCACATTGCTTCCCTCTAACCTGTGGATTCTTGAACTCTGTCGCTGCTTTTTTGGCTTGCTCGACAGTCGCGAAACGAACAAATCCAAAGCCTTTATTCTTCTCAGTCAGAGGAATCTTTGCCAATCTGACTTCAACAACTTCACCAACCTCACTAAACACCTTCTTCAGATCCTCTTCATCAGCGTCATTATCAAACCCACCAACAAACACTTCGAAGTCTTTCTGCTTTATCCGCTCCTTGACCATGACAGGCATTTCCACATCATGTTGCTCATCACCTCCGTCTCCCTCCACACCCTCTTCACGGCATCCTGCTCACCAATGACTACATTACTTTCACCCGGCTCATTCTGTTGTTCTTTATTATCCTGTGCTTCGTTCATTACAGCATCGATTTCCTTGTTCTCTAAGTCTATTCTCTTGACACCCTCCTCGCTACCCTCTGCAGAGGGCTTATCAGCATCTTTGATGGATTCTCTGTCCCACACGTTGGCATCCTAGACGGAAATTTCTTTCTCCGGCTCGACTTTGACACTTGGTTTCTTCAAATCTTCAAATGTCTCGATGGCTTTCTCTTCGGCTTTTGGAGTTTCAACAGTGGGCGAGGGCTTCACCTCTGCAGTCTTGACAGCGTCGGGCTCTGCCTTCGGTGGGGTAGAGCTCACGGGCTTGGCTGGACTCTTGGGGTATTTGCTGGGAACCTTAGCCGCTGTTTTTTTCTGGGCAGTTGTCCCGGCATTCTTCTTCACAACACGAGGACGTATTGTTGCAGAAAACTGATGCAGTGGGGAT
>ML786874.1:1037594-1052465 GCA_009831015.1 Picea engelmannii | reverse complement strand
GAAGCTAGCCGTTTTTGCCAAAGAGTTTTAAGGAAAGAGGGAGGAGCATGAGGCCTTGCTTAAGCAACACCAGAATGAGCCTCCTCCCCTTAGGGTTTTGACTTTGTGGCCCTGCCATTGCAGCACTAGAAAGCCTAACCTTCCTGTCCTTGAATTTAGATTCTCCCGAGACTTTAGCCTTGCTCCTTGACTCCATTTACCCTAAGGCACTAGTCTAGAATTCCAACGTTGAGCCTCTTATGTCAAAACAAACCTTTTAAACTTCTTAAACTTCAAACCCTACTAACCCTAACGTCCTACTAACCCTAATTCTATGATGATGTCTTGCCTCTTTTGAACTCTTGCTTGGTATTAAAATTGCGGCTAGGTCATCTAATGATAGACATAGAAGTGTTGAACATTTTCATTGGCTTATTTTGCAAAACGTCCACCTCTTTGCCTACCAAACTAACCTAGAATAAAGCTCATGTCACCCCTAGTAGGCTTGATGCAGCAACATTATATGTGAGGACATTTAAAGCGTTGTGATAATCCAAGGATCGATTTTTGTACATTGAATGATGTTATCATTTTGTATTTATTGAAGAAGTAATATTATAAGCCATAGCCTTTATTGCAATCATTGACTTCGTCAATAATTACTTTTATTAATGCTCATGTATATTTCACATTTGATAGTCATTGACAATTGAAGCATTAACCACTATTTGCATGTATTAGTTTGTTGCCTTGTCTCACAAACAGGTGCTTCTACTGTGGTTCATCTTCTCTCTGACTATCTTCCTTGGCGGTAATCTGTGAGGGGAAAACCTACTTTAAACTCTTGAGCCTTAATCCCTTGATCCTTTTCCTTTCAAAACCCCAGATTACCTAGGGACGTCTCCCTTGGTATTAGCCACCCTGAATAGAAAGAGCCCCCCATCGAGGTGACAGTGGGTGAGGAATCTCCTGTTACGTCAGTTTGACTTTTACTTTTAAGCTACCTAACCTAGACTACAAACTGAGCAATAACATTTTGGCGCCGTTGCCAGGGAACACTGAGTGAATCTTCCTCAACGACAAACCTTTGGTAAGCCTTACCTCAGAGACCTTTTCTTACAAGCTTACTTGGCGACTCCACTACAACTTTTTCCCCCTATTCTTTGGTAGCTTCAGGAAAACTATCTGGCGACTCCACTGATTTTTCGTAGCGTGCCACTTTACCTTCTGTGATATTTTCAAGTTATGGGATCATGGCATACTGGGAACAAATGTATCCAAGTATTGATTTCAGAAGTTTTCAAGGATACCCAAGTTACTTTGATAATAAATGGTTAAACAACTCTCCAGCGTTTTTGGGGCTCCCAGCTCCTCACATAGTAAATTTTTTGGAACATTTGAGTGAGATAAGGGTGGGAGGAGAGGATGCTCTTATAAATTTGTTTTTTCTCACCCTACCACCCTACTTACAAAAACGTTTTAAGATTTGTTGCAAGGATAGGGGTATATCATCATTCATACACCTCATCAATAAGTTTATCGAATTTACTAAACCAGATTTGCAGACGTATGAAGATGTCCTTCAAAACCTCATGGTAACCTTACACCACAAAGGGTTCACCACTAAGATTGTAGATGATCTCAGAAGAGCTTATCATGATCAATACCAATAACCCTCTGATGTAGGATACAAGGTTTGTGAAGATCATTATCAACCCCTTGAAGAGGAGCAAGATATCTCCCATAATCCAATAGAATGCAACGAAGATGTAACCAGAAACGAGAATTATGAGGATGAAGCACCAATAATCACTCCTCAGCCTGATGAAGCTCTCCAAGATCTTGTCACTTCTGCACAAGATGAATAAAATGAGGTAAGTCATTTTGATTCTTTTGATGATACCTTGTTTTATGACTCAGAGAATGAAGAAGGAGTGGAACCCTTGGATGAGTTAGATCCCCTATGTCTCAAGACTGAAGATGTAGAGGCAGATCTTCCATCTGATGATGCTATCCAAATACTTGAAGCTCTTGCGCATGAAGGATTAAGCAAGGTACATTGTTCCCCCTTCCAAGTTTTAAATGGTTCTTTTCCTTATGACACAAAGAGTGAAAAAGTATTGGATCATTTGACTCCTCCATGTTATGATACTGATACTGACATAGCTGATTTCGACGAGTTCATACATGTTGGGAGACGTAGGTGCGATGCATTTAGTTATGATACAAATCCCATCTATGACATGAAAGGTCATATTCAAATGTTTCCCTTCCAATTACCACAATAGATTACTTTTGACCAACGGAAATAAGGAGATGAGATTTTTACCTGTACTTTTCAAAAAACTAAGGATGACCTAGTACCTAATTCTCCTGATGATTTTTGGTCCTACCTTGAGATTTTTGATGAGTACCCTTCTGAGCATTTGGACTCTTTTCATGAAGATGATTGCCAACCACCGCTATGCTCATATTTTAATACAAGTAAGGATGTTGTTTGCCTAAAAAAGTTTTCTCATGACTGTTCACCCCAACCACCTGTTATTACTTTTCCATGCTTTTCCATCAAAGGTGTAGTTGGGAAGTACCTTTTTTATGTTGAGTTTCCTCCTGGGCAAACCCTAGACTCAAAGGGTTGGTTGGGTAATGCTAGTTCCAATCAGTTTTTCGACCTTCCCTTGATAGTTTTCCAGTCCTCCGCTAAATCTTTGACATTTCCATCCTTGATTTTAGAGCATGAGGATGTCCTAGGTAACCAGTCTACAGGCCCTTTGAGTCGGTTTTCTGAACCTTGTATTTTTCATGACCTTTTCTTGGATAGGATCGAGTACTTTTCTCAGAGATGGACTTGGCATGATTTTCTCCCTCCCACCTGCCTCCATGAGTTAGATCCTGACTTTTCCGATGATATGATATACATTGTGACTCATGACATTTTTGTGCTTGATTTATCACTGTTTTGGTTTATGATAAAGCACAAAGGCAGGTATCAAGTAATGTTGTTGGACTGGCTTCATTGGTTGTTTGACTACACCAACACGCAGCCAAAAGGTAAGTACAGGTGAGTGTTTTACTTTCTACTTACATCCATGATTGCTTTATGTCTACATATATTATATTTTGCGGGGTGGCAATACCACCCCACCTTTTGTTGTTGATGCTTTCTTGTCAAGTGTGAGCAGGTCTACAGGTTATGCCAGAGATTTTTGAGGTTCTCATGCACTCTACGGTTATCACATGTCCCCGAGTTGGAGCCAGATGTTATCCCCGATATCTAGGGATAACTAGGATATCTTGTCTCGAGGCCCACAGGTCCTAGACATGAAGTGACGAGAGCAGGATCAACCTGAGAATGGCCCTGGAGGGCCCATCTTTCTTCTTCTTCACCAGACTTATCCTATCAGTAGCGGTAGCTTCCATCACCATCGACTTGGACTTGCTTCGTAGAGGACTCTTTCTCCATAAGGTAATTGGTCCAAGGTATCATGGTATGTATCATGTTTGATCGTTATAACCTTCTTATATATGCATTAGGTTCTTTTCATTTCTAATGACTGCTTGGATCTTACACTAATCCACTTGACCATTGTTGGGGTGATTGATGGGGTGACTTAGAAAGCTTGTACTCATGGGTTTTGGTTAGCCACCAAAGGGGATTTTCAAAGCCATCGTTCCACTCCCAGCATTTTCTCATTTTTTCATCTTATGTCTCGCTCATCTATCCCATTCCCCTAGTCCAGCCATTAGGATGACCTCTGAGGGTTACAATTTGTCTTGTGGGAAGAAGGGGCTAAAGGCCTAGGGTGTAAAAGCAACTGGTAAAAGATAAAATCCATAGGAAATAAAACCTAGAGATGCTTTTCCCAGGGGATCCCCGAGAAGGCAATAAAAATCCTCTCAATAAGAAACTAAAGGGACCCTAAGAAAAATAATAAAACAAGACCTAACCAAGAGGATGGGAGGTCTCATCATGAACCGGCCCATTATGTTCATAGGTATCCAGCAGTATGACATTGCCATCATCTGGTCACCACGCCAGGGAAATGACCTTTGGTTGCATGGCCAAGGGAAAGGGGGTCTCATCATGAGCCAGCCTTATCATCTCTGCGAAGATACTAGTGGGTAACACTGTCGGCTCTGGTCACCAAGCCAAGGCAATGTCCTCTGGTCAGACCTTGAAGTAAAAAGAAAGAAAAGTAATAAATAAAAATATAAAGGCAATAAAGGGCTTGGAAAAAATGCATCCATGACGGGTACAGCTCGCCTCCTACAAAGGCACCCACAGAAAGCACCTGCCCCTTGGTCTTACTGTGATTGGACATCCCTAGACCACATCACCTCATAAAAACATGGTTTGAATAATCTTCTAAGGAAACTTTCCATCTCTTGTGGGTATTATCCCAATAGGTTCTTCTGTTGATTTTCTTTAGCTTTGCATAGTAGATCTGTGTAATTTCTTTGAGCTCTTAGATGATATGCTAGGAATTTCATGCATGTATTTGATAAATTTAATGATGAAATATGATTGACATTGCTATGATCCCTAGGACTAATGAGCCCATGGAGGGCGTAGTCTTTGATGTGCAGGACCATGCCCGACAGACAGGTACTAGTGGACCAGTACACATGGGGATATGATTAGTTCAGACCTCCATGGGGCTAAAGAGCCCATCAGATGGTTGTTGGGATGGCAAAGGCATGACAACGTTATGATGAGCCCTTGCATGAAGAAGAATAAGGATGTCCTCACCCAGGATGCTTTGGCAGAGCCCGGCCTAGGGGGATCACTCACTGCATATGAGATGATGGATTTTGATGGACAGGACGCCACCCAGGGCAAGCTGGACGTTTTCTAGAGGATGTGGCAGTGTGTTAGGATCATTTGGCATGTGTGGCAGCTTGCAAGAGCCCTAGAAGGGCCAACGTTTTGCCTTTTGGATACTGATCTTGTCCAAAAAGGGCCAACGTCTCCCTCAGAGGGGCCTGACGTCTCCCTTTTAGCTCATAATTTTGACATTTTAGCATTTAATGTGACAAATAATGTAATTATTGTTGGTCAGCCTTGTCGGCTGTTTTAATGACCTATTTTTGTAATTAAAGGTCATTTGAATGATATAAATAGAGGACGTTGAGCCTCATTTTGAAATAACACAACTCACTCTCTTGTGAGAGGATTACTTTTAGTCTTTTGTCTTTGTATTTGGCTCTTGGAGTTGAGGCGCTACACTTGTGGAGGATCATCTTTGGCATGTTCATGGTGTTTTTTATCATTGGCAGGCTTAGAACTAGGGTTTGATTAGCTCGTCATTGATTTGTAAGTATATTTTTCATGCAAAACTTCTTGATTGAATGGTTGTAGGTTTAATATCTTACTTTTATGGTTACATTGTTGCTATTTTTCTTAATCATTGAAACCCTAGGGAGAAAGCACACAAGTAGGTCCTTGCTTCATGTCCCCATGATAGAAAACTTGTTTAGCCATTTGATTAAGGAGAATATAGCCTAGCCATTGCTACACTAATTCTCCTTTTTCTGAGTTAGTCTTGAAACATAAATTGAAGAAAGAAGACGTCCTAGGCCTAATTGATTTTACACCTAGGGTTTGACTCTTAGGGTTTGAAAATCCTTGGCCGTTTTTGCCAAAGAGTTTTAAGGAAAGAGGGAGGAGCATGAGGCCTTGCTTAAGCAACACCAGAATGAGCCTCCTCCCCTTAGGGTTTTGACTTTGTGGCCCTGCCATTGCAGCACTAGAAAGCCTAACCTTCTTGTCCTTGAATTTAGATTCTCCCGAGACTTTAGCCTTGCTCCTTGACTCCATTTACCCTAAGGCACTAGTCTAGAATTCCAATGTTGAGCCTCTTGTTAAATTTTTTAATTAAAATAAAGTACCAAGGTAAGTGTTTCTCTTCCCTAGGCGCCTAAGGGGGAGAGAGTGTCGAATGTGGGTCCTAGTCATTTAATTTGTGAGATGCAAATTAAAATGTGACTTTATGATTAAAGTGAGGGTGAGTGAAGAGACACCAAATCTCAACCACACATCTAATCTAATCTCAACCGTTAGATTAGAAAACTCCTCACCTTCCCTCAGGAGGTCGACTTGGGCAAGAGGGCACACCCATTCTTGGGTAGTTGAAGCATTCTTGTTGAGAGAATAAGAGGAGTTGAAGCATTCTTGTTGAGAGAATAAGAGGAGTTCAAGCATTCTTGTTGAGAGAACAAGAGAGAGCAAGAGAGAGGTCGATCTGAAGAAAAGAGACAGCAGTTGAAATTTCTAGGAGTATTGGCATGCATTCCAAGGCTATCGAACAACATTTTGTGGCACAGAAATTGAGTCTTAGCAAAGTTTTGGCATGAATTTCGAGACAGTCCGTGTAGCATTAATTGCTGGGACAACCGTACAATTGTACGGATTTCTGGTTCAGAAATCGAGGAGAAAAGTTACATGAATGTCTAGATAAGTTTGTGCAAATTTCTAAAGAAGAATATGCTATAAAAGAATTTCTCAGAAGCTCATAAATAATACAAAGCCCTCTCTCACTAGTTTTCCCCTTGTGGGTTTTTCCAGGGTCGAAGTTAGACCGAATATCTTTGTGTCTATATTTTCTAAGTTTTGCATATTGCTGATATTTTGTTTTTGCATTGAAAACGATGTTCAGAATCCTCATGTTTCAATTCTGAAGTTTATTTTCTATTAAGTTTTTATATGCTGAAACAGTGTTGTAACCTATGCTGAAACTTTGGTTGAGAATCAGCGAGACTGAAACTGGGTTGGGGTCTGAAAAATTAACATGGTATCAGCGCTGAGTTGAAGAGAAGCATAAATTTCAGCAGACAGAAAGTAGGGACAACAGTCACTTCACAGGGCAGATTTTTGAATTTGTGATTTTCAGCAGAAAGAGGGTCATGGCTACTGGTTTGAGGGTTGAAGACAGACTTGATGGGGCAACAAATTTTGGTGCTTGGAAGGAGAGGATGATCTTGCTTTCGCAAGAGAACGAGTTGTGGGACATTATGGAGAATACCACTACTCATCCTGTTGTGGTACCTACTAATGCTACTCTTCTTGCATCCTATAATAAGAAGAGTATCAAGGCTAAGAGATTTATTCTTGATGCCATCAAGGATCATTTGATTCCTCACTTGACGGGGAAGACTCATGCCTATGATATATGGGAGTCTTTGACTAAATTGTACCAGAGTACAAATGAGAACCGAAAAATGGTTTTGAGGGAAAAACTAAAGAACATAAAAATGACCAAGGATGAAAATGTGGTCACATACCTTACTATATTGAAACAGGTAAGGGATGAGTTTGGAGCTTTGGGGGAATCCATAGCTGACAGTGATCTTGTAAGAACAACATTGAATGGTGTTTCCAAACAATGGGTTGTTTTTGTGGAAGGCATTGTTGCTAGGGAGAAGCTTCCCGGTTGGGAACGTCTTTGGGATGACTTTGTTCAGGAGGAGACCCAGAGAGGTTATGTGCATGGCAGCTCATCTACAGGTCATGAGGAGGAGAATGTGGCTCTTGCTACCACTAGCAAAAAGAAGTTCAGAAAGGGTTCAAAGGGAGGACAGAAGCCCAAGGGTGAAGGGAAGAAAGACATGAGCAAAGTCAATTGCTTTGCTTGCCATGAGTTTGGGCACTATGCAGGACAGTGTCCAAATAAGAAGAAGAAACAAACAACATCTTCAGCAGAGGTGGAAGAGTTTTCCACCAAGTTTGACAAGGAATTTTCCTTGATTGCATGTCTATCCTCGAGGACCACTAATCTCGATACTTGGTATATTGACAGTGGTGCCTCTCGCCATATGACAGCAGTTCGTGAGCACTTGACAGATCTTACTCAGTGTTGAGATGCAGAGGTAGTGCTTGGAGATGACCAGGAGGTCAAGGTGGCTGGTTGTGGGACTGTATCATTTCGGAGGGAGTCTTTGCCTCCCATGACTTTGGAAGAGGTTCTTTATGCTCCGGGCTTGAAGAAGAACTTAGTTTCAGTTTCTACTATTGAGGATAAGGGCTATGAGGTCTTGTTCCGTGATGGGTAAGTGCTTCTTTTCCCCAGAGGGTCTAGCATCACTTCGGCCAAAGTGATTGGTACTAGACATGAGAGGCTGTACAAGTTCTTGTTCCATCCAGTGCGAGCATTGATTCATTCTACCAGCAGCAGCAGTGACCTATGTGAGATATGTCACAGGAGGATGGCACATTTGCACCATGGGGCTTTGAGAGTTCTGAGGGAGATGGTGATGGGAGTTCCATATTTTAGTTCAGAGCACCATGAGTTGTGCAAGGGGTGTATCTTGGGAAAGTACACCAAGACTGCTTTTCCAAGTAGTGACAGTAGAGCAGCAGGGATACTTGATCTTATACATTCAGATGTATGTGGCCCGATGTCTTCGGCATCGTTGACTGGATCCCTATACTATGTTTTATTCATTGATGACATCTCTCGGAAGTCCTGGATTTTCTTCATGAAGACCAAAGGACATGTCTTCAATCGGTTCCAAGAGTTCAAAGCTCTTGTGGAGAACTAGACAGGGAAGAAAATCAGAGTCCTGAGATCGGACAATGGGGGTGAGTATACCTCTAAGGATTTTATGGATTTCTGTGCAGGAGAGGGCATCAGGAGGGAGTTGACTATTCCTTACAACCCGCAACAGAATGGGGTTGTTGAAAGGAAGAACAAGGCCATTATTGGGGCCGCGAGAGCCATGCTACATGATCAGGAGCTGCCATTATTTCTATGGGCTGAGGCATGCCACACTGCAGTTTATCTGTAGAACAAGAGTCCTCATAGGGCTGTGGGGAGCATGACTCCTGAGGAGGCTTTCTCTAGGAAGAAGCCTAAGGTGGGGCACTTTCAGATTTTTGGGTGCATCACATATTCATATGTCCCTTATGAGAAGAGGACAAAGCTAGAGCCCATGGTAGAGAGAGGGATCTTTGTTGGGTACAGTGAGACTTCCAAGGCTTTCTGTATTTACCTTCCTTCCTTGAGGAATATTGTCTTGAGCAGGGATGTCATATTTGAGGAGGACGGAGCCTTTAGGAAGTCTAGAGGGACAGAGAGAGGTGAGAAGTCTTCATCTCAGATTCAGGTGAGCCCGCAGCAGACTACAATGAAACAGATTTTGGCGCCACCAGCTTCGATGACTACAGGTTCACAGGAGACAGGGCCACAGAGTTTAGGTTCACAGGCTACCGGTCCACAAGTTTCAGGATCAGGTACTGCAGGGTCTACTATAGGATCATTGTCTTCAGCAGATGGGGTTGAGTAGGGAGAGTCCCCTCCACAGGACACTCCTTCAAAGTGGAGGAAGCCCAAGTGGCTTCAGGACATATTGAGGGATGCACAGGATTCTATGGGGAATCCCAAGCAGGCAGTGAGGGAGAGTAAACCTCCCAAGAAGTTTTGCAACTACATCGTGATGGTGAGAAATATTCGGGAGTCTGAGCCTTCCACTTTTGAGGAGGCCACTAGTAGACAGGTATGGAGAGATGCCATGATGGAAGAGTACAATTCCATCATGAAGAACGATGTCTGGGAAGTTGTCCCTAGACCTGAGGGGAAGTCAGTGGTGACTTCCAAGTGGCTCTACAAGCTAAAGCATGCTGCAGATGGAAGCATTGAGAAGTACAAAGCTCGCTTTGTGGCTCGGGGGTTTTCACAGGTTGAGGGAGTTGACTATGATGAGACCTTTGCACTGGTTGCTCGATACACTTCGATCAGGGTAGTGATCTCCATTGCAGCAGATATGGGTTGGAAGATCCACCAGATGGAAGTGAAGACCGCATTTATGAATGGTCTTATTGAGGAGGAGGTATAAATTGAGCAGCCATTGGGCTTTCAGGTGCATGGGAGAGAGTCTCATGTGTGTAGACTGAAGAAGGAATTGTATGGGTTGAAACAAGCTCCCAGAGCTTGGTATTCGAGGATAGATGCCTATTTGTAGCAGTTGGGTTTTGAGAAGAGTGAGGCGGATCCCAATCTATACTTCATTATGGTTGGAGAGGATCCTCTCATTCTTTTGCTATATGTGGATGACCTTTTTATTATAGGGGCAGAGAGACTCATCAGCAGCTGCAAGGAAAGCATTGCTTCAGAGTTCGAGATGACAGACATTGGACTGATGCATTACTTTTTGGGATTGGAGGTTTGGCAGGAACCTGGACACATCTTCCTGGGACAGGGGAAGTATGTGTGTAATATTCTGAGAAGATTTCATATGGGGGATAGCAGGCCCATGACCACTCCCATGATTACCAACTGGAAGAAGCTTCATACTTCTGATTCACAGTTGGTGGATTCCACTTTGTATCGTCGGCTGATCGAGTCATTGATGTATTTGGTCAATACCAGGCCAGATATTTGTTTTGTTGTCAACACTCTCAGTCAGTTCATGGTGGAGCCAAGGAGAGTGCACTGGGTGGCAGCAAAACATGTGCTTAGGTATCTTTGTGGTATGGTAGATTATGGTCTGGACTATCATAGAGGAGATGGAGTTCGTCTGGTTGGCTATATAGACTCAGATTGGGCAGGATGTGTCAGTGACAGGAAAATCACTTCAGGGTGTTGCTTTGGATTGGGATTAATAGCTGTGTCTTGGTTCAGTTGGAAGCAGAAGTCAGTGGCTTTGATTTTGGCAGAGGCTGAGTATATGGCAGCTAGTCAGGCTAGTTGTGAGGCCCTTTGGCTTCGCAAGATGTTCGTTGGATTGTTCGGTGTGCAGTTGAGGCCTACCGTGATTTACTGTGATAATCAGAGTTGCATTAAACTTTCAGAGAATCTAGTTTTTCATGACCCGTCTAAGCATATTGAGATTCGGTATCACTTCATCCATGATTATGTTCATAGAGGAGCTGTGGAGCTACAATACATATCTACTAAGGAGCAGGTTGCAAACATACTCACCAAGGCATTGAACATGGGCAAGTTTGTATTTTTCAGGGACAAGCTTGGAGTGGTGAGTAACACTTTCCTTGGTATGAGGGAGTGTTAAATTTTTTAATTAAAATAAAGTACCAAGGCAAGTGTTTCTCTTCCCTAGGCGCCTAAGGGGGAGAAAGTGTTGAATGTGGGTCCTAGTCATTTAATTTGTGAGATGAAAATTAAAATGTGAATTTATGATTAAAGTGAGGGCGAGTGAAGAGACACCAAATATCAACCACACATCTAATCTAATCTCAACCATTAGATTAGAAAACTACTCACCTTCCCTCATGAGGTCGACTTGGGCAAGAGGGCGGACCCATTCTTGGGTAGTTGAAGCATTCTTGTTGAGAGAACAAGAGGAGTTCAAGCATTCTTGTTGAGAGAATAAGAAGAGTTCAAGCATTCTTGTTGAGAGAACAAGAGAGACCAAGAGAGAGGTCGAGCTAAAGAAAAGAGACAACAGTTGAAATTTCTGGGAGTATTGGCATGGATTCCAAGGCTGCCGAACAACATTTTGTGGCACAGAAATTGAGTCTTAGCAAAGTTTTGGCACGAATTTCGAGACAGTCCGTGCAACATCAATTCCTGGGACAGTCGTACAGTTGTACAGATTTCTGGTTCAGAAATCGAGGAGCAAAGTTACATGAATGTCAAGATAAGTTTGTGCAAATTTCTAAAGAAGAATATGTTGTAAAAGAATTTCTCAGAAGCTCATAAATAATACAAAGCCCTCTCTCACTAGTTTTCCCCTTATGGGTTTTTCCAGGGTCGAAGTTAGACCGAATATCTTTGTGTCTATATTTTCTGAGTTTTGCATATTGCTGATATTTTATTTCTGCATTGAAAACGATGTTCAGAATCCTCATGTTTCAGTTCTAAAGTTTATTTTCTATTAAGTTGTTATATGCTGAAACTTTGGTTGAGAATCAACGAGATTGAAACTGAATTGGGGTCTAAAAAATTAACATTGTATCAGAGCTGAGTTGAAGAGAAGAAGAAATTTCAGCAGACAGAAAGTAGGGACAACAGTCACTTCACAGGGCAGATTTTTGAATTTGTGATTTTCAGCAGAAATAGGGTCATGGCTATTGGTTTGAGGGTTGAATACATACTTGATGGGGCAGCAAATTTTGGTGCTTTGAAAGAGAGGATGATCTTGCTTTTGCAAGAGAACGAGTTGTGGGACATTGTGGAGAATACCACTACTCATCCTGTTGTGGTACCTACTGATGCTACTCTTCTTGCAGCCTATAATAAGAAGAGTATCAAGCCTAAGAGATTTATTCTTGATGCCATGAAGGATCATTTGATTCCTCACTTGATGGGGAAGAATCATGCCTATGATATGTGGGAGTCTTTGATTAAATTGTACAAGAGTACAAATGAGAACCGGAAAATGGTTTAGAGGGAAAAACTAAAGAACATAAAAATGACCAAGGCTGAAAATGTGGTCACATACCTTACTATATTGAAATAGGTAAGGGATGAGCTTGGAGCTGTGGGGGAAGCCATAGCTGACAGTGATCTTGTGAGAACAACATTGAATGGTGTTTCCAAACAATGGGCTATTTTTGTGGAAGGCATTGTTGCTAGGGAGAAGCTTCCCGGTTCGGAACGTCTTTGCGATGACTTTGTTCAGGAGGAGACCCGGAGAGGTTATGTGCATGACAACTCATCTACAGGTCATGAGGAGGAGAATGTGGCTCTTGCTACCTCTAGCAAGAAGAAGTTCAGAAAGGGTTCAAAGGGAGGACAGAAGCCCAAGGGTGAAGGGAAGAAAGACATGAGGAAATTCAAGTGCTTTGCTTGCCATAAGTTTGGGCACTATGCAGGACAGTGTCCAAACAAGAAGAAGAAACAAACAGCAGCTTCAGCAGAGGTGGAAGACTTTTCCACCAAGTTTGAGAAGGAATTTTCCTTGATTTCATGTCTATCCTTGAGGACCACTACTCTCGATACTTGGTATATTGACAGTGGTGCCTCTCGCCATATGACAACAGTTCGTGAGCTCTTGAAAGATATTACTCAGCGTGGAGATGCAGAGGTAGTGCTTGGAGACGACCAGGAGGTCAAGGTGGCTGGTTGTGGGACCGTATCATTTTGGAGGGAGTCTCTGCCTCCCATGACTTTGACAGAGGTTGTTTATGTTTCGGGATTGAAGAAGAACTTAGTGTCAGTTTCTACTATTGAGGAGAAGGGCTATGAGGTCTTATTCCATGATGGGCAGGTGCTTCTTTTCCCCAGAGGGTCTAGCATCACTTCGGCCAAAGTGATTGGTACTAGACATGAGAGGTTGTACAAGTTCTTGTTCTAGCTAGTGTGAGCATTGATTCATTCTACCAGCAGCAGCAATGACCTATGTGAGATATGGCACAGGAGGATGGCACATTTGCACCATAGGGCTTTGAGACTTCTGAGGGAGATGGTGACGGGAGTTCCAGATTTCAGTTCAGAGCACCATGAGTTGTGCAAGGGGTGTATCTTGGGAAAGTACACCAAGACTAATTTTCCGAGTAGTGACAGTAGAGCAGCAGGGATACTTGATCTTATACATTCAGATGTATGTGGCCCGATGTCTTCGACATCGTTGACTGGATCCCTATACTATGTTGTATTCATTGATGACTTCTCTCGAAAGTCGTGATTTTCTTCATTAAGACCAAAGGACAGGTCTTCAGTCGGTTCCAAGAGTTCAAAGCTCTTGTGGAGAACCAGACAGGGAAGAAAATCAGAGTCCTGAGATCAGACAATGGGGGTGAGTATACCTCTAATGATTTTATGGATTTATGTGGAGGAGAGGGCATCAGGAGGGAGTTGATTGTTCCTTACAACCCGCAACAGAATGGGGTTACTGAAAGGAAGAACAGGGCCATTGTTGGGGCTGCGAGAGACATGCTACAAGATCAGTGGCTGCCATTATTTCTATGGGCTGAGGCATGCCACACTGCAGTTTATCTGTAGAACAGGAGTCCTCATAGGGCTGTGGGGAGCATGACTCCTGAGGAGGCTTTCTCTGGGAAGAAGCTTGAGGTGAGGCACTTTCGTATTTTTGGGTGCATCACATATTCATATGTCCCTTCTGAGAAGAGGACAAAGCTGGAGCCCATGGCAGAGAGAGGGATCTCTGTTGGGTACAATGAGACTTCAAAGGCTTTCCGTATTTACCTTCCTTCATTGAGGAAGATTGTCTTGACGAGGGATGTCAGATTTGAGGAGGACGGAGCCTTTAGGAAGTCTAGAGGGACAGAGATACTTGAGTAGTCTTCATCTCAGATTTAGGTGAGCTGCAGTAGACTACAATGACACAGATTTTGGGGCCAACAGCTTCGGTGACTACAGGTTCACAGGAGACAAGGCCACAGAGTTTAGGTTCGCAGGCTACCAGTCCAAAAGTTTCAGGATCAGGTACTGTAGGGTCTACTACAGGATCATTGTCTTCAGCAGATGGGGTTGAGTAGGGAGAGTCCCCTCCACAGGACACTCCTTCAAAGTGGAGGAAGCCCAAGTGGCTTCAGGACATTTTGAGGGATGCACAGGATTCTGTAGGGAATCCCAAGCAGGTAGTGAGGGAGAGTAAACCTCTCGAGAAGTTTTGCAGCTACATCGCGATGGTGAGCAGTATTCGGGATTCTGAGCCTTCCACTTTTGAGGAGGCCACTAGTAGACAGGTATGGAGAGATGCCATGATGGAAGAGTACAATTCCATCATGAAGAACGATGTCTGGGAAGTTGTTCCTAGACCTGAGGGGAAGTCAGTGGTGTCTTCCAAGTGGCTCTACAAGCTAAATCATGCTGCAAATGGTAGCATTGATAAGTACAAAGCTCGCTTTGTGGCTCGGGGGTTTTCACAGGTTGAGGGAGTCGACTATGATGAGACCTTTGCGCCGGTTTCTCGATACACTTCAATCAGGGTAGTGATCTCCATTGCAGCAGAGATGGGTTGGAAGATCCACCA
>ML786874.1:1013607-1037385 GCA_009831015.1 Picea engelmannii | reverse complement strand
GTTTTGAGAAGAGTGAGGCGGATCCCAACCTATACTTCATTATGGTTGGAGAGGATCCTCTCATTCTTCTGCTATATGTGGATGACCTTTTTATTACAGGGGCAGAGAGACTCATCAGCAGCTGCAAGGAAAGCCTTGCTTCATAGTTCGAGATGACAGACATTGCACTGATGCATTACTTTTTGGGATTGGAGGTTTTCCAGGAACCTGGACACATCTTCCTGGGACAGGGGAAGTATGTGTGTGATATTCTGAGCAGATTTTAGATGGGGGATAGCAGGCCCATGACCACTCCCATGATTACCAACTGGAAGAAGCTTCATGCTTATGAGTCACAGTTGGTGGATTCCACTTTGTATCGTCGGTTGATTGGGTCATTGATGTATTTGGTCAATACCAGGCCATATATTTGTTTTGTTGTCAACACTCTCAGTCAGTTCATGGTGGAGTCGAGGAGAGTGCACTGGGTGGCAGAAAAACATGTGCTTAGGTATCTTTGTGGTACAGTAGATTATGGTCTGGACTATCATAGAGGAGATGGAGTTCGTCTGGTTGGCTATACAGACTCAGATTGGGCAGGATGTTTCAGTGACAGGAAAAGCACTTCAGGGTGTTTCTTTGGATTGGGATCAGCAGTTGTGTCTTGGTTCAGTCGGAAGCAGAAGTCAGTGGCTTTGATTTTGGAAGAGGATGAGTATATGGCAACTAGTCAGGCTAGTTGTGAGGCCCTTTGGCTTCGCAAGATGTTGGTTGGATTGTTCGGTGTGCAGTTGAGGCCTACTGTGATTTACTGTGATAATCATAGTTTCATTAAACTTTCGGAGAATCCAGTTTTTCATGACCGGTCTAAGCATATCGATATTCGGTATCACTTCATCCGTGATTATGTTCAGAGAGGAGTTGTGGAGCTACAATACATATCTACTGAGGAGCAGGTTGAAAACATACTCACCAAGGCATTGAACATGGGAAAGTTTGTATTTTTCAGGGACAATCTTGGAGTGGTGAGTAACACTTTCCTCAGTATGAGGGAGTGTTAAATTTTTTAATTAAAATAAAGTACCAAGGCAAGTGTTTCTCTTCCCTAGGTGCCTAAGGGTGGAAAGTGTTGAATGTGGGTCCTAGTCATTTAATTTGTGAGATGCAAATTAAAATGTGACTTTATGATTAAAGTGAGGGTGAGTGAAGAGACACCAAATCTCAACCACACATCTAATCTAATCTCAACTGTTAGATTAGAAAACTCCTCACCTTCCCTCATGAGGTCGACTTGGGAAAGAGGGCTCACCCATTCTTGGATAGTTGAAGCATTCTTGTTGAGAGAATAAGAGGAGTTGAAGCATTCTTGTTGAGAGAATAAGAGGAGTTCAAGCATTCTTGTTGAGAGAACAAGAGAGAGCAAAAGAGAGGTCGAGCTGAAGAAAAGAGACAGCAGTTGAAATTTCTGGGAGTATTGGCATCCATTCCAAGGCTGTCGAACAACATTTTTTGGCACAGAAATTGAGTCTTAGCAAAGTTTTGGCATGAATTTTGAGACAGTCCATGCAACATTAATTGTTGGGACATCCGTACAATTGTACGGATTTCTGGTTCAGAAATCGAGGAGCAAAGTTACATGAATGTCTAGATGAGTTTGTGCAAATTTCTAAAGAAGAATATGTTGTAAAAGAATTTCTCAGAAGCTCATAAATAATACAAATCCCTCTCTCACTGGTTTTCCCCTTGTGGTTTTTTCCAGGGTCGAAGTTAGACCGAATATCTTTGTGTCTATATTTTCTGAGTTTTGCATATTGCTGATATTTTATTTCTGCATTGAAAACGATGTTCAGAATCCTCATGTTTCAGTTCTGAAGTTTATTTTCTATTAAGTTTTTATATGCTGAAACAGTGTTGTATCCTATGCTGAAACTTTGGTTGAGAATCAGCGAGACTGAAACTGGGTTGGGGTCTGAAAAATTAACACCTCTTATGTCAAAACAAACCTTTTAAACTTCTTAAACTTGAAACCCTACTAACCCTAACGTCCTACTAACCCTAATTCTATGATGACGTCTTGCCTCTTTTGAACTCTTGCTTGGTATTAAAAGTGTGGCTAGGTCATCTAATGATAGACATAGAAGTGTTGAACATTTTCATTGGTTTATTTTACAAAACGTCCACCTCTTTGCCTACCAAACTAACCTAGAATAAAGATGATGTCACCCCTAGTAGGCTTGATGCAGCAACATTATATGTGAGCACATTTAAAGCGTTGTGATAATCCAAGGATCGATTTTTGTACATTGAATGTTGTTATCATTTTGTATTTATTGAAGAAGTAATATTATAAGCCATAGCCTTTATTGCAATCATTGACTTCGTCAATAATTACTTTTATTAATGCTCATGTATATTTCACATTTGATAGTCATTGACAATTGAAGCATTAACCACTATTTTCATGTATTAGTTTGTTGCCTTGTCTCGCAAACAGGTGCTTCTACTATGATTCATCTTCTCTTTGACTATCTTCCTTGGCGGTAATCTGTGAGGGGAAAACCTACTTTAAACTCTTGAGCCTTAATCCCTTGATCCTTTTCCTTTCAAAACCCCAGATTACCTAGGGACGTCTCCCTTGGGATTAGCCACCCTAAATAGAAAGAGCCCCCCATAGAGGTGACAGTGGGTGGGGAAGCTCCTGTTACGCCAGTTTGACTTTTACTTTTAAGCTACCTAACCTAGACTACAAACTGGGCGATAACACTGCCCAATCTACATCAGTATATCCACTGAATGTGAAGTCATGATCTCCATCATAGTTGAGACCATAATCCATTGTACCTTTAAGGTACCTCATCACATGTTTTGCAGCCACTAGATGAACACATATGGGCTCTACCAGAAAATGACTCAAGGTGTTCACCGCAAAACAGATGCCTAGTCTGGTGTTTGTTAGGTACATCAGCGATCCAATAATCTTCCTGTACATCGTGGCATCTATCAAATCTAACGAAGTATTGACCAACAGCTTCAGCTTTGCTTTCATGGGAGTATTCATGGACTTGCATTCTAGCATGTCGAATCTCTTTAAGATTTCGACCGTGTACTTCCCTTGGTTAAGGAAGTTCATTTCTGGACTCTACCATACCTCAAGACCTAAGAAGTAATGCATTAGACCAAGGTCTTTCATTTCAAATTCTGCAGAAAGTCTCTGTTTACATTCAGCGATGAGATTTTCTTCTCCAGTTAAGAATAATTCATCCACATACAGTAGTAATATTACTGGTTCATTATACATAATTTTAAAGTAGATATTTGAGTCTGCTTTACTCTTGCTAAAAACTAATATCATCAAGAAACTGTCTATATAGCCATACCAAGCTTTGGGAGCTTGCTTCAATCTGTATAAGGCTTTCTTCAATTGACAGACACGAGACTTCCTGTCTTCAACCTCAAATCCTTGGGGTTTCTCTATATACACTTCCTCTTCGATAACACCATTCAGGAAAGTTGTTTTCACGTCCATCTGGTGCATATTCCATTTCATCTTGGCAATAAGAGATATAATGGTTCTGATCGAAGTGTATCTGGCCACAGGAGAAAATGTCTCTTCATAGTCAATGCCTTCCTTTAGGGAAAAGCCACGAGCGACAAATCTTTCTTTATATTTCTCAATACTTCTATCAGCAGCATGTTTTATTTTGAAGAGCCATTTTGATGATACCACATCCTTACTTTTTGGTCTGGGAACTATTTTCCATACATCATTCTTTATTATGGATTGGTATTCCTCTATCATGGCATTTTCCCATTCCTTGTTTTTAATGGCCTCTTCAAAGCATGTAGGTTCTTGATCAAGTAGGTTGCACATCAAATCCGTGTAACTGGAGAATGGCTTTAGTCTTTTCACCTATCTTGTGGTTCCTTCTGGAACACCATACTTCTCTTCATATTGAATAAGCTCTCTTGCCCAAGCAGGATTTCTTTTATGGGAGAAGGTCATTTGAGGAGGTTCTTGAAATTTTGTTATATCATGATCTTCAGGAGTCTCCTCATCAGGGGAAGTTATGACTTCCCTTATAGGTTATGTGGTTCTAGGAACTTCCCTCATGGATTTTGTAGTCCTAGGATTTACAGGTTCCTCTTCATACATTTCTTCAAGCTGGCATCTTCTTGATTTCTTAAGTGTTTCTTCTTCATCAAAGGTCACATCCCTGTTGATATCAATATGGCGGTGACCTGGTATGTAGATTCTAAAGGCCTTGGAGACCCCACAAATATTCCCTTCTTTCCTGAAGTGTTCCATCTTGTTTCTTTTCTCTTTCGGTATACGAATAAACACTGGACAGCCAAATATTTTGAGATGGCTTACCTTTAGCTTCTTTTCAGTGAACATATCTTCTGGTGTCTTGAGCCCAAGTGCACTATGGGGCAATCGATTATGCACATAAACAGCTGTCATTGCTTCTTCTTCCCATAAGCACATAGGAATATCTTGATCTTCACAGCTTCCAGCATGGTTCTGTTCTTCCGTTCAGCTACACCGTTTTGTTGGGGATCTTGATCCCAACATCTTTGCAGAAGTTCACGAGCTCTTCTGAGGTATATTCTCCTCCATTATCTGACCTGAGTATCTTAATCTTCCTTACATAAGGGTTCTCTTATCCAGGCTTTGAATTCCTTGATCTTGTTGAATACTTCAAATATATCTAGGTCTTTTACAAGAATAATCATTAATGAATGATACATAGTATACATACCCATTATTGAAGGATGATGGCATTGGGCCACATACATATGAATGAATGAGCTCTAAGACTCCTTTTGCCTTGTTGTCCCTCTTTGGAAATGGGTTCTTGACATTCTTCCCTTGTGCACATCCATCGCATACGCCTTCATGGTCACCTTTGAGTTCTGGTAAACCTGTGCTTTGCATATGTATGGTAGCGCCTTGTAGTTGATGTGATCTAATCTTCTAGAGTTCACATGGATTCTTCAATAGCGTGGGTCATGGCAGCTTCTGAGTGAACCACCTTCTTCTTTTCCACTAATGATTGCTTCATTTATGATTTCTTCTTTATCACGTTGCCTTATGCAACCTTCGCTATAGCTTCCTCATGTGACCTAGATCAAGGTCAACAAAACAATAGGCAAGAATAATATCCTTCTTGATAATATAAAGAAATAGCATGAACAATCATCACAGTATCTCCTTTAGAGCTTATTACTTATAATTTAGCAAAGATTAAAGGTAAGGAATACAATATGAAATGAGATCAACACTCTCTTAGTGTTGTGACCAAGCATTCTTCCATGGCAATCTGAAACTAACACACGAGGTTTCTCCTAGAGGAGGTGTTAGTTATATCAGACAAAGTATTCTCGCATGCGATCAAGTATAATACTTTACGACGATTTATATCTCAACTAAAGTCATTAGCTTGTCATGTGTACCTTTGAATCTTGATTAATCAAACCTGGAGCCTTTTCCTCAAGAGTAAGTGCTTTCTTTTCTTCCAGGTCTCCTTCACTCAAGTGAAGAGTACTTTCTTCAACCTGTTTGTTGTACTAAGAAAATATGCTATCTTGACAAAAGGTTAGGTTAGAGGATAAGCTCTATGATCAACTTTTAATCCTTCTAATGATTTGATCATAGATTCAACATGCAACACTGATCAAGATAATTTCATAACAAATAGATGCATATTAGAATAATCACACCTGGGTTGCATCATTCCTCTGAATGTGTTGGATCTTGAGATCCTTCTGAATCTATGGAAAAAGATCTCTTCTCCTACAAATACTCTTTAGGGTTTATCCATTAACCATATGTGAGTACATATGTCGGATAGCATTTGCAGGTAGTGGCTCCATCTAGTAGCAGTGGTAATCATTACCAAAAACTTCAAGAGTGATTGCAACTGGTTCTATGGCTACAACTGCAACTGCAACTTAGGGTTTTATGAGGAAACCCTAATTTTTCAATCTTCAAATTTTGAAATTATGATCTAGGGGATAGATGCACTGGGTTGAGGCGAGTTAGCTGGTGCAGTCGGAATTTCAAAAATCCACTTTTACCCCCTCAAACTTGATTTGTAGATTTCTGGACTCGTGCTTCTAGTTTTTTGGTACTTCTGGTACTTTTGGTACACTGGTTTTCTGGTACTTTGTGAAACTAGGGTTTCACTTTCCAGGAGATCTAGCCACTGAAAAGGTTTTCTCTAAGTTCCAAAATGATCCTTGGGGGAGGGCACAACTTTCTAGGTGGTTAGGGAGCTGAAAAGATTCACTTTTGCAAAACCCTAATTTTTGGATACGGTAATAGTGACATTTTTCCTCTTGCAAAATATGCTTCCTTCAGGATGGCTCTGATACCATGTTAATGTTTATGTCATTATTATATTTCTTTTCATTTCAATAGATAAGAGCATCATAAGAACAAGATCACTGAGAAATACACATTCACAAGAGACATGGCATTTATCCTGGGAAACCCTCTAGGGGAAGAAAACCCAGCAAAAACTTCCTTATCATAAATAGCTTATACAATGTTCAAGAGATAACTCAAACCAATACAGATAGTCCTCTCCAAGAGATGCACCACTCTACTTATTCTCTCTCCAACTGGTAATTACAACTTGCCTCATAAGATAATGAGCAAGTGAGTTGTGTGTTTGAAGTGAGGCGCTAGCCTCTTATTTATACAAGAATGGCATGTGTGAAAGGTCACAACTGGCAGGGCCAACCTCTCACTCTGGGTGGGTAAACCCACCTTTAATTAATTCTGGGCCTTCCATAATAACTGTTGGGGCTGACTTTTTATTCTGCCCTTTATAATTGTCTGATGACCAATCCGCAAAAGGGGATTTGGTCCTTATACAATTACCGACATGATTAATACACAATGGGGATTAATCCAATAACAATAATAATAATAATGACATGATTAATCTGCAATGGGGATTTAATCCAATAATAATAAGAATGCTCTTCGCAGCTACATTATTTCAACACTTATTAGCCATGGGAGATTAAAAATCTCAGTTGAAAGCACCAACACCGAGGATGGTGCCTTCACTACCTGTAGTGGGTGGAACTATTGGTTGGTTTGATGAGACTGCTCTTTCTTTGAGTCAAAACAGTGGGGCTTGAGAGGTTATAAGGATCAATGAACATTGATATTATAAATGGACCATCAATTGTGGACCTGGCACTAATACTAGAGCAGAGCTTATGGGAGCATGGGATTTTCTTACTCTGGCTTCTCGATTTTCTATTCTGGAGCTTTATGTATGGGGGGAATTCGAAGATCACCATTGATTGGCTGTGGGGCAAGGGACGCCTTCAGGTGGTCTCTCTGGAGTGCTGGAAGGATAGAATTATTGAACTTATCAAGCTTTTCCAAAATATCACCTTCTTGCATGTGTATAGAGAAGAAAACAAAGAAGCAGATAGCCTATCAAAACAGACGCTCCTCAAGGTTTCCAGGAAAATAGTCTATTTTCAATGTGAAGAGGACCATGGGGGTCCTCATATGTTTTTAGATTTTTTCTAGAAGTATTGATGTTGAAGCATGGTCCATTATCTCAATACTTTGTTTTGGGAGTCTAGCGGGGTTTTCTCTGATAGGTGCTTTTCTGAATAAAATCCTTTGTGGAGGCTATTTATAGTCATGTATCAGGATCATAACTCAAGTTGGGGTCATTTATGTAGTCATATTGTTAGCGATGGGATATGCACATTCTAAATGTTGTTTTACATTTGATGATGCTTATCTTGTAAAAGACCAATTTATATTCAATATAAATATAAAATGAAATTTTATGTGGAAAAAAATAGAATAATAATTCTTTCCTAAAAAATTATACTCCATCACATAATGTAATGTTCATGTAAATACACTTGAATAACTTTATGATAATAAAGTATCATGGAAATCTATAGATTAGATTATCGATTAAATAACTTGAGGATAATAAAGTATCATGAAAATCTATACATTACACTATCCATTAGGTAATATAGATTACACTATAAGTAATATATTTTTTACATCATCAAAGTCTACGGATTAAGACTATAGATAATATATATTTTTAAAAGTTTCAAAGTTTTAATTTTTTTTTTTTTTTTTAGAGTTTTCCAATTTGTTATAATAGGGGATTTTTAAAAATAGCTATAAACATAAAATAATTTATAATGTTTTTAGCTACCATTCATTTTAAAAAATATATATATGTAACAAACAAAATCAACTAATTAATTTATGATATTAATAGATTTTAATCAAGGTTATTAGGAAATAGTTCAAAACAATATTAAATTTGGTTGTGTTGAAAGGTGCATTCTACAGCTCAGTATGACCTAGATGTATAATTCCTTATATGCTTCGTATGGAGTTGACAAGTGACATTTAAAAAAATATTAATAACAAAAAAATATTTCAATGTAGTCCATAAGTAAAATATTTCAATATCCATTTAAGTAATAATGTGGAGACCTAGATGTATAATTCCTTATAAGCTTACTATGGAGTTGACAAGTGACATTTAAAAAATATTTCAATGTAGTCCATAAGTAAAATATTTCAATATCCATTAAGTAAATTAATTCTATATAAACTCTAGAGAAAGAGAAAGAGTAATTGAAAGTAAAGAAATTGTGATTTTGTTAATAGATTCTTTCTACTTCAGAGAAGGACTCATATGCTCAATTGCTTCAATACTTAATATTATGAATTTGACACTTGGAATTAAAAAAAATATTAATAAGAAAAAAATGTGACGTTTCTAAACCTCTCACACAGAGTTACATCCAAAAAACTGTTCATTAAGAAAAAAATAATTTCAATGGGGATCATAAATAAAATATTTCTATGTACACCTATTTTAATATAGTGTATTATTTTATGGCTAGATGAGAATCTTATTTTATCTAATAGCTACAAGTGAAGACCTAATTGAGAATTTTTTTTCTACTGAGTAGGTCAAGCTCTACAGCTCTGGAGACCTAATAATTTGCAATGGAGTATCATGGTCTAGGAAGTAATCTCGTAAATTATGTGATATTTGATATCCTTCTTTCCAACCAAATAGTAAATTTTGACCTTTTCAATGACCATGAACCCTACTCTGATCATAGACCTTTAACCCTAACTCTAAATTTTGCCATGTATAGGAGGGTCATTGAAGAGAATTCTCATAATAAAAGGCAACTTCCCTTTGACAAAAGTAAAGTTGACATTGTCTTAAAGGATTTAAATACTGAATTACATATCCTAACTTATAAGGACAACATTGAAGACCTCTGTTATAATTTTACAACTACCCTTTCCACTTCTATTAACAAGTTCTCTTTTGAAGTGTCCTATAAAATGTAAAATGTCTAGTAAATCCATTAGTGATGCTTCTAATGAGTCCTTAAAACTAGATAATATCAATACTTACAAATCCCTATTTAAAAGGAAAAAAAAATGTACTATATCAATAAAAGGCAAGAGCACATTTCACTACTATCTAAGCTAGATCCTAAGAAGTTCTAGAGGAAAATTATAATCGGCAATACTAAAAAAAAAAATATGATTCCCTTAAGGGATTGGAATTCCTATCTTAGAATTTTTTTAAATCCGAAGTCTTCACTTTAGTAGTCAAACAGTGTTACTTTTCAACTCCATATTGAACACATAATGAATTACACATCTCCCTCATACTAGATTGTTTTTATTTTAATCCCTTCAACTAAGACAATATAAAATTGATTATTTCTATCTTTATATATAAAATATATAGAATAAAGTAAGTCACTTTTTATATATAAAAAATATGAAATATTATTTTCTAATTTTATTAGAAATGATAGATATTTTTTATTAATATATATATATATAAATAATTCTACTAACTAAGAATATATAAAATTGATTATTTTAATCTTTGTATAAAAGATACTTTGAACATAATAGAATAAATCTATCTTTATATATGAAAGATCTATAATAAAGACTTAAAATGACTAAACTTATAGTTATATCATTGTAAGAAATGAAGATCATAGAATTATAATCCAATGTTTTTCACACTGCAAAACATCTCCCACCTTATATATATATATATATATTAATAAACAAAATTAATTTTAAAATACAATGATCTTGAATTAATCAAACGACATTGCAAAATATCTCCCACCTTATATATTAATAAACAAAATTCATTTTAAAATATAATGATAATATTAACTTGTTAATTATTTATTGTGATATATTCAATTATAATTACTTATAAATAGGATTATATTTAATATTTATTATATAATAAATTTCAATTATAATTGCTTATAAATGGATATAAATTTTAATATATAATAATTAATTGTTATGATATATTATATTTAAATTTTAAAATTAATTATAAATCACATTGTTTTTAAATTTTAATATATAATAATTAATTATTATGGTTATTATATTTAAATTTTAATATAGATTGATTTTGAATTACTAAAATAAATATTATTTATTTATAATTAATTTTATAATAATTAATTACAAGATGATTATATAAAATTAATTGTGTAAAATTTGGGTGAATCTAATAATTAATAATTAAAAATATATTTTTTTTATTTGAAAGTCACAAATGTAAATGGTAAAAAGTATTTTTTTTCCTTGAAAGTTACAAATGCAAATTCAAAGAAATAATGTATCTACACTTATAAATAGATTATTACTATATTAATTAAATTTTAAAATGAATAATCAATTTTTTATCATTAAAAATAACATGATATTATATTTATTTAATAACATATATAATATATTTAATAAACCCAATTAATTCTAACCTATTTTTATTTTGAACTATTTAGATAATATTAATTTTATATATTGATGTTTTTTTTTAGGTTTTGAACTCTAATTTTATATATTGATGTTTTTTTAATTAAAAATTTATATATATTGTTTGGCATATTTTATTGTTGTAAAGAGAAATATAATTTAGTTTTGTGTTTGTTTTAAGCATGTGAATTTAAAATGAAGGTATTTATTTTGATTTATTATGAGTTTTTTTATTAATTTTTATATTCACTAGTTTATTTGTAAAGATATTATCTAGAAATTTATTTGTAGGAAATGCAATGCATCTGATGGAAAGAGTAGTCTCGTAGATTATGTGATACTTGATATCCTCGTTTCCAACCAAATAGTAAATTTTGACCTTTTCAATGACCATGAACTTTACTTTAGTCATAGACTTTTAACCCTTACTCTAACTTTTGTCATGCATAGGAGGGTCATTGAAGAGAATTCTCCTAATCAAAGGCAATTTCCCTTTGACAAAAGTAAATTTGACATTTTCTTAAAGGATTTAAATAGTGAATTACATATCCTAACTTATAAGGACAACACTGAATGCCTCTGTCATAATTTTACAACTACCATTTCCACTTCTATTAACAAGTTCTCTTCTGAGGTGTCTTGTAAAATGTAAAATGTCTAGGAAATCCATTAGTGATGCTTCTAATGAGTCCTTAAAACTCGATAATATCAATACTTACAAATCCCTATTTAAAAGGAAAAAAATGTACTATATCAATAAAAGGCAAGAGCATATTTCACAACTATCTAAGCGTGATCCTAAGAAGTTTTGGAGGAAAATTCTTATCGGCAATACTAAAAAAAATAATATGATTCCCTTAAGGGATTGGAATTCCTATCTTAGAATTTTTTAAAATTCGAGGACATATCATCATTCCTCTTATACACAAGCTATTCAATTTAGCAGCCAAGCAGGGTCTCTTTTCAACTCCATATTGAACACATAATGAATTACACATCTCCCTCATACTAAATTATTTTCATTTTAATCCCTTTAACCGAGACATTATAAAATTGATTATTTCTATATTTATATATAAAATATTTCAAACATAAAATATATAGAACAAAATAAGTCACTTTTTATATATAAAAAATATGGAATATTATATTCTAATCCTATTGGAAATGATAGATATTTTTTATTAAAATTGTTTTTTTTGAATTCTACTAACTAAGATCTTAGATCTTATAGAATTGATTATTTTATTCTTTGTATAAAAGATACTTGAAACATAGAAAAGAATAAACTTACTTTTATATATGAAAGATCTAGAATAAAGACTTAAAATTATTAAACTTATAATTATATCTTTGTAAGGAATGAAGATCATGAAATTATAATCTAATGTGTTTCACACTCAAAACATCTCCCACCTTATATATATTAATAAACAAAACTAATTTTAAAATATAATGATCTTCAATTAATTAAGAGACATTGTTAAATATCTCTGCAACTAAACAAACTACTCTTTTAAGTAATGACTCCAATCATAATCCTTTATGGCTAGATGAGGACTTTGTTTTATCTTATAACTACAAAAGAAGATCTCAAGACCTAATTGAGAATTTGTTTGGTACTGAGTTGGTCAAGCTCTATAGCTCTCAAGACCTAATAATGTGCAATGGAGTAATGAAGTGGCCAAACTCCAACCAGATGACCTGTATTCATGGGCTAGGTATTAGTGTTGTAGATTATGTGATATCTGAAATCCCTGTTTCCAACCAAATAATAAATTTTGACCTTTTAAATGACGATGAGCCTAACTCTGATCATAAACCTTTAACCCTAACTCTAAAGTTTTCCATGCATAGGAGCACCATTGAAGAGAATTTTGATAATCAAAGGAATTTACGCTTTGACAAAAGTAAAGTTGACATTTTCTTAAAGTATTTAAATAGTAAATTAGACTAAGGACAACATTGAAGAACTCTATCATAATTTTACAACTACCCTTTCCACTTCTATTAACAAGTTCTCTTTCGAGGTGTCCTATAAAAATAATAATAGAATGACCAAACCTTGGTATGATAAAGAATATAAAATTGCTAGGAAATCCATTAGGGATGCTTCTAATGAGCCCTTAAAACTCGATAAGATCAATATGTACACAACCCTAATTAAAAGGAAAAAAAGATACTATATCAATAAAAGACAAGAGCAACTTTCACAACTATACAAGTTGGACCCTAAGAAGTTATGGAGCCAAATTCTAAATCACAATAATAAAGAAAATGATGGGATTTTGTTAAGGGACTCAAATTCCTACCATAAAATCCTTTACGAGTTCCCTAATGCCATGGACACCATTCCTATTGTCCCTACAAAGGAAGAAGTTTTTTTCTTTAGATGACATAGAGTTCGGTGTTAAGTGGCTCGCAAATGGGAAAGATAAGGACATTGAAGGATACCAAGTTGAAATTTTTAAAATCGAAGGGTCAATCCTTATCCCTCACATACACAAGCTCTTCAATTTAGCAGTCAAGCAGCGCTTCCCTAAGCCCTGGACGCAAAGTCTCATTGTTCCTATTTTTAAAAATGGGGATAGAAACATTCCCTCTAATTATAGGACCATTATGATTAACCATATTTTAGCCAAGCTTTATGGAATTATTTTGGAAAACAAGATTAGCCTTTGGCTAGAAAGTCATGGTAAAAGAGTTAAAGGATGGGTCGAGTTTAGGAGATATCATTCAACTTTGGACCATATTGTTACCTTTAGGATCATTGCATAGGAGTTTTGCAATACTAAAACCAATATTTTTTGTTGTTTTGTTAACTTTAGAAAAACTTTTGACACGAAGCCTAGGAAAAACCTTTGGAATAGGTTGGAAGAGATAAAAGTGCCTCTCGAGTTGAGGGTTGTTGCAATAAGGATGTATGAGAAAATTATTACTAAGTTTAAAAACATTGAGGGCTGGTCAAAAGAGATTAACTGCAATATCAGACTCAAACAAGGTTGTCCCTTGTCTCATACCCTTTTTGGCATATACATTGACAAGTTAGAAGAATGCTTGGAAAAAGAAGGTTGTGTCAGCCCTACTCTCATTGGTATAGTCATGAATCTTATTCTTTATTGATCCAGGTGGATATCGGTGGCCACCCACCTTTTCCAAATGGCTCAAAACAATTTTCTGGCAATTTTGGCAATTTACTATTTTTAGCAGGTTTTAACTTCCAGGGCCATTTTGAGGGCCCAAATGAAGGTTTTTTGAGATAGAGGTTCTCAATGATATCTAAAGGCATGATTGATCTCTCAAAATGAATATCCTCAACGATACCTTTCCAACGATCTATCACACGCCTAAAACGGAGATTGTATGCAAAAGTTACAACCCCAGGAAGTTGATGTACTCACTTACCCAAACAGGGCCCACATGACTTTTGGTGTTTCATCTCCTAGGGTTAGGTTTTTGGATGTCTAGGGTTTTTGGCATTCCTTATTATTGTAAAAATTCCTTCAGAGCCTCATTGTAATCATCTTCTTGTGAATGCGAGTAGCCGTCACATCTCTTCTCAAAGATAAGTTTCCACCATTCTAGCGAGTCTTTCACTCTGTATTTTTACAGTCTCTGTACATTTATTTCAGTAATATAAATCACGTATTACTATATATCTATGTTTATGGTTGCATCTCTGATACATTTATGTTATATTATTGAATATTTTTTATATCTCTGTTCATTTCTTTACTATATCTCCGATCTCATTTCATGTCAAAAATAATCTGGATCAATGGTATCAGAGTAGGCTACTCTTGATCATTTTTTCAGTGCATGTCCCTGACGAGGTCCGATTATAGCAATTTGGGTCTCGAGATTGTCTCTCTTGAAGAAAATCGCTCTCTCACACCCAAGAAACCCTCAATGGCGGAAGAAAAGAAAAATGACGGAGCAGACTATCCTATCAATCTGTTTCTTGAGCAAGCTCTCACGTGACAGAGGGACAAAATGATGGAGAATTTTCCCCACATCCTTCAATGCCTACCAATAGCATCAGGTGCATCTTCATTAAGTGGCCACTTTGGAGGCACCTCTCCATTCAAGGTACAAGTTAATTTTGATATTCCTGTATTTGAAGGACAGATAGATGCAAAAGCCCTAGAAAAATAGTTAACTCTACTAGAAGGTTATTTCTCTGTTCACAATTTTTTCGACAAAGAAAAGATCACCTTCGCACTCCTTAAATCTCTCCCTCATGTCAAACATTGGTGGGAAACTTACTGGGATAAAAGTTCCACAGAGGAGTCTGGAATATATGGGGCCGATCCCACTTGGGATTTTTTTGTGGATGCGGTAAAAGAATGGTATTACCCTGTTGGAAACTATGAGGACCAGTACATGATATGGACCACACTGCGGCAAGAGAGGGGCCAAGCAGTTCCAGAGTTCACCAATACCTTCCATACCTTCCACACCAAGTTGTGTATCAAAAACTCTAAGTGACATTTGGTTCTAAAATACTATGGGGCTCTACACAGATACATCTAGATTGAAATGGATTTTTTGGACATCTCATCACTCAGTGTTGCTTATCGATATGTTGTTAAAATTGAGCAGAAATTTAAGCACCAGAACAAACGGGAATTCGAGTCTACAAATCCGCAACAACCAAAGTATGACAAAGATGACCTTAACAAACAGTCTCCCGAAAACCAGTCCAAGACACAGGAAAAGAAGGTTCACGGGAAGACAAAGAAGGACACCGGAAAATGGTGTGATTTCCACAAAATCCCCTGGCACAACACCGATGAATGTCACTCAAAACAATCATTGGTGGTCGATATCAAAGACAAGGAGTCAAACCCTGATTCAGAATATGATTCTAAAAATACTGGTAAAGGACAGATCATTGATGCAGACCCCACTTCCATTGTCGCGACCGCAACTATTCAACCAAAAGAACCAACAGATCCTGAAGAGGGGGAGCACCTTTTTCATTCACATATGTGGGTGAAGGGGACCTCACTGCATTTTATTTTTGATAGCAGAAGCCAGAAAAACCTCATCTCAGTAGAGGTCGTCAAACAGTTGGGATTGTCGACAACACCACACCTGCAACCATACAACATTGGGTGGCTTCGACAAGGACGAGATCTCCATGTCAACCAACAATGTCAATTGTCATACGACATCTAACCCTTCAAGGATGAGGTATTATGTGATGTTTCCCCACTGGATGTCTGTGATGTTCTCTTGGGCCAACCATATATGTGGAGACGCCATGTTGTTTATGAGTCTCGACCCTGTAGTGTCATTGTTACTTTAGGGGTTCATCTCTACAGAATACCATAGGTAGTTTCGACTACTGTTCCACCTAAAAAGTGTCGCAAGGTAGTATCTCGTACTGCAAAATTCATCTTCTTCACAATATGTTCAAAAGGAGAACAAAAGGACATTGCAACCACTACAGCCTTTCTCCAAGCACCTTATATCCAACAGAAGCAGGTCGACAAGGCTGCAGAAAAGTGCAAATATTATGTATGCACATCGTTCTCTCATGTATCTCAACTTGTTGAACAGCCTCAACCTCAAGAGGTTCATGACAGATCTCCACAAACTGAGCAGCGCGACGTCTCCAGCAAGACAAGCAGCTCACCAAGATACAGATTCAACAAATACTTTCCCTCTCCCCCGGGAACTCAACGCAATGGATACCATTACTTCCTAAGGAGGGAGGATTGATCCAAGTGGATATCGGTGGCCACCCACCTTTTCCAAATGGCTCAAAAAAGTTTTATGGCAATTTTGGAAATTTACTATTTTTAGCAGGTTTTAACTTCCGGGGCCATTTTGAGGGACCAAATGAAGGTTTTTTGAGATCAAGGTTCTTAATGATAGCCAAAGGCATGATTGATCCCCCAAAATGAATCTCCTTGACAATACCTTTCCAACGAGCTATCACACGCCTAAAACGGAGATCGTATGCAAAAGTTACAACCCCGGGAAGTTGATGTACTCACTTACCCAAACGGGGCCCACATGAATTTTGGCGCTTCATCTCCTAGGGTTAGGTTTTTGGATGTCTAGATTTTTTTGCATTCCTTCTTATTGTAAAAATTCCTTTAGAGCCTCATTGTAATCATCTTCTTGCGAATGTGAGTAGCTGTCACATCTCTTCTCAGAGATAAGCTGTCACCATTCTAGCGAGTCTTTCACTCTGTATTTTTATAATCTCTGTACATTTATTTCATTAATATAAATCGTGTATTATTGTATATATGTGTTTATGGTTGCATCTCTGATACATTTATGTTATATTGTTGAATATCTGTGATATCTCTGTGCATTTCTTTATTATATCTCCGATCTCATTTCGTGCTGAAAATAATCCAGATCATTTATGACGATGATATCATTCTTATGGCAAGGAGTCCCCATGATATTGAAAACCAACTAAGAATCCTCAAGGAATTTTGCTCCAATATGGGTATGACTATTTATACTGATAAGACTAAGGTCATGATTATTAAATCCAATAAGATCCTTTATGATACCTTTGTATATGAAAACAACAAATTGGAGGAAGTGACTTCATACAAATATCTTGGAATTGATATTCACCACAAGCTCAATTGGAATTATAGCATTGAGAAAAGGATTATTGGGGGATGGAAAGCTTATTATGAGCTTGAAAAAAACTGTAAATCAGTTGATCTTTGGATTTGGGATAAGAAGAAACTCCTCTTTGAGACTCTTGTTACACCTTTAATTCTTTATGGATGTGAAGTATGGGGCTATAGTATCTCTCGTGAATCCTGGAGAAAGTTAGAGAAAATACCAAAGAATTTTGTAACCTATAATCTCAAAATTAAACGAAATACACCCTATCACATCCTCCTCTTAGAAACAAGTCTCTCCCCCATTGAGAGAATGTCTATGACTATATACCTAATGTATAAGAACAAGTTAAACAACATGGAAGACAAGAGGCTACCTAAAATTGCTTCAAAATCAAGTCATAACCATCATCGACTCAAGTGAGGATGGAATAAAGATGTACGGTCTTGGCTAAACTATTGGGGAATCATGGAAGAAACAATTTTGCAGAATAAAGATACTATTAAAAAAATGTCAAATCAAAATTTAAGGAGAAAATGTGGTGTGATAAAGAGTTAGAGGAAAAAAGAAAATTGAGGTATTATAAAGATGTAATCAACCCTAATCTAGAAAATCAAAATTATCTATCTCTTTTTCCAAGAGAAAAGAAAAAAAAAATCATTGCTAAGATAAGAACAAATTCTCACGAGCTCCATAGTGAAACTAGGCGTTGGTCAACTCCCAAAACACCATGGGATGAAAGAGTGTGTCACCTTTGTGACACTAAAAAGGTTGAAGATGAAAGAACTTTCTCTTAGATTGTCCAGCCTATACCCATATTAGATCTCATTTTCAAAATATTTATCACACTACCAAGCTTCCTAACCTCTTAACTCAACAAAAGTATGGTGATCTTGGAAAGCTTCTCTTAATGCTTTTCGAGCACATAAACAAAATTCTAAAGAATCACAAGTAATCACTTACCCTCTTAAGGTCTAATAGACCAATTCGATCTTAGTGGACATTAATCATCATCATATATTTAAATTTTAATATAGATTGATTTTAAATTACTAAAATAAATATTATTTATTTATAATTAATTTTATAATAATTAATTACATGATGATTATATAAAATTAATTGTAAACAAATTGAGTGATTCTAATTGAGTCATGCCACGAATATAACGATCATCTTGTAGTTAAAACAAGTTGACTCTTAATTAATAAAATTTTACCATCAAGGTTATTTTCAATTTTTTTTAATAAAATATTATTTTAATCTTACTTAATTAATAAAATTTTAGCATCAAAGTTATTTTTAAAATTTTCTATTTAGATATTACTTTAACATTACCATATGAAGTTATTATGAATTTTTACATCAATGTTAGTGTGTCAATATTTAATATGTCATTAGAAGATTGGGACTATATTAATATTGTCCATTTAAATAACACTTTAATATTGTTATCAAAAGCTTTTAGATTATTTGTCATTTAGACCATATTAAAATGTTATCATAGGCTTTATAAATATGTTTTGGAGATATTTTATCAAAGTCATTATGGAAATTTTAAATTTGTTATTTGAACTTTGAAAACCTATGCATGCAAGCCATGGGACCTTTTGCATAAATATCATTCTAGTGGTCTTTTGAAACTCCCTAGCATGGTATTGAGAGTTTCACAAAGATGATATTTGGAAACCTCTTAATAAATTAAATTTTGTGTGGCCTTTTAAAACTACCTAGTAGTTTATTAGGAGCTCATAAGGATAAGATCTTAGAAACCTTAAATTGTTTTCAAAAGGTAAGTAAATATTTCCCTAGTATTTGCTTATATAGCAATACAATTTGTGTTATTTTTCTAACAACTTGTTTCAAAGTTAGTTATATATTTCCACTAAAAATTTCACATTATATTCATAAAAATATAATATGTGCTCAAAGATAGTCATTACATCATGAAAAAAAAATGATCTTTTTATGGATTGGACCATAGAGAGGAATCACTCTTACTACATAGTAAAAGTTTCAAAACCTTACAATATAACATCTTAGTCAAAGCTATCAAGAGGCTAATATCAAAATAATAAAAGAATTTCTCCCTATCAAGGAGAGTATTGTAGCAACTAGTGTGTCCAAAAATAAAACCTATAAATATAGTAGTTGAAACCCTTGATGTTCAAAACACATTTAAAAAAAGAGTGGGGCCCTCATGGCCACCTTCCCATTGATTGTAGGCAATTCTCCCTGGACAATTATTAAGAACCCTTTTTGATAGTATGTCAACTTCTTGGTTCTCTTCCCTGTATATATGTGCACAAGAGATTGATCTAAATAGAGTCAGAAGTTCATTTATTCTATGCTTCTAGCCATCTAAAGTTTCCACATGTAGAGTTCCTTTCTGATTGAGCCATTCGATGACTATCTTTGAATCCTCAACAACATGTATGTTAGAAACTGAAAGCCTTGATGCAAGAATCAAAGTAGTCCAAGCTCCCATGATTTATGTCATGGAGTTTCTTCCACTGCCACAATTTAAACTCCATATGTACTCCATGTGATCATTTATCTTTAAGAATCCACCTACACCACTTATTTTTCCATTCTGTTGAGCAACCCTGTCGAACCAAGCAATAACTTTATCTTCAGGGAAAATTGTAGATGTATGCCTAGGGGCTGAAATTTTTATTATTTTCCAATGAGTTTCCAATGCCCCTAGAGCTAGATACCGTATCCTCATAATAGAAGGTGTCCCATACTCAAATATAGATTTACTTCTATCAAGTCAAAGGTACCAGCAAATATAAGCAGGGAGAGTTTTGAAATTATAGTTTTGTTTTGCCCAGTTTTGGAAACATTCAATCACCGAATTCCCATTCCATCCAACAGTGAGTTTTAGAGCATTTTTCACTTTCTCCCAAACTGATAATGTAAATGGACAAATTACAAAAGGGTGTTTACCTGATTCCCTCATATTTTTACACAGATAACATAATCCTGGCCCCTTCCAACCTATTTTTTGCAAATTTTTCCATGTTAGAATTTTATTTTTAGCTAAGAGCCAAGCAAAAAGCTTGATCTTGAGTGGACATTCCCATTTCCATATTTTTCTCCTCCAACCCCCTATTTTGAATTTCCATAATTTTTTTGATAAAGCTGAGTAAACATTCTTGACATAAATTTGTCCTGAAGAATCACCACATGTCCATATTAATTCATCTGGACTATCCACAAGTTTGATTCTTGAACCAATCAAATCCTTCCTGTATCTATCCCATGCCATTGCACTTTCACCAACCAACCCCAGATAACACTATCAAACTAGATTGAGCCTACATAACCCCTTGGAAAAATAGGACTCGCTTTATACAAGAGATGAATGTTTTTTTTATTAAGACTATGCACCAACTCCTGAGATAAAATGGAGTCCTATGTAAGGCCCCAAATGTTATGACTACATGCGAATCAGCAAGTGCAATTTTTTTTCTTTTTAAATTGGGCAGGAAGGAAGGGACGACAACAGTTGAATCACACAACCAGACGACAAACACACATGTGTAGTTCAGTCGACAGACATCGATGACTCAGCAACTAACTCAACGAGCAGCTGGGTGACACAAGCGTAAAAAACAAGGAGGGATGACTATCTGCCCAACACAATCATGACCAAGCCTGCAAGCTAAAGACAACATACCCTTCTCGACACAACGACCTTGACAACCAATGACTAGAACCTCAAGGCGCGTGAACCTGATGCCTGAAAGCATTCAACCCATGCGCCAAAAGCAACTTGCAACGCCTGAAAAACTCACACAGAACGCACTGACTCCGACCAAGGTCTCGTTCGTCGCTATCCCACAGGGCACACCATGATCCCCACATCAGGAATCTGCTAACCATTCACAGTGTTGTAGCAATTATTCTGGCAATTAATAAGGAAAATAATATAGCATTTAATATTGAAATTTATTAAGGCATTTAAATGTAGCAAATGTTCTGGCAAATAACAACGCAATCTCGTGCCCCTTTCCACTAAACTCATTCAACAATTAAAGGGCAATTAGTGGGCAATTACAACAAGCTCAGGTAATTGATTAGAGAAAATTCGTGGGCATTTTAAACAACAACTCAAACAAATTTTCGAAGGGAAAAAACGTGGCATCATTTACTTGCAAATCGTGGGGATTAACAGGATTCAAATTGCAATAAATTGTTAATGCAAAACTCAGTGTTCTTCAAGGGAAAAATCATGGCATCAATTACTTGCAAATCATGGGCATTAATAGGAATCAAATCGCAGTAAATTGTTAATGCAAAACTCACTCTTCATTAAGGGAAAAAAATGTGGCATCAATTACTTGCAAATCATGGGCATTAACAGGAATCCAATAGAAGTAAGTTTTTAATGCATAACTCAGTCTTCAAACAAGGGAAAAAATTTCCCCAGCAGTAAAACGAAATGCAATCCAGAGAGGGGTGAATTTTCCAGGCGACAAGTTAATCAAACATAGACTCTTAAGTGCAAGACGTAGTCTTCTTCAAGGGGAAATTCACCCCAAAGGTAAAAATGAGATGCAAACCAGAGAGGGATGAATAAACCAAGGTTTCCCTTTTTCAGATGTCAATGCCAATGAATACAGGAAAACAAAAATGTTTTTGTCTTTCTTACCAGGGTACCAAATGTAAAACGCAAACAGAGAATTTAATTTTTTTTCCATTGCCAGAATACCAATACAAAATGCAGACCTGAATCAATTCATTTTTCCATTTCCTGAATACCAATACAAAAATGCAGACATGAATCAACTTGTTTTCCATTGCCAGAATACCAATACAAAAATCTAGACATGAATCAACTCATTTTCCCATTTCCAAAATACCAATACAAAAATGCAGACATGACTCAATTCGATTTTCCATTGCCAGAATACCAATACAAAAATGCATACATGGATCAATTTGTTTTTCCATTGCCAGAATACCAATACAACGCAGACAAAAGTAAGAGAACCGTAAGGATCTATTGGCAAAAATCATTGAATGATCGCATGTATTCTATCAGTCGAGGCGCAGAGAAAAACTAACAAGGATGCAAGATAATCCATACGCATGGGTCTTGGCTAGAAGGCACAAGTCAAGCAATCAACCAAGGACAACAACAGAGGTAGACTACTGACAGGAATGTCCTTCGCTCATAATCCACGTATAGAAAAGAAGGGTGTTGAGATCCATAGGTCTATTAATGCCGAAGTGATGACTGTAGATCGGGCTCCTAGCCGACTGCTCAGGCGAGGACTGATGAGCTAGGGATGAAAGGCCAACAACCACAATATTCACAAATCAATACACCACAGGGAGGTCAAGACATGCCGGGAATCGAAGGCCATGGGAGTCGGCCAATCATTGAGCTAGGCTACGAAAAAAAAATTCAGTCATTAACTAGAACACTAAGACAATAAATTTACTTACCCAATTAAACATGCAAATCTAAAGCATAAATCCTACTACATTCTACCATCCAAAAATAAATAAAGCATATCGTGGCTTGATCGCCCTCTCTGGGTTGATGTCCCGCGTTCTTCTTGCAACTTCCTCTTGCCGATGGATGAGACCTCACTGGTACCTCCCAGCCAATGCTAGGGGTACTCTTCTTCCCCCTTAGCCCCCAGAGCCACAAAGGGGCTACGCACACTATCCAAAGATTAAGCTAGCTACCAACTTGCTTCACAAGGTTGAGCTACCACTCCTCACCGAGCTAGATATCCAAACTCCCACAAACTAAGTCAGTCAAGTATAGATTTCTACAGTATAATGTTATGCAAACAGAAGAGATCCTTCATCCTTCTCCTCCCTTCATTATATAGAGTTTCGAAGTCCCTTACTTTCCCAAAACCCATTTTATTTAATGTTTAATAAATTAATTCATAAAAATTCCTCCCCGTACAAGTGTCACCCATCCCCTTCATTCCTCCAAAAACTAATTTCTTTAATTAATTAATTACCCTTATTTCCCTCACCCACCCAGAGTCACTCCTAGAATCGCTCCTAGGTGTCCCCAAATTCCCTTATATGTTTTAATGACTTTCCCCATTGTTAATTTGCTAGTTTAGTTTAAAATTAGAAAGTTCTTAAATGCTAGATACCTTACTAAGTTTGACTTTCTTCTTTTTCCCTCATGTTTCCTTTTTCTTTTTATGTTTCCATCTTTTCCTAGTTTCCTAATATTTTATATTTTCCCTATTTCCCCTTTTCATTTAGAACTCAAATTGGTAGGTGTAAAAATTAACTTTTTCCCTTTTCCCCTTTTAATTAATAAACTTTAAATTACCATAATATAATAAAACAATTATTTATTTTATTTTTATTTTTAT
>ML786874.1:999236-1009331 GCA_009831015.1 Picea engelmannii | reverse complement strand
GCTTTTGGAATTGAGCATATATAGTGCGTGGTTATCTTTGAAATAAACAGACTTCCCTGGGTTGACAATTTATGTATCACTTGATTGTTTGAATTAATTAAGCAATTATAGTGACCAACATTTTGGCGCCGTTGCCGGGGAAGATAGCTATAGATTTCAAAAGCACTTATGATTTATTTTCTTTAGATAAAAATATTGCATGAAAGACCCCAAAGATACTAACCCTACAGGTGGCAAGGGAAAAGGAAAAGGAGGAAGAAAGACTTACATTAACGAGATTATATCAAAGTCTGAATCTACTGCTCAACGACCAAACCTTCAAAAACAAAACTTCCAGCCTTCATTTCAAGCAATTTTTGGAACAGGGAAAGAAGTTTGGAGTCCTGAGACAGTACAGAAGCCAGTAGGAGACATTGAGGACAGAGCAAGTGCAGCAGGGGAGCAGACAGAGGAAAACATGGATGAGTACAATGAAGAATTGCATCATGAAGAACAAGCAGGTCCTGAGGGAGAGGTAAAAGATGAAAACTCTTTCTCTACATTAGGATTTCCCATTGGTGATCTCCCTAGAGGAGTAGCACCCATGAAAAACATTCCACTCTTATCATTACCCAATTTTCATGGTTTATCAACAGAGGATCCTGATGAATTTTTGTTTGAGTTTGATATATTATGTAGAAGTTATGATTACATTTCTAATGCTCAAAAACTAAAGTTATTTCCAGCAACACTAAAATGGAATGCACTAATATGGTTTATGAGTCTTGGAAGCCATGTAATCACAACATGGGACCAAATGAAACAAAAATTCCTGAACAAATACCAGGACTACTGCCGAACAAGGGAAAAGAAGGAGGAGCTATTTAAGATGATGCAGAAAGAAGACGAGAATCTGGAGGACTTTGTGGAAAGGCTACAATACAATCTACAAAGATCCAGTCACCCCAATGTAAGTAAAGACATTATGAAAACTATATTATTAAAAGGGGTAAGGGATGACTCTCTGGATATGCTGAATATGCTTGGGAAAGGGGACATATTGAAGGAATCATACGATGAAATTGTTAATTTATGCAAAAGATGTTCAAGAGGAGCTTCAATAAATAGATCAAACAGCAGGGACACCACATTTTCAAGGGTCCAAAAATCAGCCAGTGGGGGAGCAACAAGAGCCGAGATAGGTAATTTACTAGAAGGTTTTAAAACTAAAATGTTAAGCTCTTTTGCCTCACAAATGGATACCCTGCAGATTAAGAAAAAGCAAGCAGAAACGGAAGCAGCCTTGTCCATCTTTTGTTCTCAATGCAGAGATAAGCACCCACAAAGAGAATGTCCATTGGACAAAAATCCAATCTGCACTATTTGTGATAAAGATCATGATACCCAAAATTGTCCATCTTTACCAGGGATCAAAGCAGCATTACAACCAATGGACGAAGAAGATGAAGCTGTCTATCTGATGACACAAAGGAGACAATGGAAACCGTGGGGACAAGGTATGAATTCTAACATGCCATTTGCATCTTCTAATCGTTGGAATAATTATTCTTCTTTCAATCAAATGAGTTACCCCTACAATCAAATGCAATACACTAATCAAACTTACCCACCCATGCAACAAACTTACCCACCCATGTAGCAAACTTACCCACCCATGCAGCAAAATAACCCACCCCTTGTTGATCCCTCAATGTGGACCCCTTGGCCTCCACAACAAAAACAACCATATCAAAGCCAATGGAATCAAAATTGGAGAGGACAACAACCCCCCTTTCAAAACCAATTACCTCAAATCCTACAACCACTCTCCTTACCAGCAGGTACTCCTCCAAACAACCAAACAATGAGACCCCAACTACCTGTACAACCTAACCCCAACCTGAATAATAAAGCTGTGCAGTGCATTGATATTTATAACCAGCCTACACTTTCTCTTCTCCCTGCGCAATGCAACAATATTCATCTTTGATCTGGGAGAATAGTGGAACCTACCATAGCTGATGTTACCTCTTCTGATAAAGAGGAAACAAAAGAGCATGATGTACCTGAAAAGGTACAATCATCCTCTAACAATGATGCTGAAACAGCAACACCACCATTTCCTGAGAATTTAGCCTTAACTAAAACGCCTGAACCACCAGCCTTTAATCTTCTAGGGGAATTACAAAATTTATACGTCAAAATTCCTCTACTACAAGCACTCCGAGACATACCAATATATGCTAGGACAATGCGAGATATTTGTATTAAAAAGCCGGGTAGGAAAACTAAGGATCCCCTTACAGTCCATGTTATGGAAGAACTGTCTGCACTAATGTCAGGTAAAACTCCCCCAGTTAAATATGGTGATCCTGGCCACCCTACTGTTACAGTACAAGTTGGAAAAATGATAATCCCTCGAGTCCTGGTAGACCTAGGTGCAGCCATCAATATCATGACTTTGGAAACCTTACAACTGCTACAATTACAAAATGAAGTCAGAGAAACCCCAACTATCCTAGAATTGGCTGATCGATCCACATTTAAACCAGAAGGAGTCATTGAAGACCTCAGTATCTCTGTGGAATCCTGGAATTATCCAGTTGACTTTACTATTCTACAACCCAAAACAAAGTTGGGGGGCCACCCTCTAATTCTGGGTAGACCTTGGCTAGCCACAGCAGATGCTTGTATCAGTTGTAGATCAGGATCAATGACAATTTCAAACGGTTATGAAAATAAGCATCTTACTCTATATCCTCATGCTACACCCCTGGTTAATAATGATAATTCCGTATGGATAGATTTTGAGGACCAACCCACTCAACCCCTTTTAACTATCGGACAAGCTTTAAGCCTGAAAGACTCTACTGAGGATGAAATAATCAATAATTTTATTTGCGAGCCCTCCTCTGTGACTCTAGAAACTCATAATCAACTAACTGCACTGTTGGAGTCTGATAATCAAGAAAACCTCAATTCATAAATCCCACCTCAAACATCTAACACCATCTTCTCCAAAATCATACCAGTGGAAATTGAACCTGGCAAAACATTGAACATAAACCCTAATTTGATAGAAGCTTAAACACAATAGTTAATGAAGTTACTTCATGAAAATAAAGAAGCATTTGCATGGGATTACACAGACATGAAAGGAATCTCTCCTGAGTTATGTACTCATCGAATATATATTAAGGAAGATTGTTGGCCAATCTGTCAACCTCAGCTTCGAATGAACCTGAACTTAAGAGAAATCCTCAAAGAAGAACTTCAAAAATTGCTCAATTCAGGGTTTATCTATCCTATATCAGACAGTGAATGGGTATCCCCGTTGGTAATAGTTCCTAAGAAAAATGGGAAATGGAGAGTATGTGTGGATTACAGAGCTTTAAATAAAGCCACTCAGAAAGATCACTTCCCATTACCATTCATTGATCAAGTATTAGATAATTTGTCAGGGAAGAAATTTTTCTCATTTTTAGATGGTTTCAGTGGATATAACCAGATCAAAATTGCACCTCAAGATCAATATAAAACCACCTTCACCAACCCTTGGGAAACCTTTGCTTATAGAGTCCTCCCATTCGGACTATGTAATGCACCAGCAACCTTCCAAAGGGCAGTTTTAGGAATATTTTATGATATGCTTAATGACTCTATGGAAATCTTTATGGATGACTTTACTCCTTATGGTGTTTCTTTTCAGGAAGCACTGGAAAACCTTGAGAAAGTACTTAAACGATGCATACAAGCCCAACTCTCCTTAAGTACAGAAAAATGCCATATGATGATGAGCGAAGGAATAGTGCTTGGACATTTTATCTCATCTCAAGGAATTCAGGTAGACCCATCCAAAATACAAGTCATTAAGAATATTCCTACTCCCAAAACTCAAACAGAGGTAAGAAGCTTTCTAGGACATGCTGGATACTACAGAAGATTTATTAAGAATTTTTCCAAAATAGCTTCTCCCCTATTTGTTTTACTGATGAAAAATGTTGAATTCAAATGGACTAATCTTTGTCAAGAAGCATTTAATACACTTAAACATCAGTTATCTACAGCTCCTATCCTTAGAGGACCTGATTGGACACTTCCCTTTCACATATCCTCCGATGCTTCAGATACTGCTATAGGAGTTGTCTTGGGACAGGAAGAAGATCATCTCCCTTATGCTATATATTTCATCAGCAAGAATATGACCCCTGCTGAACTCAATTATATAGTCACCGAGAAGGAATTCTTAGCGGTTATCTATGCAATTAATAAATTTAGACATTACATTACTGGCTATTCTACTTTTGTCCATACTGATCACTCATCTATCAAGTACTTAATGAATAAACCTATCACAAATGCTAGAGTCACCAGATGGCTACTGTTATTACAAGAATTTGATATTACAATTGTAGATAGACCAGGAAAAGAGAATGTAGTTGTTGATTTCCTTTCTCGATTGACACCTGATGATGATACCCCAGTAGATGATTCCTTTCCTGATGAATATCTATTTGCAGTTTCTTCTCACTCACCTTGGTACGCATATATTGCTAACTACTTGGTTGCAGGGAAGTTTCCATCACATCTATCCTACCGAGAGAAAAAAAGTATTATTCATCAAAGTGCTCGGTATAGTTGGATAAGTGGGTACCTTTTCCATACATGAGCTAATCAAGAGATTCGAAGGTGTATTAGAGAAGATGAGGTGTATGATCTATTGAAATCTTGTCATGATGGCCCTTGTGGAGGGCATTTTACTGATAAGAGGACAACATATAAAATTATCAGGATGGGGTACTATTGGCCCTCACTCTTCAAAGATGAAAAGAAATATGTCAAGGCCTCTGATAGCTGCCAAAGAGTAGGCCAACCTAATCATAGAGATGAAATGCCATTAAACCCCCAGGTAGTACTTGAACCATTTGAAATATGGGCCTTAGACTTTATAGGACCCATCAACCCTCCATCCATTCAAAAAGTTTATATAGTGGTCTGCACAGACTACATGACTAAATGGGTGGAAGCTAAGGCACTCCACAGAGCAAATGAAGAAGCAGTTATAAATTTCTTATTTAAGGACATCTTCACAAGATTTGGAATGCCAAGAGAATTAGTTACAAATGGAGGACCTCCTTTCACCTCTCATGGGTTCAAAGCCACCCTTCAGAAATATCACATTCAACAGAGAATGACTACAGCATACCACCCCCAAGCCAATGGACAGGTGGAAAGCACAAACAAAGTAATATAATCCATTCTCACAAAAACAGTGAAGGAAAGTAGAAAGGATTGGTCCTACAGGCTCCCTGAAGCACTATGGGCCTACAGAACTACCTTGTGAAATACTACAGGATTCTCTCCCTATGAATTAGTCTATGGAAAGAGTGTTGTCTTTCCTGTGGAATTTGAGATAAAAACTTTAAGGACTGCTTTAGCTGTCAACCTTGATTTAACCGATGCACATACAGCCAGGTTGCAGTAGCTTAATGAACTGGAGGAGAAAAGACTAGATGCCATTCAACAAACAACCATAATTCAACAGCAAAGATCAAAATGGCATGACAAAAATATCAAGAACAAGCAGTTCCAAAAAGGAAATTGTGCCCTACTGTATGATTCCTGGTTCAAATAATTTCAAGGGAAACTGCGTACAAGATGGCTTGGACCTTACGAAGTAGACACAGTTTTCCCCAATGGAATAGTAAGGCTCCTCACAATTGATGACTCCAAAACTCCATTACTTGTAAATGGTCATCGGCTCCGTCTGTATTAGCGACCTATTTCTAAAGAAGATTTTAAGGCCACATGCATGGCAGACGCCCATTTCCTCTTCATTCAGGGGATTTCTACCCCTGATAGCAATTAATTCTTTTTAGTTAATTTATTTAGTATTAGATTAGATTAGATTTTATTTACTAATAATCCCTGTCAAGAAATACCATGCTTCAGTCGATTTCTGCAGATCCCCGATCGAAGCACAGGCCACTAGGAAAGGACGATCCTACTTCAAAGAGACAAGCTTTCTCGATGCTGAAACACCACTGTTCAGCACTGTTGACTTTCTCGATGCTGAAACACCATTGTTCATCACCATTAACTTTCCCGATGCTGAAACACCACTGTTCAGCACTGTTGACATTCCCGATGCTGAAACACCACTGTTTAGCACTGTTGAACTTTTTATGTTGCCAAAACACCACTGTCAGCAATCCGTTCCCTTTCCTTCATTACTGAAACACCACTACCACCAAACTCACACCTTTTTCCCCATCACAGTTCGGCAACCTTTTTACCACTTTTTCCCATTTCCTCACCATCCTTCATTGACGAAACAACACCGTCCAACAATTGTTTCGCCTCTTCTTTTATGTTGCTGAAACACCATTCTCATCAACCCTTCATCATTTTCCCCGATGCTGAAACACCATTGTCCAACACTTTTTATTCTTCCCACTCCCAAAACACTACAGTCCGCCATTTCCTCACCATCCTTCATCGACGAAACAACACCATCCATCAATTGTTTCACCTCTTATTTTTTGTTGCTGAAACACCATTCTCAGCAACCCTACATCATTTTCCCTTATGTTGAAACACCACTGTCCAGCACTTTTTATTCTTCCCACTCCCAAAACACTACAGTCCGCCATTTCCTCACCATTCTTCATTGACGAAACAACATCGTCCAGCAATTGTTTCGCCCTTTTCTTTTCCGTTGATGAAACACCAGTGTTGACTTTCTTCCGTTGCTGAAACACCACTGTTCAAAAGTCTTGACTTTCTTCCGATGCTGAAACACCACCGTTCAACACTGTTGACTTTCTTCCGATGTTGAAACACCATTGTTCAACAGTTCTTCATCTACAGCAATTGTTTGGTTCTTCTCTGTTGCTGAAACACCAATCTTTCAGCAAGCTTTTACGCCCTCAGATTATAGTTCATCCTTCTAGTCAGCAAACCCTCGACACAATTCATCTATTAGATCAAAAAGTCTCTGCCCCCATAGGACTACCACGGACAGGCATGATATGTTGTTTGCAGAATGAATCAAACGGTAAGGCGAGGTATGTAAATTTTATGTAATGTAGTTAGGCTATAGTTAATGAGAAAGATTCTAAGTCATTATGACCATTCAAGTGCAATCATTACTACCCACACTTGATGGGAGGGGAGGACACATCAAATCCGCGATACCATCATATCACACGAATTCACCGTCGTCATCCCTATTTCACCACCCTTTCGTGCATTTGACCACTATTCTTGCATAACGTCGCTCGGAAAACTCACTCTGCATAGAGGCTGATACTCAAACTCTTGACGTTGTATCTTACCGAGCTGGTAGCCATGGGAGGATCTGTCATACGGAACGAGCCCGCCACCACCGCGTTGTTAGAACATTATCCAGTAGCTTACCAAATCTTCCAGTAGGCAGGATGGCTCAATTACTTTCAGAGACTCCAGTGGTATAATGAACAACAGGTCCTGCAATTTTCCCTAAACCTTCAGGAGGACCATTCCATCATCGAAGGAGTCTGAATTTCAGTAACTGAAGAAGATATAGCAGAGGTCTCAGGCATCCCTATCAACGACACTCGCACGTTCAGTAGAAAACATATCATTCATAATGTTCAGTAGAACTTCTTCTTGCCGGAGGAACGAATTCAACTTAAAGGCAGGGGTGTTCAACTCAGCTCATTGCCACCCCCATGGCCGGAAGTCGCAAGATTCATCAAACATTACCTGAACTTTGAAGGCCGGTATCAGGTAGTTTATCAGCACAACTTTCTTCTGCTATCTCATTTAAGGCATAATAGACGGGACAATATTCCTTATTATTTGTTGGGTTGTTTGAAAAATATGGCACATTACTCCAGAAAGGCTAAAGATCCCACCCTCTCACTCACCCACCACCGTCTTGTCCAATTACTCATCCAAAGGGGTTTTGCTCAACAAAACCCTCCACTAAATAATCCGCCCATAAACCCCCTAGCAGCTGCCGAAATTCCTGAAAACCTCCAAGAGCAGCAACCGCAAAATCCCCCAGACTCCCCCGAAGTACCCAATAGCCCACCCACAGAGCCAACCAGTCATATCAATTCCCCTACCATACCAAACCCACCTCATACCTTACCAGAGTCATCCGCTCCCGCCCTTCATATTCTCAGTGATGACTCTGAACCAGATAATTCCCCCTGCCCCATCATTAAGGAAAGACCCTCACGAAAACGAAAACAAAATCCCCCCTTTCCATCCTTCTTACGAAAAAAGCGAACAAGGGCCTCAACAAGGCCACCTATTCTTACCACTACCCTATAACCCCCACCCATTCGACTGATACCCCGTACATATCCAACTTCCCAAATCCCAGGATCTTTGCCTATTCCAACCACGGTAGCTGAAACACAAAGACCAGCTACCCACTCAGTGGCTGAAACACAAGAACCAGCCATATATGACACACAAGAAACAGATACGGCTGAAACACAAGAACCAGCCATTGATATTGAGTTACAGGAACCAGAAGCCCAGACATCATTTGTTTCAAATAAAGTAGCTGAAACACAAGAACCAACCACTGATATTGAAATTGAATTACAGGAATTAGAGACCCCGAATGCTGCAACACTACCCTCCTCAAGAAAAGTAGATGAAAAACCAGCTACCCATTCAGTGGCTAAAACACAAGAACCAGCCACTAATATTGACATTGAGATTCAGGAATCAGAGGTTGAGAGTGCTGCAACACTACTCTCCCTACATCAAGAGGCTGAAACACAAGCATCAGCTGCCATTCATGTAGCTTCTCCACAAGAACCAGCTAATGAGACTATGAGTGCCACACAAGAACCAGTCATCTCTCAATCCAAACCAACAATGGCCGATGTTTTGGAAGAAAACAAGTTTTTAAAGTCTCAATTGGAAGCATATCAACAAGAATTAGCCAGGGCAAAGGAAGCATATGAAAAAGAACTAAATTTGTACACCTTAGCTCGAACAACAACCTTGTCAGAGAAAACTACAGAGATCTTGTGTAAAGAATATATGTGTTGCCAATGTGGAGATATTTACTATCAAGCAGGCTATAAGGTAATTCAAGTCCCAGTGTCAGGAGCAGCCCCTATTCCTTCACCCTTTGTAGCCAAGGAAGAACCTGTTGCAACACAAGAACCAGCAGGCCCTCCCAAGCTTAAGACTGAGCCCTGCGTTGCAACAAAAGAAGCCCCTACCTTTGTCAACAAGGTTGTACAGAAAGTGCCTATGGAGTAATTTACACCTCCCAACTAGATCAATCTCCCCACTTCCAGGGAACAATCCACTCAAACCTGACCTCATCCCACTACTTCCAACGCTGAAACACAGACTCAGCTATGGGATGAGCAGGCAGAAATACAAAAATGGAAGAAAGAGTATGCTTAAACACAAGCCAAAAACCTGCAAGTGCACAAACAAATCTGGATAAATCATACTTACTCAAATTGGGAAGCATTAGAACAGACACGCCAGGAAGCTCATGACCTTAAGAAGAAGAACAAAGAATTGAAAGGCAGATTGGTCCTGGTATTTGATTTGGTGCAGAATCTACTGGCCACAAGAAAGCCATCTTGCAACTACTCCTTATTCCTTATGGAGAGACTCACATGGTTTCAGATCAAATCCATTATAGAAGGTAAACCCCATGGAGTACTACAACCATCAGATTTTATCAAAAAATTTGTAGCAGCCTCTACCAGGGATCAGCACCTCCTCTGTGAGGCATACTTTCATAATGAGGCTATTCCCGAGAATAGGCTGCTAAACATAAATCCCCTTGTTGGGGACATCCAAATTCAAGCATTCACTTCCTTTCTCTATAATCAGATTTTGTGGCAAGATGAATTTTTGGCTGCTAAACACAATGAAGATAATCGCCTCCTCTGGATTAGACAAGAACCACAGAAGGCATCCACCTTTATCATAGAATATTATGAGTTCTTAAAACAACCAGAGGTGACTGAACATGTTCAGCAGCTACAATCAGAAGTGCTCCAGGATTGTCAGCACATCATCAGATCCATAGAGATTCCTGCCCTCCATGCCAATAACCTGTTTTGGTAGCAATCCACGGAGAAG
>ML786874.1:930119-989908 GCA_009831015.1 Picea engelmannii | reverse complement strand
AAGGATAGAGAAAATTATGTCACTAGTATAATTTAGACCTAGACTTTAATTTCTGTGTTGGGCGACATTTTACTAGGGAATTTGTTTTAAAAACAATTTATCACATTATTAGTCCTAAGGCCATCTGGGTTCATTTATTTATCATTAACCATGTAACGTGCCCTTCAGGACGCACTAGGTGCTCCAAGGATGCCACTCTCTTCATCTGTTTCCCTTGCGCGATGTGCCCTTCAGGATGCACCATGTGCTCCAAGGGTGCCACTCGCCTCTTTCCATTTTTCTTGTGCGACGTGCCCTTCAGTATGCACCACGTGCTCCAAGGGTGCCACTCGCCTCTTTCCATTTTTCTTGCACGATGTGCCCTTTAAGATGCACCACGTGCAACAAGGGTTCCACTCACCTCTTTCCATTTTTCTTGCGTGATGTGCCCTTCAAGATGCACCACGTCCTCTAAGGGTTCCACCCACCTCTTTCCATTTTTCTTGCGTGACCTGCCCTTCAGGATGCACCACATGCTCCAAGGGTACCACTCGCCTCTTGACTGACTTCGTAGACATCAAAAACCCCTGGAGTCAATACTCCACTAGGTGAACTTGTGGGAGACTAAGGGCCTCTAAGGAATAAGGCCCCCACCTTATCGCGCGCCCCTTAGAATCATCGTGAACGACTGTCGCAGTCTGCCCTCATGGCATCATGGGTCCTCTCGAAATAGGTAAACGTTAACTTACAGTTCGAGCCACGGTGGGAGTGCTAGTAGGTTGTTGCAGGGATGTTGTCCACACCTCTCCATCAACATCTCTGGTATTCATGCCTGACCCCTCTACTCCACATGTGCATTTGGTCGGCAAGCTATAATCAGCCTTCATCATCAATGAATCATGTCAGCAATATATCCATAATCATATCATCTAATCAGATGCACTAATATCACATATAAAACAATCAAAACCCAATGGTTCACTCCCCTACTCGATCTGAATTCCAAGGGGTTCCCTCGATGCCCCTGCAGCCTCGAGGTCTGAAATCTTTCACACTCAGTAAAACTGAGTCAATAGCACCTATCTATGTCAATGCAGCAAAACAACATGTCATCAACCCATAATGCCTCATAATCAAAATCAAATGTTCTAATAGCATAATAATCCAGATCACTTGTGATTTAGTGTCCTCAAAGAATAATTTCACTCAGTGCGCAAGAGAGGAATGTTACATACACCCCCTCTTGGTCTAAACTTCGACCCAAAGTTTCACAGTATAAGTGTTGAAATAATGTGTATCACAGTATCATAAGTTTATCTATCAAACAAAAAATGGAAACTGTTGGTGCATATCATGTGCGTTCTCCTAGGTCGTCGAGTCTGGACTATAGTTGTCCCACTAGACCTTGACCTCATCTACTGCTCGACGTTGTAGCCATCGAATGCGATGATCCAGGATGTGGATCGACTCAGCCATGAGCGCACCCTCATCTGACACCCACCAGGTGCTCAAGTCAAACATGTGTAGGATCACTAATGAAAATCTCTCAAACAGAGATGTGAAATACATCGTGCAAAACTCCTCAAGAATCAGGAAAGGCTAGTCAATAGGCCATGGGCCTCTCCTTTCCACAATCTCGTAGGTTACCATGAACCTAGGAGATAGTTTATCCCCATTTTTCCAACTTGATCGAACTCTTATGTGCTTTTAGCTGCAAGAATACTTGATCGCCACATTGTAACTATGGTCAACATGACGCGCATCGACATAACTCTTCTCTCAATCCTACACTTTCTTGATCCTTTGTTTTATAGTTTGCATTTAATATTCCATTTCTTGGATTTCTTCGGGTCCCACCAGGACCCTATCCTCAATATGATCCCAACTAAAAAGGCGTCTGACACGGTCATCTTTAAAGAAACTCGAAGGGTGCCATCTTAATGGTGCTTTGGTAATTGTTGTCATAAGAGAAATCTATCAGTGGCAAGAATTATTTCCAATGCTTCTGTTGGTCTGTCACATACATGCGCAACATGTCTTCCAAGGTCTGGTTCATTCATTTAGTCTTCCCATCATTCTCTGGGTGATATGTAGTACTAAGGTTAAGTTGGGTTCCCAAGGCCTCTTGAAAACTAGTCCAAAATTGTCCAGTAAACATCGATCCTCGATCAAATATAATCCTCTTAGGCATGCAATGCAGCCTCACAATCTCATTGATGAAAACTCTAGCTATGCCAAGTGTCTGATATATTATACGCATAGGAATAAAGTGAGCACTCTTGGACAAAGTTTCTACTACTACGAAAATTGAGTCATGTCTCCTTGCCCTCAGTGGAAATCCAACAATAAAATCCATCAAAATAACCTCCCATTTCAATTTCGGAATAGCATGTGGTTGTAGTAATCTTGTTGGGTGTCTATGTTCATCCTTCACCTGTTGACATTCTAGACATTTGGCCACATAGTTGACTATGTCTGCCTTCATTCCCTTCCAGAATAATAAGGGTTTAACATCTCCCCTCATCTTCCTGACTCATGGGTGAGCCATGTAAACTTCTCTATGACCCTCACGTAGGATCAAGCTCCTCAACTTGTCATTCGGTGGTACGTAAATCTGATTTTTAAACCTCAATAAACCATCATCATCAAACGAAAATCCTTCAAACCTTGGTACCATCATTGTGTTTTGTTCGATAAAACCCTCGACCTATTTGTACCAATCATCGTCACGCTGTAAAGTTGGAATATTTTCATGTAGATTCGTTTGAAGAGGCAACACCGAAAAGATGTGTGGTCTCTAACTCAAAGCATCTACCACTCGGCTTACTATTCATTTTATGTAAGTAATCTCGAAATTGTACTCGCCAAGCAATTTTGACCAACGTCGTTCTCGCATGTTCTGGTCGCTTTGCATAAATTTGTGTTGTAGTACACAGTGGTCAGTCTTTGGTTCAAATTTTCATCCAACAAGGTAGTGTCTCCAAACCTTCAAGGCATATACGATAGCTAACAACTCCAAATCATGTGTAACATAGTTCTCCTCATGCCTTCTCAGTTTCCTCGAGATGTAAGAGATCAATCGATGGTCTTGCATCAAGACTCTGCCTAAGCCTTCCTTGGAAGCGTCAATGCATACCAAGAAATATGCGTCCATGTCAGGGACCTTTAGTATCGATGTTGTTCTCAATATCTCCTTGAGCCTCCAAAATGCTTCCGCGCATTTCTCATTCCAAACGAACTTCTTGTTTTTCTTCTGCAATTCTGTGATCGGATTTTCTATCTTTGAAAATCCCTCAATGAACCGTCGATAGTATCCTGTTAAACCCATGAATCTATGCACTTCTGGGACATTCATCGACGCAATCCATTCCATAATAGCCTCAACCTTTGTTGGATCCATGACGATACCTTCGTTGGAGATGACATGCCCTAAGTAGTGAATCTTCGATTGATAAAATGAACATTTGGACAACTTCCCATACAATTTGTGCTCTTGTAGACACTGTAGTACCAGGTGCAAGTGCTCGTCATGCTCCTCTGTCATCTGCATGTAAATCAAAATATTGTCAATGGACACTTGGATGAACTTATCCAAGTACTCGCAGAACACACCGTTCATCAAAATCATGAATATCCCTCAAGCATTTGCGAGTCCAAACGGTAAAACAATAAACTTGTAATGTCCAAACCTCATCTTAAAGACGTTCTTAGGGACATCATCCTCCTTGATCCATAACTGGCGATACCCTAATCGCAAAATGATATTTGAAAACATTGTCGCACCCTTCATCCGATCGAACAGATCATCAATCCTCGATAGATGATACTTATTCTTTATCGTTGCCTTGTTTAGTGACGATAGTCAGTGCAAAGTCTCCATGACCCATCCTTCTTTCATATGAAAACAACAGGCGCTTCCTACGGTGACACAGTTGGACGTATAAGTCCCAGGTCCAATAACTCTTTCAATGGCATTCTCAACTCTTGTAACTGTGGGGCCGACATCCTATAAGGCATTCTTGATATTGGTTCAGTCCCCGATTTCATGTCTATGGAAAAAATCCTATTCTCTCTCACCATCGGAGGGTGTTCTAGACCTTCTGATACTCCCTTTTCATTTAATGCAAGAATCGCATAAAGCTTACATCCCTTGTGCTTGCTCTTTCGTAGCTGCAAAGAAGAGAGGAACCTCAGGGAAATTCCCTGGTTCCGTCCTACTTTGTCCCTCATCATCGACCAAGCTCAACCATTTCATCTTACAGTTGAGTATCGCTTCATGTGATTTGAACCAGTCCATACCGATCATGATGTCATAAGATCCTAAGATTGTGACATATAGATTGGCTTTGGTGACAAACTATCCTAGGTTAAGGATACATCCCATAACCTTTCCTCCAACCTTTTGTTTGGCTCCAGAATCCATCTCTACGAAGCTAAACTCATCCTATTCAATCGCCTTTACCTTAATTATTTTTAGCGTCGCACCAGAAATGAAACTCTCGGTAGCACCAGGATCTATCAAAATACTAAGGGTCTAGTCAACGACGATACCTGACATCTCGAGCACAGTCAATTGTTACTCTTCCTATCAATTATTCATCGCTGCATGAATCCGATGGACCTTTCCCAATTCTCCCATGGTAGTGAGTCCGACTAGTCAAGATGCTCTAGTCCTCTTCACTGGGTTGTCATGCTAGAAATGTGGCTCAACACATTCCAACATACCTTCTTCAGTCCATTAATCTTGGTAACTGAAGTAGAAGCTGAAATCTAACACTAAGGCTAAAACAAACTTGTTGACCATAAGTTTCTCAGTAATTTGGGTGCAAAGCATACCGAAGCAGCCCCAAAACGGGCCTCATACTTGGGCCCCATGCAGTTGCCTTGTCATAAGGCATCAAACTCATGGAGATGACGCTCAATGAATTCCTCAGAAGATACCTCTCCTGGAACCATTCCTTGAACAGTTCCCATGACACTTCGTCGATGACCATGTTCAAATTTGGCAGGAGTGTCTTCTTCCATAGAAGAGAGCTCCCCTTCAATTGAAATACCACCATGCAGATCTTCATGCTGGAGGTTGTAATTGCGGTGGGTGAAGCAAAATTCCCTTCTCTAAAATCGTACCTCAACGGCATAGCCATCCGTGACACTCGCGGACTCAAGAACTCAACTCTCTTGAGTTATCGGTGGATGTTAACGGTACTAGCTAGGGCGTGCAGTGGACCCTCACGGGTACAGGTGCCCTGGCCTCATCTCAGTACCGATGGTGAATCAAGGCCCTTGGCATTACCTGGGAGGGCCTTGTCAAACCCTCATCATCCTTTACTACAAGTGAATTCAACCCAAGGACTTGCTCCTCCCCTTGGGGGTTCGACTCCCAGGGCGTGATACTTTTGGAGGCGTCGCACCTCCATCCACGACACCTTTCGCAAACCTTTGTGGCGTCCTCTAATCGACATCACCACAATAACACATTAAATTTTTTAGTTAGTGCTAAGTCAACTCAAGGGTTCACTGCAGTGGAAACATGATAATCCACAGTCGAAGGGTTGAACCTCACTCTGATACCATATGTAACAGCCCCAAACGTTACGACTACATGGGTATCAACAGGTGCAATTTTTTTTTTTTTTCTTTTTAAATTGGGCAGGAAAGAAGGGACGACAATAGTTCAACCACACAACTAGACTATGAACACACACGCGTAGGTCAGTTGACAGACACCGATGACTTAGTAACTAACTCAACAAGCAACTAGGCGACACAAGCATAAACAACAAGGAGGGACGACTATCCACCCGACACAATCATGAACAAGCCTGCAAGCTAAGGATAACATCCCCTTCTCGACACAATGACATTGAAAACCAATGACTAAAAACTCAAGGCACGTGAACCAAACACCTGAAGGCTTTCAGCCCATGCACCAAAAGAAACTTGCAACGCCTAAAAAACTCACACAGAATGCACTGACTCCAGCCAAGGTCTCATTTGTCGCTATCCCATAGGGTGCACCATGATCCTCGCATCAGGAATCATGTCGTTGCCAGGTGATAGACGCGTCAATAACCTTGGTGCAAACATAAGCTAATCAGACCAAGGACTCTAGAAAATGCTGACATGCTAGGAACCGAATACTGACTGGGAGACTATACCTACCCCCACACAAAAGGTCGATGAGACACAAGAGGAGGAAGACAAGGGGTGACACCAACCCACACGACATCATCCTCGACCCCACCAATCACCCAGTCTAACCGGTCCATGATTACATTCTATTTTAACATGGGGTCCATTCTAACAGGGCATGTCAAGTTATAATTAGCCAATAATTCGCCCGCTAAATAAATGTTAATACCATTAATCTTGCAAGTCTAAGTAGTCAATACTAAAACTATAATTATAAATTCCCTCTAACCTCAATTATAATTCAATTCAGTGAGTCTAAAATTTGCAATCCAGTCCTTACTCACCAATCAAATTTTAATCATTAAAACAACCTAAATGGTCAATTCTATATTAATCCAAAATCTCCATCCAACTAGCCATTAACTAAATAATGGCAGCGACAATCTTGATGTAGAATGCTACCATTAATACAAATAATATAGCAATTACAAGGCATCTAACACGACAATTAACCTAACACTTAATATAGCAATAACAACATTACTACATCAAGGCAGAAAACATCAACTATGCATTTATTAACTCAATAAATTCCACATGTGTCTAACTTTACTCATTGTACCAAAATGATAGTTGTCTACACATTAAAGGAATCGGCCAAGAAGTGTAAATGCCATAAAGCCATATACAATCAATAAGAGACTAAGGCCATGCACCTATTTAGATTTACTACCAGGTAAAGGTAAAAACTCGGGGCATAAACACTGAAGCATTAGTTGGCTACCTAGAACTGATGTCATTTACAGGCTAAAGGGTGCAATCAGCAATTTAGGAAACTCGTGGACATTTAATCAATAAGAAGGAATATGTTGACCATTCACAGTGTTGTAGCGATTATTCTGACAATTACTAAGGCAAATAATATAGCATTTAATATTGCAATTGATCAAGGCATTTAACTTTAGAAAATTTTCTGGCAAATAATAAGGCAATCTCGTACCCCTTTCCAGTAAACTTATTCAACAATTAAAGGCCAATTCATGGGCAATTACAACAAGCTCGGGCAATTGATTAGAGAAAATTCCTAGGCGTTTTAAACAGCAACTCAGTCAAATTTTTGAAGGGAAAAAATGTGGCATTATTTACTTGCAAATCGTGGGCATTAACAGGAATCAAATCGCAGTAAATTGTTAATGCAAAACTCTAACTTCTTCAAGGGAAAAAGCGTGGCATCAATTACTTGGAAATCGTGGGCATTAACAGGAATCAAATCATAGTAAATTGTTAATGCAAAACTCGGTATTCAATAAGGGAAAAAACATGGCATCAATTATTTGCAAATCATGGGATTAACAGGAATCCAATAGCAACAAGTTTTTAATGCATAACTCAGTCTTCAAACAAGGGAAAAAATTGCCCCAGCAGTCAAACGAAATGCAGTCCAAAGGGGAAAATTTTCCAGGCAACAATGTAATCAAATAGAGATTCTTAAGTGCAAGACACACTCTTCTTCAAGGGGAAATTTGCCCCAAAGGTAAAAACGAGATGCAAACCAGAGAGGGATGAATAAACCAAGGTTTCCCTTTTTCACTGCCAGGATGCCAATGCCAACGCATATATGAAAACAAAAACGTTTTTGTCTTTCTTACCAATGTACCAAATGTAAAACGTAGACAGAGAAGTTAATTGTTTTTCGATTTCCAGAATACCAATACAAAATGCAGACCTGAATCAATTCGTTTTTCCATTGCCTGAATACCAATAAAAAAATGCAGACATGAATCAACTCGTTTTCCATTGCCAAAATACCAATACAAAAATGCAGACATGAATCAACTTGTTTTTCCATTGCCAGAATACCAATACAAAAACGCAGACATGAATCAATTCGTTTTTCCATTGCCAGAATACCAATACAAAAATGCAGACATGGATCAATTCGTTTTTCCATTTCCAAAATACCAATACAACGGGGACGAAAGTAAGAGAACCGTAAGGATCTATTGGGAAAATTCATTGAATGATCACAAGTATTCTATCAGTCAAAGAATAGAGAAAAACCAACAAGGACGCAAGATAATCCATACGCAGGTGTCTTGTCTAGAAGGCACAAGTCAAGCAATAAGCCAAGGACAACAATGGAGGTATACGGCTGATAGGAACATCCTTCGCTCATCATCCATGCACATAAAAGCAGGGCGTTGAGATCCATAGGTCTATTAACACCGAAGCGACGACCATAGATCAAACTCTTGGCCGACTGCTCAAGCGAGGACTGATGAGCTAGGGACAAAAGGCCAACAACCACAATCTTCACAAATCAATACACCACAGGGCGGTCAAGACATGTCGGGAATCGAAGGCCAAGGGAGTAAATCAATCATTGAGATAGACTATGGAAAAAAAAATTCAGTCAATAACTAGAACACAAAGACAATCAATTTACTTACCCAATTAAACATGCAGATCCAAAGCATAAATACTACTACATTCTACCATCCAAAAATAAATAAAGCATACAGTGACTTGATCTCCCGCTTTGAGTTGATGTCTCGCGTGCTTCTTGTAACTCCCTCTTGCCAACCGATGAGACTTCACCGGTACCTCCCCGCCAACACTAGGGGTACTCTTCTTCTCCCTTAGCCCCTCGAGCCACAAATGGGCCATGCACACTATCCAAATATTCAGCTAGCTCCCAGCTCACCTTGCAAGGACGAGCTACCACTCCTCACTGAGCTGGGTATCCAAACTCCCACAAGCTAAGTCAGTCAAGTATATATTTCTATAGTGTAACGTTATTCAAAAAGAAGAGATCCTTCATCCTTCTCCTCCTTTCATTATATAGAGTTTTGAAGTCCCTTACTTGCCCAAATCCCATTTTGTTTAATGTTTAATAAATTAATTCATACAAATTCCTCCCCGTACAAGTGTCACCCATCCCCTTCATTCCTCCAAAAACTAATTTCTTTAATTAATTAATTACCCTTATTTCCCTCACCCACCTAGAGTCACTCCTAGAATCGCTCCTAGGTGTCCCCAAATTCCCTTACAGGTTTTAATGACTTTCCCCATTGTTAATTTGCTAGTTCAGATTAAAATTAGAAAGTTCTTAAATGGTAGATACCTTACTAAGTTTGACTTTCTACTTTTTCCCTCATGTTTCCTTTTTCTTTTTATGTTTCCCTCTTTTCCTAGTTTCCTAATATTTTAGATTTTCCCTCTTTCCCCTTTTCATTTAGAACTCAAATTGGTAGGTGTAAAAATTAACTTTTTCCCTTTTCCCTTTTTAATTAATAAACTTTAAATTACCATAATATAATAATACAATTATTTATTATATATATATATATATATATATATATATATATTAAAGGATAGAGAAAATTATGTCACTAGTATAATTTAGACCTAGACTTTAATTTCTGTGCTAGGCGACATTTTATTAGGAAATTTGTTTTAAAAATTTCTTATCACGTTATTAGTCCTAAGGCCATCTGGGTTCATTTATTTATCATTAACCATGCGACGTGACCTTCAGGACACACTAGGTTCTCCAAGGGTTTCACTCTCCTCATATGTTTCCCTTGCGCGACGTGCCCTTCAGGATGTACCATGTGCTCAAAGGGTGCCACTCGCCTCTTTCCATTTTTCTTATGCGACGTGCCCTTCAGTATGCACCACGTGCTCCAAGGGTGCCACTTGCCTCTTTCCATTTTTCTTGCATGACATTCCCTTCAGGATGCACCACATGCTCCAAGGGTGCCACTCACCTCTTTCCATTTTTCTTGCGCGACCTTCCCTTCAGGATGCACCAAGTGCTCCAAGGGTGCCACTTGCCCCTTGACAAACTTGGTAAACATAAAAAACCCTTGGAGTCAATACTCCACCAGGTAAACTTGTGGGAGACTAAGGGCCTCTAAGGAATAAGGCCCCCACCTTATTGCGCACCCCTTAGAATCATCGTGAGCGACTGTCGCAGTCTTCCCTCACGGCATCGTGGGTCCTTTCGAACTACGTAAACGTTAACCTATAGTTCGAGCCACAATGGGAGTGCTAGTAGGTTGTGGCAGGGATGTTGTCCACACCTCTCCCTCAACATCTCTGGTATTCATCCATGACCCCTCTATTCCACATGTGAGTATGTTCAGAAAGCTATCGTTAGCCTGCATCATCAATGAGTCATGTCAGCAATATATCCATAATCATATCATCTAATCAGATGTATTATTATCACATATAAAACAATCAAATCCCAATGGTTCACTCCTCAACTCGATCCAAAGTCCAAGGGGTTCCCTCGATGCCTCTTCATCCTCGAGGTCTGAAATCCTGCACACTTAGTAAAACTGAGTCAATAGCACCTGTCTATGTCAATGCAACAAAACAACATGACATCAACCCATAATGCCTCATAATCAAAATCAAATGTTTCAATAGCATAATAATCTAGATAACTTGCGATTTAGTGTCCTCAAAGAATAATTTCGCTCAGTACGCAAGAGAGGAATGTTACATACAGCCCCTCTTGGTCTAAACTTTGTCCTGAAGTTTCACAGTATAAGTGCTGAAATAATGTGTATCACAGTATCATAAGTCTATCTATCAAACAAAAAATGGAAACTATTGGCACATATCATATGCATTCTCCTAGGTCGCCGAGTGTGGACTATAGTTGTCCCACTGGACCTTGACCTCATATACTACTTGATGTTGTATCCATCGAATGTGATGATCCAGGATGTGGATCGACTCATCCATGAGCGCACCCTCATCCGACACCCGCAAGGTGCTCAAGTCAAACATGTGTAGGATCACTAATCAAAATGTCTCAAATAGAGATGTGAAATACATCGTGCAAAACACCTCAAGAATCAGGAAAGGCTAGTCAATAGGCTACATGCCTCTCCTTTCCACAATATCGTAGGTTACCATGAACCTAGGAGATATTTTATCCCAGTTCATCCCCCTTTTTCCAACTTGATCGAACTCTTATGCAGCTTTAGCTGCAAGAATGCTCGATCGCCACATCGTAACTATGGTCGATTTGATGCACATCGACATAACTCTTATGTAAATCCTATTCTTTCTTGATCCTTTGTTTTATAGTTTGCGTTTAATATTCCATTTCTTGGATTGCTTCAAGTCCCACTAGGACCCTGTACTCAAGACGATCCCAACTAAAAAGGTGTCTGACACAATCGCTTGTAAAGAAACTCAAAGGGCACCATCTTAATGGTGTTTTGGTAATTGTTGTCATAAGAAAAATCTATTAGTGGCAAGAATTGTTTCCAATGCTTCTGTTGGTCTATCACATACATGTGCAACATGTCTTCCAACGTCTGGTTCGTTCGTTTAGTCTACCCATCATTCTCCGGGTAATACGTATTACTAATTTTAAGTTGGGTTCCAAAGGCCTCTTGAAAACTAGTCCAAAATAGTCCAGTAAACACTGATCCTCGATCGGATATAATCATCTTAGGCACGCCATGCAACCTCACAATATCATTGATGAAAACTCTAACTATGTCAAGTGCCTGATACGTTGTACACACAGGAATAAAGTGAGAACTCTTCGTCAAAGTTTCTACTACTACGAAAATTGAGTCGTGTCTCCTTGTCGTCAATGGAAATCCAACAATAAAATCCATCGAAATAACCTCCCATTTCAATTTCGGAATAGCGTTTGGTTGTAGTAATCTTGGTGGGTGTCTATGTTCAGTCTTCACCTATTGACATTCTAGACATCTGGCCACATAGTTGACTATGTCTGCCTTCATTCCCTTTCAGAAGAATAAGGGTTTAAGGTCTTCCCTCATCTTCCTGACTCTCGGGTGAGCCATGTAAACTTCTCTATGAGCCTTTCTTCGGATCAAGCTCCTCAACTCATCGTTTGGTGGTATGTAAATCCAATTTTTAAACCTCAATAAACCATCGTCATCAAAGGAAAATCCTTCAAACCTTGGTATCATCATTGTGTTTTGTTCGATAAAACCCTTGACCTCTTTGTAACAGTCATCGTCACATTGTAAAGTTCGAATATTTTCAGCTAGATTCATTTGAAGAGGCAACACCGAAAAGATGCATGGTCTCTGACTCAAAGCATCTGCCAATCGGTTTACTGTTCCTTTTATGTAAGTAATCTCAAAGTCATACTTGCTAAGCAATTCTGACCAATGTCATTCTCGCGCATTCAGGTTTCTTTGCATAAATTTGTGTTGTAGTCCACAGTGGTCAGTCTTTTGTTCAAATTTTCATCCAACAAGGTAGTGTCTCTAAACCTTCAAGGCATAAATGATGGCTAACAACTCCAAATTGTGCGTCTCATAGTTCTCCTCATGCCTTCCTAGTTTCCTTGAGATGTAAGAGATCACTTGACGGTCTTGCATCAAGACTCCGCCTAAGCCTTCCTTGGAAGTGTCAATTCATACCAAGAATTTTGCGCCCATGTCAGGGGCCTTTAGTATCGGTGTTTTTGTCAATATCTCCTTGAGCCTCCGAAATTCTTCCGCACATTTCTTGGTCCAAACAAACTTCTTATTTTTCTTCTGCAATTCTGTGATCGGATTTTCTATCTTCGAAAATCCCTTGATGAACCGTCGATAGTATCCTGCTAACCCCATGAAGTTATGTACTTCTGGGACATTCGTCGGTGCAGGCCATTCCATAATAGCCTCGACCTTTGTTGGATCCACGACAATACCTTCGTTGGAGATGACATGCCCTAAGTAGTGAATCTTTGATTGATAAAATTATCATTTGGACAACTTCCCATACAATTTGTGCTCTCCCAGACACTATAGTACCAGGTACAAGTGCTCGTCATGCTCCTCCGTCATCTGAGAGTAAATCAAAATATCGCCAATGAAATCTTGGATGAACTTATCCAAGTACTCGTGGAACACCCCGTTCATCAAACTCATGACTATCCCTCAGGCGTTTGCGAGTCCAAACGATAAAACAATAAACTCGTAATGTCCAAACCTCATCTTAAAGGAAGTCTTAGGCACACCATCCTCCTTGATCCGTAACTGGCGATACCGTGATCACAAAATGATCCTTGAAAACACTGTCACACCCTTCATCTGATCAAACAGATCATCGATCCTCGATAGAGGATACTGATTATTTATCGTTGCCTTGTTCAATGATGGTAGTTAGTACAGAGTCTCCATGACCCATCCTTCCTTCGTATGAAAATAACAGGCACTTCCTACGGTGACACACTTGGACGTATAAGTCCCAGGTCCAACAACTCTTTCAATAGAATTATCAACTCTTGTAACTCCAAGGCCAACATCCTATAAGGCATTCTTGATATTGGTTCAGTCCCCAGTTTCATGTCTATGGTAAAATCCAATTCCCTCTCCAGCGACATTCTAGGTAACTCCTCTGAAAGACATCTGCAAACTCTCTCACCATCGGAGGGTGTTCTAGACCTTCTGCTACTCCATTTTCATTTAACGCAAGGATCGCATAAAGATTACATCCCTTGTGCATGCTCTTTCATACCTTCAAGGAAGAGAGGAACCTTAGGGAAACTCCCTGGTTCCATCCTACAATCAGGCGTTTTTGTCCCTCGTCATCGACCAAGCTCAACCATTTAATCTTACAGTTGAGCATCACCCATGCGATTTGAACCAGTCCATACCGATCACGATGTCATAAGATTATAAGATTGTGACGTATAGGTTGGCCCTGGTGAAAAACTATCCTAGGTTAAGATACAACCCATAACCTTTCCTCCAACCTTCTGTTTGGCTACAGAATCCATCTCTACGAATCTAAACGCATCCCGTTCGACCACCTTTACCTTAATTCTTTTTAGCATCACACCAGAAATGAAACTCTCGGTAGCACCGGTATCTATCAAAATACTAAGGGTCTGGTCAACGATGGTACCTGACGTCTTGAGAACAGTCGACTGGTGCTCTTCCTGGTGGTTATTCACCACTGCATGAATCCCATGGACCTTTCCCAAATCTCCCATGGTTGTGAGTCTGACTGATCGAGATTCTCTATTCCTCTTCACTGGGTCGTCCTACTGGAAATGTGGCTCAACACATTCCAACATACCTTCTTCGGTCCAGTAATCCTGGTAACCGAAGAAAAAGGTGAATTCTAATGCTAAGGCCAACACAAACTTGTTGACCAGAAGTTTCTCGATAATTTGGGTGTGGAGCATACTGAAGTAGCTCCAAAACAGGCCTCGTACTTGGGCCCCATGCGGTTGCATTGTCATAAGGCATCGAACTCTTGGATATGGCGCTCAATGAATTCTTAGAAGATACCTCTCTTGGAATCATTCCTCGAACAGTTCCCATGAGACTTCATCGGCGACCATGTTCAAATTTGGCAGGAGCGTCTTCTGCCATAGAAGAGCACTCCCCTTTAGTTGAAATACCACCATGCAGATATTCATGCTGGAGGTTGTAATTGCGGTGGGTGAAGCACAACTCCCTTCTCTACAATCATACCTCAACGGCATAGTTTTCCGTGACACTTGAGAACTCAACTCTCTCGAGTTCTCGGTGGATGTTAATGGTACTAGCTAGGGTGCACAGTCAACCCGCATGGGTACAGGTGCCCCGGCCTCATCTCAGTATTGAAGGTGAATCAATTCCCTTGACATTACTTGGGAGGGCCTTATTAGACCCTCATCATCATTTACTACAATCGAATCCAGCGCAAGGACTTGCTCCTCCCCTTGGGGGTTCGACTCCCAGGGTGCGATACTTCTAGAGGCGTTGCACCTCCGTCCACGACACCTTCTGCAAACCTTTGTGGCATCCTCTAATCAATATCACCACAAGAACACGTTAATTTTTTTAGTTAGCGCTAAGTCAACTCAAGGGTTCACTGCAGTGGAAACATGGCGATCAATAGTCCCAGGGTTGAACCTCGCTCTGATACCATATGTAACGTCCCCAAACGTTATGACTACATGTGAATCAGTAGGTGCAATTTTTTGTTTTTTTTTTTTTATTTTCAAATTGGGCAGGAAGGAAGGGACGACAATAGTTGATCCACACAACCAGACGATGAACACACACGCGCAGGTCAGTCGACAGACATCAATGACTCGACAACTAACTCAACGAGAAACTAGGTGACACAAGAGTAAACAACAAGGAGGGACGACTATCCACCCGACGCAATCATGACCAAGCCTGCAAGATAAGGACAACATCCCCTTCTCGACACAATGACCTTGACAACCAATGACTAGAACCTCAAAGTGCGTGAACCAGATGCCTGAAGGCATTCAACCCATGTGCCAAAAGAAACTTGCAACGCCTGACAAACTCACATAGAAACTTGCAACGCCTGACAAACTCACATAGAAACTTGCAACGCACCGACTCTGGCCAAGGTCTCGTTCATCGCTATCCCACAGGGTGCACCATGATCACTGCATCAGGAATCATGTCGTTCCCAAGTGATAGATGCGTCAATAACCTTGGCACAAACATAAGCTAACCAAACCAAGGACTCTAGAAAAGTTCGATGCACTAGGAACCGAATACTGACTGGGAGACTATACCTGCCCCCACACAAAAGGTCAACAAGACACAAGAGGAGGAAGACAAGGGGTGACACCAGCCCACATGACATCGTCCCTGACCCCACCAATCACCCAGTTTAATCAGTCCATGATTACATTCTATTTTAACATGGGTTCCATTCTAATAGGACACGTCAAGTTACAATTAGCCAATAATGTGCCCGCTAAATAAATGTTAATACCATTAATCTTGCAAGTCTAATTAGTCAATACTAAAACTATAATTATAAATTCCCTCTAACCTCAATTATAATTCTATTCAGCGAGTCTAAAATTTGCAATCCAGTCCTTACTCAACAATCAAATTTTAATCATTAACGCAACCTAAATGGTCAATTCTATATTAATCCAAAATCTCCATCCAACTAGCCATTAACTAAATAATGATAGTGACAATCTTGATGTAGAATGCTACCATTAATACAAATAATATAGAAATTACAAGGCATCTAACATGACAATTAACCTAACACTTAATATAGTAATAACAACATTACTACATCAAGACAAAAAGCATCAACTATGCATTTATTAACTCAATAAATTCCACATTTGTCTAACTTTACTCACTGTACCAAAATGATAGTTTTCTACACATTAAAGGAATCGACTAAGAAGTGTAAATGCCATAAAGCCATATACAATCAATAAGATATTAAGGCCATGCACCTAATTAGACTTACTACCAGGTAAAGGTAAAAACTCAGGGCATAAACACCGAAGCATTAGTTGGCTACCTAAAACTTATGCCATTTACAGGTTAAAGGGCACAATCAGCAATTTAGGTAACTCATGGCCATTTAATTAATAAGAAGGAATATGCTTACCATTCACAGTGATGTAGCAATTATTCTGGGAATTAATAAGGCAAATAATATAGCATTTAATATTGCAATTGATCAAGGCATTTAACTGTAGCAAATGTTCTGGCAAATAATAAGGCAATCTCATGCCCCTTTCCAGCAAACTCATTCAACAATTAAAGGCCAATTCATTGGCAATTACAACAAGATCAGGAAATTGATTAGATCAAATTCGTGGGCATTTTAAACAACAACTCAGTCAAATTTTTGAAGGGAAAAAATGTGGCATCATTTACTTGCAAATTGCAGTAAATTGTTAATGAAAAACTCAGCCTTATTCAAGGGAAAAAACGTGGTGTCAATTACTTGCAAATCATGGGCATTAACGAGAATCAAATCGTAGTAAATTGTTAATGAAAAACTCATTCTTCATTAAGGGAAAAAACGTGGCATCAATTACTTGCAAATCATGGGCAATAAAAGGAATCCAATAGCAGCAAGTTTTTAATGCATAACTCAGTCTTCAAACAAGGGAAAAAATTGCCCCAGTAGTAAAATGAAATGCAATCCAGTGAGGCGAATTTGTGATGCAGGAGCATCGCCAACACATCAAGCGGGCCAGCACATCAAGCGGAAACCAGCTGGACAAGCAACATGAATTTTGAAAATGCTTTGGGATGGTTGCACAAATCTTAAATAAGTCATTTAAGAGGAGGCACCTTTGTGCATTGTAATGGACCTTGAGCGGATAGCTCTCGTCCTTAGGTAGATAGATGGAATTTAAATCTAGTTAATGCTGGTAGATAGGAATTTAATTTTATCTTTGATAGCTTTAGAGTCCAAGAGGGAAAACGGATATAGACACCCTCATTGTATCATGGTAATAGTAGTTGAGAAACAGGAGCAGAAGAGCAAGTAGAGATATGTATGAAGAACAGCCATGTACATGCATTTGAATTAATAGAAGAGTTCTTATTCAAATCCATGGTTTGTTTTTTTTCTCTATGTATTGATGTTATGCTCATGAATGGTTGTTTTCTGTCATACATTTGATTTTATATGTTGTGTATGTGATTTCATGGTTGAATAGAAGTCTGAGAGGAAGAGTGAATGAGTTTCAATTGTTTCTCTAATTGAGCCAGAGGATTCCTGCAAGGAGTGCAATCAAATTTGTTCGTAAGGAGTGCGTTGACAGAAGGGTTCAATTAGAGATAGCTTTTGTTCTCATTTCCTTGAAGGTGTAGTTAAGCACAGTGTTGTGTAAGGAGTGCGCAGGCCAAACTAAGTCTCAAAGTTGTGATTCTGAGCAGAGTATCAGAAATACTGTTGTTGCAGGTGTGCGCAGAGTCGAGTGCCTTCAACACTTAAGCGTTGTTGAAGATTTGTCACAATGAGTGCGTGCAATATTTCTTTCTGAAGACTGGAGTTGTGGAAAAGCTCAGGAGGAATAGGCCTTTGAGTTCACTGAAGGGTAAGTGTAGAGAAGTTGCCATGGAAAGTCGGAGAGAAGTGTCGCAGGTTGACGAGCGAGTGAGAAAGTCTCGTGGAGAGACACTTCTTCATTTCGCAGAATCATCAAAGGGAAAACGGACGAACGAAATCCTCTGAGGAGATTTCGCGAAGTTCCGTGGGCTGTCGGATCTCACATAGGTGCGAGGGGATTATAGAGTAAGTGTGGAGGAGGTTAGAATCTCAGGAGGGGCAGAGTCGTTGATCCCGAGTTGAGGGAGCCATTGGATCTACACGTGGCATCGTGTATCAGAAGTTTGCAAGTCAAAGCTCCAATTTGTGGTGACGAGAATTGCGATATCACGAGACGCGATATCCTGATAGGATCAGACCCGTTCACTGTGGAGGACGCGTGTCAAGAGATCTGGAAGAGTCGGGGTTTGGCATATCGGGGTTTCTGATAACAGGAAACACTCGTCACTTGGAATTGCAAAACGCGATATCCCGACGGAAGGATCGTGTGGGCCACAGTCAGAGTTAGTGGAGGACAGGTGGCATACCATATCGGGAATCGCGAAAAGGTAAGTCCTGAATCCTTTGGCATCAATATTCACGATCTCATGAATGCCAAAATCCTGATAGAAGTGACCAGAGGTGGAAAATCCAACCACATGTGTGTATCGGCGCATCGGAGTTTGGAGAATCGTGAGGCATAAGGCACGTGACCACAAAATTCGCAAAATCGTGAATTCCGATTTCCTGATCATTAAGGGAGATCTTTGAAGAGTTGTTGTGGGTAAGGAAAATTCCCGATAGGGAATTAGAAGAACATTCGAGTTCTTCATGCCGAGGAGAAAGAAGGTCCTGAGGAAGCGGACGTGCTCCGAGGAGTGTGGCTGCGTCAATTTGCCAAGCAACAAGGTAATCAAACATAGATTCTTAAGTGCAAGACGTTGTCTTCTTCAAGGGAAAATTCACCCCAAAGGTAAAAAAAAGATGCAAACCAGAGAGGGATGAATAAACCGAGGTTTCCCTTTTTCACTGCCAGGATGTCAATGCCAACACGTACAGGAAAACAAAACCATTTTTGTCTTTCTTACCAGGGTACCAAATGAAAAATGCAGACAGAGAAGTTAATTTTTTTTCCATTGCCAGAATACCAATACAAAATGCAGACCTGAATCAATTTGTTTTTCCATTGCCCGAATACCAATACAAAAAAGCAGACATGAATCAACTAATTTTCCATTTCCAGAATACCAATACAAAAATGCAGACATGAATCAACTTGTTTTTCCATTCCCAGAAAACCAATACAAAAATGCAAACATGAATCAATTATTTTTTCCATTGCCAGAATACCAATACAAAAATGCAGACATGGATCAGTTTGTTTTTCCATTGCCAGAATAACAATACAACATGGACGAAAGTAAGAGAACCACAAGGATCTATTGGGAAATTTCATTGAATGATCGCAGGTATTCTATCAGTCAAGGCACAGAGAAAAACCAACAAGGATGCAAGATAATCCATACGCATGGGTCTTGGCTAGAAGGCACAATTCAAGCAATCAGACAAGGACAAAAATAGAGGTAGACGATTGACAGGAACATCCTTCACTCATCATCCATGCACATAAAAGTAGGGTGTTGAGATCCATAGGTCTATTAACATTAAAGCGACGACTGTATATCAGGCTCTTGGTTGATTTCTCAAGTGAGGACTGATGAGCTAGGGATGAAAGGCCAACAACCACAATCTTCACAAATCAATACACCATAGGGCGGTCAAGACATGTCGGGAATCGAAGGCCAGGGGATTCAGTTAATCATCGAGCTAGGCTATGGAAAAAAAAATTCATCCATTAACTAGAATGCTAAGATAATCAATTTATTTACCCAATTAAACATGCAGATCCAAAGCATAAATCCTACTACATTCTAGCATCCAAAAACAAATAAAGTGTATCGTAGCCTAATCGCCTACTCTGAGTTGATGTCCCGTGTGCTTCGTGCAACTCCATCTTCCCGACCGATGAGACTTCACCAGTACCTCCTAGCCAACGCTAGGGGTACTCTTCTTCCCCCTTAGCTCCCTGAGCCACAAAGGGGCCATGCACACTATCCAAAGATTCAGCTAGCTCCCATCTCGCCTCGCAAGTCCGAGCTACCACTCCTCACCGAGCTGGGTATCCAAACTCCCACAAGCTATGTCATTCAAGTATAGATTTATGCAGCATAACATTATGCAAATAGAAGAGATCCTTCATCTTTCTCCTCCCTTCATTATATGGAGTTTCAAAGTCTCTTACTTTCCCAAATCCCATTTTATTTAATGTTTAATAAATTAATTCATAAAAATTCCTCCCCATACAAGTGTCACCCATCCCCTTCATTCCTCCAAAAACTAATTTCTTTAATTAATTAATTACCCTTATTTCCCTCACCCACCTAGAGTCACTCCTAGAATCGCTCCTAGGTGTCCCCAAATTCCCTTACAGGTTTTAATGACTTTCCCCATTGTTAATTTGCTAGTTCAGTTAAAAATTAGAAAGTTCTTAAATGGTAGATACCTTACTAAGTTTGACTTTCTTCTTTTTCCCTCCTTTTTCCTTTTTATTTTTATGTTTCCCTCTTTTCCTAGTTTCCTAATATTTTAGATTTTCCCTCTTTCCCCTTTTCATTTAGAACTCATAGATGTAGAAATTAACTTTTTCCCTTTTCCCTTTTTAGTTAATAAACTTTAAATTACCATAATATAATAAAACAATTATTTATTTTATTTTTATATATATATATATATATAGAGAGAGAGAGAGAGAGAGAGAGAGAGAGAGAATTATGTCACTAGTATAATTTAGACTTAGACTTTAATTTCCGTGTTGGTCGACATTTTATTAGGGAATTTGTTTTAAAAACAAATTATCACGTTATTAGTCCTAAGGCCATCTGGGTTCATTTATTTATCATTAACCATGCGACGTCACCTTCAGGACGCACTAGGTGATCCAAGGGTGCCACTTGCCTCATCTATTTCCCTTGTGTGATGTGCCCTTTAGGATGCACCATGTGATCCAAGGGTGCCACTCGCCTCTTTCCATTTTTCTTGTGCGGCGTGCCCTTCAGGATGCACCACATGTTCCAAGGGTGTCACTCGCCTCTTTCCATTTTTCTTGTGTGATGTGCCCTTCAGGATGCACCATGTGCTCCAAGGATTCCACTCGCCTCTTTCCATTTTTCTTGCACAACATGCCCTTCAGGATGCACTACGTGCTCCAAGGGTGCCACTTGCCTCTTGACTAAATTGGTAGACATCCAAAACCCCTAGAGTCAATACTCCGCCAGGTGAACTTGTTGGAGACTAAGGGCCTCTAAGGAATAATTCCCCCAATGGTTCATTCCCCGACTCGATCCAGAGTCCAAGGGGTTCCCTCGATGCCTCTGCATCCTCGAGGTATGAAATCATGCACACTGAGTAAAACTGATTCAATAGCACCTGTCTATGTCAATGCAGTAAAACAACATGACATCAACCCATAATGCCTCATAATCAAAATCAAATGTTTTAATAGCATAATAATCTGAATCACTTGTGATCAAGTGTCCTCAAAGAATAATTTCGCTCAGTGCACAAGAGAAGAATGTTACATCCTACCCCTTTCCTAAAATTCCATCCTTCCCAACTAAAATAGAGTGTCTCGAGACTGGGTTCCAAGACAACCACTGTAATATCATCAGTAGCGTATTCAGTAAATTTTTCCATGTCTGGGACCCATAGGATGTAACCGAAGTTGTCGATCTCAACCATGACAGCACCGACCCATGTGGAAAGTACTTGTCTTTGATCATACTTCTCCATATTCCCTTCTTCATCAAAGATCTTCATAAAGTGTTTATCGCTAATGCCATGTAGAAAATTAAGATGTTCTGCATCCCCCGACCTCCATAGAATTTTGTTTTTCTAATTGATTCCCAATTTCTTAAATGATAACTCTGTTTGTTCTTATTTCCTGACCAGAGGAAGGAAATCATCATTTTCTGAATCCCATGGAGAATCGAGATCGGTATATGAGCTAGAGCCATCTAGTAGACTAGATGTCTCTCTAATACCTATTTTGTCAACACAAAGTGTCTACCCAAGGAGAGCCATCTATAACACTAGTGATTAATCCAGGATTCAAACTTTTCAAAAATCCATTGCGAGTCCTTTGCCTTATAACTATCTGGTTTCATAAACTACCCCAGATATCTGAATCCTGTAGAAATCTCTTTGAATGAATATTGGTATAAGTCTTTTAAAATTCTTAGAGTTTCCGAAGGAAATCCGAAATGAAGTAAAGAATACTTTTGTACATTAACCATCAATCCCGATGCTCGACAAAAAACATAGAGAATATTTTGTATTTTCTCCCATTCTGTGATTGTTGTTTTCGACATTATAAGAATATCATCCACAAAAAGTAAGTGGAGAACCTTTATCAATCTGGAAACCTTTATCCTTGTGAGAGATCCATATGCTTGTTCTTTCTTTAAAGAAAGGTTGAGACCTTCCATTACCAATATGAATAGTAGAGGCAACAACAGACATCCCTATCTAAGTCCTCAATTGCTCTGAAAAATGTTGGTTGCCTCTCCATTTATCAAAATGACGTATGTTGTAAAATTTACACAAGCCATAATCCAATTTGTTGTTGGTAGCCCAAAACTACATTGAAGAAGTATTAACCTCAAAAAATCCCAGTTGGTATAGTCATAGGCCTTTTTTAAGTCAAGATTCAGGATAATAGCGTGTATATTTTTTGTTTTAATGTTGTGAATACACACTTGTGCAATAGCGATAGCATCTAAAATTTGTCTTCCTTTGAGAAAACCCAATTGTTCTTCTGATAGTGTTCTAGAAAGAATTGGTCTAATTCTCTTCACTATAACTTTAGAAATGATCTTGTAACATAAGTTACATAGTGCAATTGGGAGGAAATCACAAAAAGAAGAGAGACTATTAACTTTGGGAATCAATGCCATGAAAGTTGAGTTGATCGATCCGATAACCTCCCCTATGATTCTTGTTTTCTCAACCATATCGATCAAAACATGTCCAACCAACTTGAAGAAAATTAAGAAAAATTCTGCAGTCCATCCATCTAGCCCCAAAGTTTTGTCCTTTGCAAAACCCCTTAGTACCTCAAGGACTTCATCCCTCGTACATGGATTTTCTAAAAATTGAACCTCTTCCTCACTCACATAATTTGGAAACAACCTGAATGTGTTGATTTGATCCTTAATGTTGTTATAACATGTATCACTAAAAAAGGATTTGAATAACTTGTTTGATTCTTCCTTTATGGCCACATGTCTTGTATGGATCCCCCCTGAATCATCCTTTATCTCCCAGATGTATTTTTTTATTTCTCATATAGCTTGCAAAGCGATGGAAATACTTAGTATTTTTATCTCCACATTTAATCCATATAGCCCTTCTCTTTTGACACCAACTTTCTTTCTCAGCCAGCAGTAATTTCTTTTGCTAGGCCTCAAGAGTATACATAAATTGATCAGAATCATCAGTGTGTATACCCTTTGTCTTTTGTATGTAAATTTTAGTAAGCCCCTCTTCAATATTACCCAATTCTATATGTTCTTGAAGGTGATTTTCCTTAGACCATAGCTTAACCCAAGATTTTAAGAGGGAGAGTTTCCCTACTAGTCTCCTTTGGGATCCAATAAATTGTTGAAACTATAAGTCATTCCATACTTCCTGAACCATCACGGCGAAAGAATCTTCTTTAAGCCAGACTGGATTTAGCTTGAATGGATAAGAAATTTTTGGAATCCTAGCACCCAATTGAAGAAATATTGAGGCATGGTCAGATAGATAGGGATATTACCCTCATGTCCTATACCTCAAAGTAGATGTGATGAGGTCCTCCTCCATGTAGATCCGATCTAGTCATTTTTTGATACCATCCGCACCAGACCTACCATTTCGCTACATTGGAACCACCTCGGCAAGGACAACGTCCACTAAATTGTTTTTTGTAAAGAGATATTTTTAAAAAATGCCAAAGATTCTTCTAGAGATGACTGCCCCCATACCTCATTTGTGGAATTTGTGAAGTTCATATCACCCCCTATAATCAAATCCTTATGTGATAATAATCCTTTATCGTCCACTGTTTCCTAGAAAAAAATTTGATCTTGACAGGGGTCGTATACATTTAGGAGAGAAATCTTCCTGTTATCCATTAAATTTAATCCTAACAAAAAAATGCCACCGCTTCTTAGAATAGGTTCTAAAACAAAATAATTTGGATCCCAAGGTACTAGAAGACTACCAGAAGTCCCCACAACACTTACTACACAAATCATCAAGTCAGGTCTGATATTAAACATAAAGTTTCTTTCCTTTTCTGCAACCACCATAGTTTCTTGTAGGAAAATTATATTTGGGGAAGTTTTTGATAAAATTCTATGAAGGGAGGCCAATTTCATGGGTCCTCCTACCCATCTGATATTGAGGGAGAGGAGTATCATTATTTATCTCTTGCTAGGTATTTCATGACTCTAAATGCCCCTTGATCATTCTTAGTAAAAATATGTGTAGCAGTTGAAGAACTACTTGTCCCCGCCTTTCTGTGGGCACTCCTTGTTTTCACAGGTGACATTTCATACCCCAAAACCTGTGACCACGCAAGTTCATCTTGTTTGATAGATCCTTCCCCCTAATAAACCTTAGAATCCCTGCTAGCTAAAGGTCTATCCACAAGGTCTTTTCCCAAATATGTTGTAATCATGATAGGGCTTATATTTTGATTAAGAGTGGGAACTAAAGTTGTTAACATTCTATCCAATGAAGAATCGTTGAAGATAGATTCACTATAAACTACGGCGGTAATTGAGTCATCTACATTCTCAATCTCAGTGTTAAAAAAGGAAACCTCCCTGCAGGAAGGTACATTCTCAAGAGTAGGCAGGGTTCTATCATCAACCAAAAGTGTAATCTCAGGTTATGTGTCCAGATTATTTTCTTTATCTAAAAAGAGCGATAGTGGTTGTTCCAGGAAGAGAATATAATTTAAGTGATCATGCTCCCATGCAGTGAATGAAAAATACAACTTGGGACAATAGTATTTTAACTTACCAATAAAAGTGTGGTCCGACGCATCAGAACTATCTTTAGAACTCAGCCCCGAATATTCCACTGGGTCTTGTGATTCCTTCAGAGGAGTTACACTCTCGCCTGGCATATCATCCATTGAATCTTCTTCAACCAAAGAACTAAATATATTTGAACATTCCTTCCTCAGGTGACCGATACATTTGCATACTGTGCAACAGAAAGGTAGGCCCAAATAGTCCAACCTCTAGAAAAATAAGAGACCCCTTCATTCGATCTCTAGCACTTCCAGGAGCCCCGAATGAATGTCCACTTCAACAAGCACCTTGGCCATTATTTTATCTAATGACGGTAATTCTCCTTCATCAACTTTTATGAAATGTCCTATGGAGTTTCCAACTGCCTCCAGAGCTTTCGAATTCCACATATGAAATGGTAGGCCTGGAAGGAGCACCCATAAGTGTCTGAAACTGAAATATTCTGTCACTAGGTCAAAACTTAAGTGCCACCTTTTCAACATCATGCTCCCTCCATCGTAGCCCTAGAACCTTTGAAGGATCATTTCGGAGTCCTTCGGGCACTTAAAAACAAAACCCATCTGCCCTCTCGGTAGGGATAACACCTCAGGGGAATAACCAAGAAAAGGTTCCCAATTTATAATCACCCAATCCTCAAGTGGAATTAAGCACCAATACCTATAACCCAACCTCCCAACTAAAGTGACAAGTGCCAAGTTGAAGGACTCTTCTAGTCCTATATCCATGCCTAAGACCATTCTACACTAATCCCTTTTAGGTCTCCACTCCTTCTTCGAATGCTTAACACAACACCTATTCTCTTTTAAACCTTCGCATACCAGAAATTTGCCAATTTTAGTGGGTGATTCCTCCTTATTCCTCCTTTCCAACCCTCCTATATGTTGTGCCTTACTAGAAGATGGGAAAACCCTAGAATTCTCTCCAAGTATAACAGCTCTAACTTGCACCTTTTTTTACTCTGGAAGTCTAACAAACTGGTAAAGTGGAATGGAACTGTTAGATGGAGTGTTTGTTAAGTCCTTTATATTAATCCTTGCATTAAAATTCTCATCAATATGGCCTCCACTTCCTTTACTCTTGCACATCGCATCAACCGAGGTAAATAAACCTGACCTCTCCTAGAGCTCCTCGTCAGCCGCTCCCATGAGTGCACTGACCTCACACTCCATTATAAAAGTTGTTGGATACTGTTATAGCATGCCACCTCAGTAATAGTTAAGTCTATCTATAGGGAGGTCTCGTTGGAGTTTATTCGCCCCAGGATTCAAACATAAATAACTTAAATAGTGAGTTGACAGGGTCACCAGAACCGTATACAGAAGCCAGCTTGTAGGCACTCTACTCCAAGGTAGCACTAACTCCACCAAAACTCCATCATCGCTAGTTACGAAGGATCACATGAGTAGTTCATAGTGGAATCATGTTAGTAAATACCAATAATGGCAGCACCACAGTTATTGGAAACTAACGCCGAAAAAAACCACCTCACAACAAGGTGACAATACAAGAAATTCTAGGCTACCTTTCAGAGACATAGCTCCTAAAACTACAAACAAAAACAATTTTAGTGCCCAAACTATTGTAGGTCAACCTCCATGAAACCTGCAACTCGAACTTGACTTCCCCAATATATATATATATATATATATATATATATATATATAGTGAGCCTAATGGTTAAGAACATGTGTTTCCACAAGTTCAAATAAGAGGATAAGGTAGTTAGACTCTTAAGTAGATTTTTAATATTTTTAATATTTTTCTTATAATTTATCATTTAAAAAAAACTAAAAAATAATTTAAAAAACAACATTCCTTTTATTTCAAATTTTAAAAACATAATTAAAAAATAAATATTTAATTGTAAAGCATTTTGTATTCTTGTATTCTTATATTATAATAAATTCTAATAATTATTTTTTTAAACTTAATTCATCAATCAATACATTATAACAATTCCTAAATTTATATTTTGTAATATTGTTAATATGACCTAATTATATAATACCACAAAATACATTAAATCTAAAATTATTATTTATATATTTTTATATAATCCCACAAAATACATTAAATCTAAAATTATTATTTATATATATTTTTAAATAATGTATGTGTACCCCTTTTATCATGTAAAACACATAATATAGAGAAAATTTGAATTAATATAAATGTCTTAGTTATATATAAATCATAATACCTAAAATATTACAAGTCGTAATACCTAAAATATTAAAAGTATTTTTTATTATAATTCTTTAATGCTTAACTTCTTAAATATCAAGTAATATTGATGATTTGATTTTGGTAAAGTATTAAAAGTTTTATAATTGTGTAATGCTTAACTTTTTAAATATCAAATAATATTAATGATTTGATTTTGGAAAAATAATTATAATAAATTTAAAACAATTGAATATAATTTTAACAATTTCATATTAACAAAATATCTATTACAAATATTTATATATTAATAATAAGTATTTTGAAATTTCAATATATTCAGTATCTAAATAATTTTTTTTATTAATTGAATAAAACATAAATATAATTTATATTATATATTTGGCAATGATTTAACAATTTCATATTAACAAAATATCTATTACAAATATTTATATATTAATAATAAGTATTTTGAAATTTCAATATATTCAGTATCTAAATAAATTTTTTTATTAATTGAATAAAACATAAATATAATTTATATTATATATTTGGCAATGATTACTTTTACTTTATTTTTTATTTGTTTTATATATATATATATATATATATATATAATATTTGATGTTTGATTTGGTATTGAAATTAAAATAAGATTATCAATATTACAATAGATTAATAGATTAATATATTTTTTTTCAAGTTTGATAAAACAATTTGATCTTAGTGGATCATGATAATCATAAAGAGTTTTTGTAAAAAACTAATTAAATTATAATTAAAAATTAATTAAAAAGGTAAAATTATTATAATAATAAACGTGAAAGTTAAATATAATATATGCATCAATTCAATTATTATGAAAAGTTAAAATATTGATATTTAATTTTAATTTTAAAAAATAGAGGTCATCGATACAATTATTAAAAAAAAAAAAGTTAAAATATTAAGATTTAATTTTGAAAAATAGATCAAAGTAGATTGGGTTTATTTGGTGGGTAGATAAAGTTTAATATTCTTCGTAAAACTATAATTTTTTGAATTTTCAATAAAGATATAATAAATTTTATGAAAACATTATCGTTGCATACTAGTCTAGTATGGTATCATGCCAAGTAAGCCATATCTAATACAAGATCCACCGAAACATGTGCATCAAACCTCCCTTTTCAAACTAAATAAATGCTCAAAGAATTTATAAGTTTTTCCCAATTTAGGTATGAGAGGGGTGTCACGGGGCCCTATTGGGTAGGCCAATCCCCAAGTGAATGGATGTTTCCCAAGAGGAACCTATCTAATTCATGTAGTGAGTGTGAGGTGGATTTTTGTAACATCCCTCTCTTGCGCACACATGATTTGACTTATTCTTTGAGGACACTTGTGTGCAAGTGATCCAGTTTTGTATATGGTTGTCTGTTTCGCTTATGGATTTAAATGATGATGTTGTTGGATTATGATGTTATGTTATTTGATATCTATGTATAGACAGGTGTTATTGACGGGTTTCTCCTGAGTGTGCATGACACTTGACAAATTGAGGATGATGATGGCATCAATGGACCTCCTTGGACTCTGGATCGAGTCAGGGAGTGGACTATATATGGTTTGGGCATTTATGTTTATGCATATGTGACATATGATCGGGTATAGTATGATTTTGTTTATGGATCATTGATAGTGTTTCATTGATGGATGCAGGATGACGATTTCTTGCTAATCAGACTCACATAAGGAGTAAGGGGGCCATGCACAAAAAGAAGATATTGAGGGAGAGGTGTGGCAGTAGCACTGCCATAACCTACTAGCACTCCCACTATGGCTCGATTTGTAGGTTAACAATTACCTAGTTCAAGACATCCACGATGATGTGAGGGAAGACTGAGAAACTCACTCACGAAGATTCTAAGGGGTGCACAATAAGTTAGGGTTTTTACTCCTTAGAGGCCCTTAATCTCTCACAAGGTCGCATGATGGAGTATTGACTCCAAGGGTTGGACAACTACCAAAATCATTCAAAGGCAAGTGGCACCCTTGGAGCATAGAGTGTGTCTTGAAGGGTAGGTCGTGATTTTAATAAAAGTGAGTCAATGAACCTATGTTCCTAGAAAACAATTTTTATTTTGACATTATTGAACTTAAAATAAATATTAAATGAGTATTTTTTTATTAATTATGAAATCCCCTTAAAAATTCTAATCCTAGTTTAAAAATTTGAGCCTAAGTTTAAGTGGGTAATAAGACTAAAAAAATTAAATTATAAATTTAATGAATGGTGGGGCATGAAGAAAAAACAAATCAAGTTAAGAATTAAAAGAGAAATATTTTATCTAAAGATTTAATTATATGATTATGTGTACAAAATACTAAATTGGAAATTAAGATAATAAGGGAAATAAATATAAAAAGAATGTGTAAGCATAGAGAGGAATCTAGAGACTAGTTAACTAGAGAAGAATCTCATTTTTAACTCAACACAGATTTAGAAAGGTGTCATTCATAAATTGGGAATAAAAGAATAAAAGACAACTAGGAGTGATTTGAGTGCTTTTAGGAGATATGAGGGAAAGTGACTTATAATTAAATTAAATTTTGGAATTTTCTGGTGCAACTATTGAGAGGGTGACAAGTGTACAGGGGGTAATTCCAAAATTCACTACTTAAAAAGTGAATTAAATGTGAAAAAGGATGGTGTCTTGAAGAAAACTACTATAAAGAAATTGGTAGAGAGGAAAAGAGAATCATGACTGGTATGCGTAAAGTTATGCGAGGCAAGCTGGGAACTATATTTTTCTCTAGTTTTGTGTGTATGGCCCCTTTGTAGCTTGGGGCGATAAGGGGGCATAATACTACCCCTAGCATTGGTTGCGAGGTAACGGTGAGGTCTTCACAATTAGTAAGCGGGAGACAGGAGGGAGAGAAAGCGCAAAATAACAACTTTGGATTCTTCGCCTCTAGTTATGGAAATCCTAAATTGAGATTGTGCTCATTAAGTTGCAATTTAAAATGCAGTTTAATTCTATTTCATATGCAATGCTAGGAAATTTTATTCAAGGTTTTATATTTTTACTGAGATTTGATTAAGCATGTCGTTAAGCATGTCTTTGTATTCGTTTCTCCATGAGAAATTTTCCCAGCCTTATTCTTTCATCATTGTGTTATTGTTTCATTTTTTCCCTGGAAAAACCCTTCCTTTGAAATTTAATGGATTGATCCATACTTATCTAACTCATTTCCTCCATGGAGAAACCCACACTCTAAATCGTTTGTTACCTCTGCGTTTTTATGGCACCTTCACCCAATAAATTTTATCTCTGCTCCCAAAATCAATTTCTCCCATCCCTGTGATGAGTCAATTCCATATCTTGTGTTGGAAAGCCTCTCGACATTGCTCCCTCTCTGCGTTTTTCCTTCATTCACAACAATTTTTGGCATAATCTCTCTCTTCGTTTTTCTTCTTTTATAGAAATTGTTTGGGCATAAACTCTCTGCGTTTTGCCCTCATTCACATCAAAAAAAAATTGGCATAATATTCCTTTGCATTTGCTTTCCCTCTGCAATGTTATTTTTTATAATTGTGGGCTTTTCCTCTGCGAGTTAGAGACCCAAGGAAATTCCATCACGCCTCTCTCTACCCAGCGAAAATATTCATCTTTCTTTGCAATTTCATGCTTACACCCAACGACTTTAGGAGCCTCTTTCATATTTTAGAATGTTTTTCTTTCCTCTGCAATTTCGTGCTTACACGCAACGACTTTGGGAGCCTCTTCCAGATTCTAAAACGTTTGTCTTTCCTCTGCAATTTTGTGCTTACACCAAGCGACTTTAGGATCCTCTTCAAAATTTTAAAACGTTTTTCTTTCCTCTGCAATTTCATGCTTACATCCAATGACTTAGGGAGCCTCTTCCAGATTTTAAAACGTTTTTCTTTCCTCTGCAATTTTGTTTGTTACTTACCCATCAAATTCAGGCATCCCTTACCATGTAATTTAACCCTTTTTTTCCTCTCAGCATTTGATTTATCTTCCCAGCGTTGTTTTGGGTATCCTCATACCTTTGCGTGAAGAGTGATACCTCGGCACTTGTAATAAAATTTTAATCCCCTCTCTTATGTTCCTTCTCACAAGGATGAAAACTCTTTCAGATGTACTACTAGTTCTTTGCTTGGAGTTTTTATTTTACAAATTGTTATTGTAATTATGTTGATTAATATGACTACAAGATAACCAATTACCCATAGGAAGAGTCTCACCCTACTTGGTCTGCATGGCATCTTGTTCTCTTCAAGCAACCTACCTTACTATATATAAATGTTACACTACTAGCCTTAGCCTTCCCCTAATTATAAGAGTATGCACTATTTATGTAAGTACATATTCACCTTGTCTTATAAATATATTAGTTGATTTTAGATTTTCAGTGTTTTATGTAAGTACACATTTACTTGAAGTAAGACTCATAATGTCATTAGAATACACGAACTTCAGTCTATGGTTTTAGCCTTCAACCTTAAGATATTAAGCACATAATTTACTCCCATTACGTATTGATCCAACTCCTTGAGCTTGAATCAATGGATGGAATAACACTAGTGATGAATGCAAGCGTTAGACATTGGAATTTTGCACAATAAATGATAATGTAATGAATGATTGATCTAGGTAAAAGACCTATTGCGTGCAATAAATTACAATGTAAGGAATGATTGTTGTAGACATTAGACATCTCATGCAAAATAAATTATACTCTAATGTATGTTGATTTAACAATATTTCTTATGCCATTAAATTTGTTAATGTATGATGGATTAATAACTAGATTACTATTACACCATTGAATATTGATGATGCATGATTGAATTAGAATTTGGTTACTATTGCGCCTTTAAATATTGTTGAAGTATGGTTGATTTATTAATTATATTCTCATGTGCCTTGTGCAATAAAGTTGATATCTCACGCGTCTTGAATTGTTGATATGTAAATGATGGATTGATTTAATAGAATGCTCACATGCAATTCAATAATGTGATGTATGAATAATTGAGGAATTAGAATCCTTGCGTGCACTGAAATATAATGTAATGTATGATGTTTAGATGTTGGATTTCTCACGCGAATGGAATTTAATGTCATGAATGATGGTTTAGATATTAGTCTTCTTGTGCAAATTGAAAATTTATTATGAGGGATGATTGCAATTGGGATTGGGATTACGCCTCAAATATAACTGATAATTTCTATTGTGCCTTGGATTTAATGTGGTCTATGATGTGTTATGTGAATGATTATTCGTGCACCATGTTTAATTGTGGATTAGGATTGATGGATTGATGAAATTGATGATTGTTGTTGTTGTTTATTCAGCATAGTTAGTTTGGACTTGAATGTGTTAGTGGAATGTAGACACCTTCTTGTTCCTGAGAACAGTGACCATCCCTAAGACCTTAAATGGTTAAAATCAATTGGAACCTAGGCTTGAGCAGTGGTTATGTGTCCTGGAGGTCCTAACCTTGCAGGGTACATTGGGAGGGTAGTCGTTTTATAATATTTATCTAATTGAATTTTGTTGTAATTTACTTCAATCTTTTATGATGTGCTAATATGCTATGCTATTTATGTTTATGTGTCGCTATCCTTTCTTGACGTGTTGATTGCATCGTTAGTGATTTCCTTGATGACAAGTAGGTACTGCTTTAATTATGATGTTGTGAATAGGCACTTCCATGATCATGTGTTGATGTTAATTTCTTAATGCAAAAAAAAAATTACCTTTTTTTCTTCGACTTTTCTTAGGTGTAAAAGAGGGATGTTACATATGGTATAAGAGCGAGTTCAACCCCAAGACTTGGGATCATTACACCTTCCACTGTATAAATACTTGATTAATAATTTATCACTAATTAAATTGAATTTTGTCCATACAGGTAATCATGGCTAGAGGACTCCGCGGAGGAAGACAACATGGTGTTAGGGGAGGAGGCATGATGCCTCTAGTAGCATCCACACCAGAGGGGTCTAACCCCCAAGGAGAAGAACAAGTCATTGGACAAGAAAATATTATGGTGGGGGATGTGGTTGGGTTGATGAGGTCCTTTCAGAGGATGTTAGAGGCCTTGATTAGTCGTATGGATAGAGATGAGGCCAGGGTGCCTGTACCCCTGGAGGGTTCACAACGCGCCCCAGTCAATAAAGGTAGTGTTCACTGAGAACTCGAGAAGGTCAAGTTTCTTGAGTTCTTGGGTGCCACAGATGGCACGATAGCCGAGCCATGGTTGGAGAAAATGGAGATGTTATTTTCACTTCATGACTACACCTCTAACATGAAGGTTTGCATGGAGGTCTTTCAGTTGAAGGGGAGCGCTCTTCTATGGTGGAAAACACTCCTGCCACAACTGTATATGGTCGTCAAAGACATGTCAAGGGAACTATTTGAGGACCTTGTTAGCACATAAAATTGTAGGTTAAACATTCATGACACAGAAAATTTTATTGTTTTCAGAGCTTGTATTTTAAACAAATTCTTAGGGATTATGTCATAAAGTTTCTAACAACTTCCTCCATGTGTGCAAATTGTGTTTAAGCCAGGAGTTGCGAACTGGTTGAAGGAGAGTGTTGGAGGTTGAATAGTTTGTAGGCACAGGTGTTAAAATCCCCAATTGTCTGCATCAAGCTCAAGTCTACTAGATACTTCATAAGGGTTATCATGTTATTTGAAAGTTGAAAGGAGGTCATTTTACTGATATATTTGTTGGCGCTACGAATTGTGTTGTGAACCCTCTTCTCTAGCACTATTGAAACTTTCACCTTTTACATCCTTTCAAATTCCACCTTAAACGAGTGAATTATTACCCCTATCCAATTTACAATGTGTGGTTGATAATTTCTTGAAGAAGGCTTAAAGTTGCAAATGGTGTTAACCTATTTTTATGCATTTTACAACATTTTGTGGGTGATGGCTATGAGTTGTAAGCCATGGGTATTAGTTGTGGTGCTTTCCTCTAAGTCATATATCAATATAATTAAAATTACAGCACTCTTGGGACACCTGATAGATTTTTGAAATGATAAGACATTGGAAAAAGTGAAACGGGCTGCTACAGGAAATTTTGCAGTGTCGACGTTGTGAAATGGTATTTTTGACTATTTTTAAGAAATTAGCACACAACAGAGGATGTTTTTGCTCATAACTTTTGAATGCCCATATGGGTTCCTCTGAAATGTTTTGTGGAGGAAGAACATGATGTTGTTGACTTGCTGATAAAATATCACCCCGACCCAGTTTGGAATTTGAGAGAAATAATTAAAACACCAGTGCACTGTGAAATGTGTTGCAAACTCTTTGTTTTGCATACTTGATTGGATATTCGCCTTGTTGGGAGGTTTCCATCTCTCAAGGAGGGTTTGAACGAATTCTCAAAGATAATTTAGATGCTAAGGGACACCTGCACCTAAGTTTTAGCTCCATTAAATACCTCATGTTGTGAGTTGGAAACAATTTATTAATGACTTCCAACAATTTCCTGAAAATTAGTAGTTTGTTGGATTTTTGTCTCTTTGACTATTGCCACCTATCTCCAAGGCCTAGAATCCAATGAAAGAGACGGGATTCAACCTCCTAAGGATATTTTGATGGTATTTTATATTGAATGAAGGAGGGAGCTCTTGTAGAAGGGTTGGATTCATGATCCAAGAGAGGAGAGAGCTAGAGGAGTAGTTGAGTTGCTCATTTGTAAGCCTGAGGGCATGTGTCATAGGCATTTCTTCCATTAGATATTCATGAAATTTGTGATACCAAACTATTTTTCTCTTGTTTACATTCTTTCTTATCATCTTTCTTGAGTAATAATTACATATTTTGAAGATCAAAAGTTGTCTTTGGTTAATGGATTCATGAGATACAAAGGGTTTGTGGTAATTGCTTGTTAATCATATATTATTGTTCAAGCACTCGTTAATCTATATTACAAAAAGGATATATGTTATGTGGATATTTTTCTTTTTGTTTACCTTCTATTCTTATATCCATCTTTGCATAATCATTTTTTCTGGTAGGAAGCTTGATTTCCTGTGATCTACAGAATGTTATGACTCCATGCCCAATAGAATGTATTTGCAAGCATTATTATGCCCTCCCTTTTACTATTTTCTTGTTGATCCACCAAGTATTACTTGTTTTAACAATTTAAATCAAATGTGTACTAGTATTATCCTCTAGTAGTCTGAGGGTGACTCTCAGTGCTAACATTTTTGGCATCATTGTTGGGGACAAAGTTGAAGATCTTCCCTGGGTTGTACGACATAGATTCATCTAGTTCTTGATGGTGAACAAGGATTGGAGATAGAAAAGACTGCATCTTTAACCTGGGGATTCCACTCCATGAAGAGACAAGATGTCAAAGGCCATGGAGGCTATCTTGGAAAGGATATTTTCTTCTCTAAACTTTTCAACCATCTCTAGTTTTCCAAATCCAGTGCCTCATCTATCATAATGAGGAGATTTACTGCCTGTCTTCAGAGAAGAAAATGATGATGATCATGATCAAAAACTCATTAATTTACATCAATGCATGGAGCATTTGAACTTGCATAAGGAGGATTTCTTAATGAAAATGTTTATGTTATCCCTGAAGGATTATGCTAGAGACTGGTACTGGTACCAAACAATTTGAGTGGTTATGGTGGAAGTTTGTTTTCACCTGAGAAAATTGTAAAAGTCAGTTAGAGTAGGGTCATGTATATAAATAAGCTCATGTTCAAGCATTTCAGTTTTTAGTTTTCTTTTAGTATTTGAATAAGAATCCACCAACCCAATGGAGGTCTCCATCCCCTATGGAGCCAGATGTTAGCACATAGAATTGTAGGATTAAAGAATCATGACACATAAGATCTTATTATTTTTAGAGCTTGTATTTTAAGCAAATTCTCAAGGATTATGTCATAAAGTTTCTAACAACTTCCTCCAAGTGTGCAAATTTTGTTTAAGTCAGGCACTACGAACTGGTGTTGTGAACTGGCTTAAGGAGAGTGTTGAAGGTTGACTAGTTTGTAGACACGTGTGTTAAAATACCCAATTATCTGCATCAAGCTCAACTCCAATGTATACTTCATAAGGGTTATCATGCTATTTGAAGGTTGAAAGGAGGTCCTTTTACTAATATATTTGTTGGCACTATGAATTGTGTTGCAACCCCTCTCTTCTAGGACTGTTGAAACTTTCACCTTTTGCATCCTTTCAAATCCATCCTTAAACAAGTGTATTCTTACCCTTATCCAATTTACAATGTCTAGTTGATCATTTGTTGAAGAAGGCTTGAAGTTGAAAATGTTGTTAATGTTGTTAACCTATTTTTATGCATTTTACAACATTTTTTGGGTGATGGCTATGAGTTGTAAGCCATGAGCATCAGTTGTGGTGCTTTCCTCTAAGTCATATATCAACATAATGAAGTTTACATCAGTCTTGGGACACCTTATAGAGTTTTGAAATGATAAAACATTGGAAAAGGTGAAACGGGATGCTACATGAAATTTCGTAGTGTCGGCGCTGCAAAATGGCATTTTTTATTGTTTTTAAGAAATTAACACACAACAGAGGTCATTTTTTCTCGTAATTTTTGAATGTCCATCTGGGTTCCTCTGAAATTTTTTATGGAAGAAGAAAATGATGTTGTTGACTTGATGACAAAAAATCAGTCCGACCTAGTGTGGAATTTTAGAGAAACAACTAAAACACCAGTGCACTATGAAATGTGTTGCAAACTCTTTGTTTTGCATAGTTGATTGGATATTCGCCTTGTTGGGAGGTTAGAAACTGTCAAGGAGGGTTAGAACGAATTCTCAGAGATAATTTATATTCTAAGGGACACCTGCACCTAATTTTTATCTCCATTAAAGACCTCATGTAGTGAGTTGGAAACAATTTATTAATGACTTCCAACAATTTTTTGAACATTTGCAGTTTGTTGGATTTTTGTCTCTTTGACTGTTGTCACCTGTCTCCAAGGCCTGGAATCCAATGAAAGATATGGGATTCAGCCTCCTAAGGATATTTTGATGGTATTTTATATTTAATAGAGGAGGGAGCTCTTGGAGAAAGGTTGGATTCATGATCCAAGAGAGGAGAGAGCTAGAGGAGCAGTTGAGTTTCTCATTTGTAAACCCGACGGCATGTGTTGTAGGAATTTCTTCCATTAGATATTCATGAAAGTTGTGATACCAGACTATTTTTCTCTTGTTTACATTCTTTCTTATCATCTAGCCTGAGTAATACTTAAAAAATTTGAAGATCAAAAGTTGCCTTTGGATAATGGATTCATGAGTTGCAAAGGATTTGTGGTAATTACTTGTTAATCATAGATTATTGTTCAAGCACTCTTTAATATAAATTACAGAAATGATCTATGTTATGTGGATATTCTTCTCTTTTTTTACCTTCTATTCTTCTATCCATCTTTGCATAAGCCTTTTGTCTAGGAGGCAGCTCGATTGCTTGTGATCTGCAGAATGTTATGACTCCATGCCCAATAGATTGTATTTACATGTAGTCTGATGCCCTCCCTTTTATGATTTTCTTGTTTATCTACCAAGTATTACTTGCTTTAATCATTTAAATCAAATGGGTATTGGGCTTATCCTCTAGTAGTATGAGGGTGACTCTCAGTGCTAACAAAGCAGTTCCGGGAGAGGTATTTTTTTTAGGAATTCATTGAGCGCCATTTGAATGAGTTCAATGCCTTATGACAGGGAGGTCATACGGTGCCCGAGTAAAAGGCTCGTTTCATGGAGTTGTTGAGGTATGCTCCACATCTAAAAATCAAGAAGCTTAAGGTCAACAAGTTTATGTTCAGCCTTAATGTCATCATTCATGTGAAAGTGAGGATACTAATGCCTCAGATGTTGCATGATATTTTCTAGAAGGCCCTCATAGCCGAGGAAGAGTTGATCAATGAGGGACAGAGTAGGACTACTGTGATACTGACGGGATAGGCAACATCTGGTACTCAACAGCATCAAACACCAACTAGACATCCATCAGGGTATTGAGGCACTTTGAGAGGATCCACATTCATGACACCATGACGACCAGTGCCTCAGCAGCGGACTCCCTACATAGGACCACAACACCAACAAAAGCGTCATCCACGGCAACATCATTTCAGGCCTATTAAATAGAACAGACCAGGGTTTCAAGTTGGTGGGCCATCAGCTTCTGCTTTGGGGACCAAGAGTACTGGACTGAAGATCGGATGTTGGACTTGTGGGGAGCCACATTAGCAATGTGACTATCCGGTTGAGAGGGTCAGAGCTATCGAGTCAGTTGAACATACTATAGTAGGAGATTTGGGAAAGACCCATTGGATTCATGCAATGGTGAATAACTGTCAGGTCGAGCACCAGTCTACTGTGCTCGAGACGTCAGGTACATGTTGACCAGACCTTTAGTATTTTGATAGATCCAGGTGTTATAGATATCTTTATTTCTGATGCAGCGCTAAATAGAATTAAGGTAAAGGAAGTCGATTAAGACAACTTTGGAATCACATGATGATATACTCAACTGTAAGATGAAACAATTAAATTTGATCGATGGCAAGGGACAGAGATGAGTGGTTGTAGGAAGAAACCAGGGAGTTTCCATAAGGTTCATCTCTTTCTGACATCTAGGGAAGAGTATGTGCAAAGGATGCAAGATATATGAAATATTAGCATTGAACGACAAGGGCATGGTGGAAGGACTAGAAAACATTCTGGTAGTATGAGAGTTTGAGGATGTATTCCCAGCAAAGTTACCAAATTTTTCTCTCAAAAGGGAATTGGAATTTACCATCGACTTAAAACCTAGAATGGAACCGATAACAAGAATACATTATTAGATGTTGACCCCTGAGTTACAGGAGTTGAAAATGCAATTGAAGGATTTGTCAGAACTAGGAATGATATGTCCAATTGTGTCACCTCGGGGTGCGCCTGTTATTTTCATATGGAAGAAGGATGGGTCATGGAGACTTTGCATTGAATGCTATCAATTAAACAAGGCAATGATCAAGAACCAATATTTGTTGCCAAGAATAGATTATTTGTTTGATAAAATGAAGGGTGTGATGATGTTTTCAAATATTGACTTGAGATCAAGATATCCCCAGTTACGGATCAAGGAGGAAGACATTCCTAAGACCACATTCAAGACAAGGTTTGGAAATTACAAGTTTATTGTTTTACCATTTGGACTGACAAACGCCCCATGGGTAATCATGAGCTTGATGAATGTCGTGTTCCGTGAATACTTGGACAAGTTTGTTCAAGTATTCATTGAAGACATTTTGATATATTCTCAGATGATGGAAGAACATGAAGAACATTTGTGCTTGGTACTATAGTTCTTACGAGAGAACCAATTATACGGGAAGCTATCGAAATGCTCTTTTTATCAATCGAGGATTCATTATTTAGGGCATGTTATCTCTGACAAAGGTATCGTTGTGGATATAGCGAAGGTAGAGGCTATTATGTAATGGCCTGTGTCGACGAATGTACCTGAAGTATGTAGCTTCATGGGTTTAGTGGGATATTATCGACGGTTCATCGAAGGTTTTTCGGAGATAGAAAATCTGATTACGAAATTGCAGAAGAAAAACAAGAAGTTTGTATGGACCGAGAAATGCATGGAAGCATTTCAAAGGCTCAAGGAGTTGTTGATGACAGTACTGATACTAAAATTCCTTGACATGGATGAAGACTTCTTGGTATGCATAGACACATCCAAGGAAGGCTTAGGGGGAGTCTTGATGCAAGAAGGTCTAGTGATCGCTTACATCTCCAGGAAGTTAAGAAAGCATGAGGAGAACTATGCGACACACGATTTTTATTTATTGACCATTGAGTATTCCCTGAGAGTGTGGAGACCCTACCTAATTGGACAAAAATTCAAACTGAAAACAGACCACTATGGTTTGTAGCACATTTTTACGCAAAGTGACTTGAATGCATGGAAAAGGCGTTGGTTGGAACTACTTAGAGAGTTTTATTTTGAGATTACCTACATAAAAGGAATAGTGAACAGAGTGGCAAATGTGTTGAGTCAGAGACCATGCATATTTTTGTTAATACCTCTTCAGACGAATCTTCATGAAATGATTCTAACTATACAATGCGACGATGAGTGGTATAAAGAGGTTAAGGTAAATATTGGACGAGAAACCATGTTGGTACCAAAATTTGAACGATTTACTATGGAAAATAATGGATTAATGAGATATAATAATCATATTTACGTACCTCCTAATGAAGAGTTGAGAAGTTTGATCTTAAACAAATATCATAGAGCATTGTATATGGCTCATCCAGTAGTCACAAAGATGAGGGCAAACCCTAAACCCTTATTATTCTGGAAAGGAATGAAGGTAGACATATTCAACTACGTGGCGAGATGTCTAGAATGTTAGCGAGTGAAGGATGAAAATAGACATCCGGTAGGATTACTACAGCCTCACACTATTCTGGAATCGAAATGGGAGGTCATTTCTATGAAATTTATTGAGGGATTTTTGCTGATGGTAAGGAGGCATGACTCTTTCATGGTAGTTGACACTCTGATGAAGAGTGCACATTTTATGCCTGTGCATATGACGTATCAAGAACCAGACATAGCTAGAGTTTTTATGAATGATATTATGAGATTGCATGGAATTCCTAAGAGGATCATATCCGATCGAGGATCGGTGTTTACAGCATGATTTTGGGCTAGTTTCCAAGAGGTCTTGGGAACCCAACTTAACTTTAGTACCGCATATCACCCGAAGACAGACGAGTAGACAAAAAGAATGAACAAAATCTTTGAAGATATGTTTTGTATGTATGTGATGGACCAACAGAAGCTTTGGGAGGAGTTCTTGCCACTGGTTTAGTTTGCATACAACAACATCTATCAAAGAACCATTAAGGTGGCTCCATTTCAATTCTTCTATAGGTGATCGTGTCGGACGCCTTTGAGATGGGATCAACTTGAGGATAGGGTCTTAGTAGGACCAAAAGTGATCCAATAAATGGAAGAAAAAATGTAAACTATAAGGAAAAGGATCAAATAAGTGCATGATCAAAAGAAGAGTTATGTCGATGTGCATCAAGTTGACCATAGTTATGAAGTTGGTGAACGAGTCTTCTTGTCGATAAAACCACACAAGAGTTCAATCAAGTTTGGGAAGGATGCTAAACTTTCTCCTAGGTTTTTGGTACCTTTCGAAGTTGTGGGAAAGAAAGGGCCTATGTCCTATCAACTAACCTTGCTTGATTCTTTGAGGCGTATGCACGATGTTTTTCATGTATCTATTTTGAGACAATATGTTAGTGATCCTACATATGTGATTGACATGAGTTGTTTGCAGGTGTCGGACGAGGGTGCATTCATGGACGATTCAATCTGCATTATGTACCATCACATTCGACAGCTATGACGTTGAACAGTCGATCAGGTCAAGGCCGAGTGACACAATTATAGTCCACACTCAGCTACCTAAGAGGAAACATATGATATGCGCCAATAGTTTCCATTTTTTATTGATAGTTAGACATTTAGATATTGTCAGATACTTTATTTGCTACGCATACATATACAGTGCGAAACTTATTGATGAAGTTTAAAACAAGAGAGGATGTATGTAACATCCCTCTCTTGTGCGCACATGATTTGACTTATTCTTTGAGGATACTTGCATGCAAGTGATCCAATTTTGTATATGGTTGTATGTTTCGCTTATGTATTGAGATGATGATGTTGTTGGATTATGATGTTACGTTATTTGATATCTATGTATAGACAGGCGTTATTGATAGGCTTCTCCTGAATGTGAAGGAAACTTGACATATTGAGGATGCCAATGGAATCAATGGACCTCCTTGGACTCCATATCGATTCAGGGAGTGGATTGTATATCGTTTGGATATTTTTTTTATGCATATGTCACTTATGATCGGGTATAGTATGATGTTGTTTATGGATCATTGATAGTGTTTTGTTGATAGATGCAGGTTGACCATTTCTTTCTAATCAAACTCACATAAGGAGTAAGGGGGCCATGCACAACAACCATATATTGAGGGAGAGGTGTGGAAGCAACCCTACCATAGCCTACTAGCACTCCCGTCGTGGCTCTAATTTTAGGTTAATAATTACCTAGTTTGAGAGATCCATGAATTCGTGAGGGAAGCCTGAGACAATCGCTCATGAATATTCTAAGGGGCGCACAATAACGAAAGGTCCTTATTCCTTATAGGTCCTTAGTCTCTCACAAGGTCGCTTAATGGAGTATTGACTCCAAGGGTTGGAAAACTACCAAAATCAGTCAAAGGAGAGTGGCACCCTTGGATCACGTAGTGTGTCTTGAAGGGAATGTCGCATAAATAAAACATAAATAAAGGTGAGTGGCACCCTTGGAGCATGGAGTGCATCTTGAAGGGCATGTTGTGATTTTAATGAAGTTGAGTCAATGAACCTAGGTGCCTAGAAAACAATTTTTAATTTGATATTGTCGAACTTAAAATAAATATTAAATGAGCAATTTTTAATAATTATGAAATCCCCTTAAAAATTCTAAGCCTATTTTAAAAATTTGACCCTAAGTTTAAGTGGGTAAGAAGACTAAAAAATTTAAATTATAAATTTAATGAATGGTGGGGGATGAAGAAAAAAAAATCAAGTTAAGAATTAAAAGAGAAATATTTTATCTAAAGATTTAATTATATGATTATGTGCAAGAAATACTAAATTGGAAATTAAGATAAGAAGGGAAATAAATATAAAAATAATGAATAAGTATAGAGAGGAATATAGAGACTAGTTAACTACAGAAGAATCCCATTTTCAACTCAACACAGGTTTAGAAAGGCGTCACTCATAAATTGGGAACAAAGGAATAAAAGACAACTAGGAGTGATTTAAGGAGTGCTTTTAGGAGATATGAGAGAAATGGGAATAAATCAATAAAAGACAACTAGGAGTGATTCAAGGAGTGATTTTAGGAGATATGAGGGAAATTGACTTATAATTAAATTAAACTTTGGAATTTTTTTGGAGAAACTATTGAGAGGGTGACAAGTGTATGGGATGGGGGTGGGGGGGGGGAAGAGGGGGGATTCTAAAATTTATTAATTAAAAACTGAATTAAATGTGAAAAAGGATGGTATCTTGAAGAAAACTTCTATAAATCAATTGGTAAAAAGGAAAAGAGGATCATGACTGCTATACATAAAGTTATGCTGCCATAATTTATTTGACTAATTTTTCTTGTGGGAGTTGGGATACCCAGCTCAAAAAAGAGAGTGGTAGCTCGACCTTGCGAGGCAAGATGGGAGCTATATTTTTCTCTGATTTTGTGTGTGTGTCCTCTTTGTGGCTCGAGTGGATAAGGGGGAAGAAGAGTACCCCTAGTGTTAGCTGGGAGGTACCGGTGAGGTCTTCACGGTTAGCAAGCAGGAGACAGGAGGGAGCGCAATAACAACTTTTGATTGTTCGCCTCCAGTTACGGTAATCCTAAACTGATATTGTTCTCATTAAGTTTCAATTTAAAATGTAGTTTAATTATGTTTCATACGCATTGCTGGGAAATTTTATTCAAGGTTTTATATTTTTACTGAGATTTAATCAAGCATGTCATTGCAGTAATTTGTCTTTGTATTTGTTTCTCCATGAGAAATTTTCCTAGCCTTATTCTTTCATCATTGCGTTATTTTTTTGTTTTCTCCCGGGAAAAACCATTGCTTTGAAATTTAATGGATTTACACTTGCTTATCTAACTCATTTCCTCCTTGGTGAAACCCACGCTCTGAATCGTTTGTAATCTCTGTGTTTTTATGGCACCTTCACCCAATAAATTTTATCTCTGCTCCCAAAATTGATTTCTCCCAACCCTGCGATGGGTCAATTCGATATCTTGTGTTGGAAATCCTCTCGGCATTTCTCCCTCTCTGTGATTTTCCTTCATTCACAACAATTTTTGGCATAATCTCTCTTCATGTTTTTCTTCTTTCACAACAATTTTTTGGGCATAAAATCTATGTGTTTGCCTTCATTCACAACATTTTTTTTGGCATAATCTTCCTCTGCATTTTCTTTCCGTCTACGTTGTTATTTTTTTATAATTGTGGGATTTTTCTCTGCGAGTTGGAGACCCATGGTGCTTCTGTCACCCCTCTCTCTCTCTACCTAGTGAAAACCTTCATCTTTCTCTGCAATTTCGTTCTTACACCCAATGACTTTGGGAGCCTCTTCTAGACTTTAAAACATTATTCTTTCCTCTGCAATTTCATGCTAACACCCAACGACTTTGGGAGCCTCTTCTAGATTCTAAAACGTTTTTCTTTTCTCTGCAATTTGTGCTTACAGCCAACGAATTTGGGAGCCTCTTCTAGATTTTAAAATGTTTTTCTTTCCTCTACAATTTTGTGCTTACACCCAACAACTTTGGGAGCCTCTTCTAGATTTTAAAATGTTTTTCTTTCCTCTGCAATTTTGTGCTTACACCCAATGACTTTGGGAGCCTCTTCTAGATTTTAAAATATTTTTCTTTCCTCTGTAATTTCATGCATTGCTTACCCAATGAATTCACGCATCCCTTACCATGCAATTTAACCTTTTTTGTCTTCTCAACATTTGAATTATATTCCCACCATTTTGGGTATCCTCTTACCTCTGCATAAAGAGTAGTACCTCGGCACTACCTTTTGTTCCTTCTCACAAGGATGAAAACTCTTTAAGATGTACTACTAGTTCTTTGCTTGGAGTTTTTCTTTTACAAATTGTTTTTTTAATTATGTTGATTGATATGACTACAAGATAACCAATTACCCATAGGGAGAGTCTCACCCTACTTGGTTTGCATGACAACTTGTTCTCTTCAAGCAACCTACCTTACTATATATAAAGTCTACACTAGTAACCTTAGCTTTCCCCTAATTATCAGAGTATGCATTGTTTATGTAATTACATATTCACCTTGTCTTATAAATATATTAGATGATTTTAGATTTTCAATGTTTTATGTAAGTACACATTTACTTGAAGTAAGATTCCTAATTTCATTGGAATACACGAACTTCAGTCTATGGTTTTAGCCTTCAACCTTAAGATATTAAGCACAATATTTAATCCCATTATGTAATGACCCAACTCTTTTATCTTGAATCAATGGATGGAATAACACTAGTGATGAATGTAAGCGTTAGACATTAGACTTGTGTGCAATAGATGATAATGTAACGAATGATTGATATAGGTAATAGACCTCTTGCACACAATAAATTATAATGTAAGGAATGATTTTTGTAGACATTAGACATCTTGCGCAAAATAAATTATAGTGTAATGTATGTTGATTTAACAATTATTACTTGTGCCATTAAATTTGTTAATGTATGATGGATTAATAACTATATTACTATTGTGCCATTGAATATTGATCATGCATGATTGAATTAGAATTTGGTTACTATTTCACCTTTAAATATTGTTGAATTATAGTTGATTTATTAATTATATTCTCTTGCACCTTGCGAAATAAATTTGATATCTCATGCATCTTGAATTCTTGATGTGTAAATGATGGATTAATTGAACAGAATGCTCACACGCAATTCAATAATTTGATGTATGACTAGTTGAGGAATTAGACTCCTTGCGCGCACTGAAATACAATGTAATGTATGATGTTTAGATGTTGAACTTCTCGCACGAATGGAATTTAATTTCATGAATGATGGTTTAGATATTAGTTTTCTTGCGCAAATTGAAAATTTATTATGATGGATTATTGCATATTGTGATTGGGATTGTGCCTTGAATATAATTGATAATTTCTCTTGCGCATTAGATTTAATGTGGTCTATGATGTGTTATGTGAATGATTAATCACACATCATGTTCAATGGTTTATTAGGATTGATGAATTGATGAAATTGATTATCATTGATGTTGTTGATTTAGCATAGTTAGTTTGGACTTGCTTGTGTTAGTGTGATGTAGACACCTCTTTTTTCCTCAAAACAGTCACCAACCATGAGACCTTAAATGGTTAAAATCAATTTAAACATGGGCTTGAGAGTTTCTTATGTGTCCTAGAGGTCCTAACCTTCCAGGTTAGGATGGATGGGTATTCATTTTATAATCTTTATCTGATTGAATTTTTTTTTAATTTGATTCAATCTTTTATGATGTGCTAATATGCTATGTTATTTATGTTTATGTGTCGTTATCCTTCGATGACGTGTTGATTTCATCGTTAGTGATTTCCTTGATGAGTAATGGGTACTGCTTTAATTATGATGTTGTGAATAGGTGTTGTCATGATTATGTGTTGATGTTAATTTGCAAAAAAAAAAAATTACCTTTTGTGCTTCGATTTTTCTTAGGCGTAATAGAGGGATGTTACAATTTTTTGGTAAGACTTCTAGGTATGGGTTTCTTGACATACAAGGGTTTGTATTATCTCATTTATGGGTGCCTTTGTAAAGGATGTGTCGCACCTTCGTTTGCAATGCGACCTTTTTCCAAACCCTTTCCATTTAATTTACTAATGTTCAAACATTGAGTACTATATGCAAGGGAAAGTAAAGAGTATCGCAATGCCACTTGAAGCTAGGAATGAATTGATTTCCATATGGAATGGAAAGTAAAAGAAACGACAAGTGAATTCCCTCAACAAATGAGACATTTATTAGTTATGTGTTTAGAAGGTCCTTGAATTTTATGGAGTATCATTTTATTGCTCTCAAGACCATAGAGCGAACATATAGAAGGATAATGATTGGATTTTATCTTTTTCCAGCTACAATACCTCTCGATCTTTATCCCCTTCTTCCCGTGAAATGAGATACAATCCCTTCTTGGGTCAATGAACCCAAAAACCAAAAAGATGAGGAGGTGGAGGGGAGAGAAGAGTGGAAAGTGGTAAGTATAAGGGGGAATGGTGTTAAAACCTAGTAAATCCTTCTATGAATGATTTAGAAGGGCACCAAGGTAACATGTTCAACCTACTTGCATGTTGGAAGCTATCCCTTCCAAACTTAGAGATGGATCTCTCTTACAATCTTATCCCTCCAATGTCATTTCAAAGGCTAGTTGTATTTCTTAGGCAATGGATAGATCTTATGTGGGTATAATAAAGGTTTTTAGAATGTTTCTTTTTTAAAAGGGGTTGGTAAGCTATGAAGACCACAGTTCATTGGGCATGGATTCAAAGGATTGAAACTATCAAGAAATGTAAATGTCTTGGTAATATGGTTCAAATATGAAGAGGGAAGATAGCTGATGCTTTTCAGTTTAGGGAAAATATGAGATGATGGTAGAAAGGGGGAAAATAGTCCACCTCAGTGGAGCATCTAACAAGAATGAATTCCAGTGAACCTTTAGAGGAATGGTAGAGTGCATGGCCCTTAGTTCTTGGAGCACCTAACAAGGGTGAATTCCAACACATATATTTTGACCAAACACTGGAAGAATCAATACAATATTGAAACTAATATAAGGTCACAATAAACACAGAAATAAAATAACACACTGATACACATCAACACGTGAATCTTTGTAATATAAAAACTAGCTCTTGCATTAACATCAATATGCTTCAAAGGAAAAACTTTCAATAGCAATGAACTGTCTCCTCCAAAGTCCCACCATTCAAACTTGGAAAAAAATTATATCAAATTTAAAGAGGAGATCAGCAAGAAAGCAAAAGAAAGAGGGAAACATTCTGACTGTAGATAAGTGGTCAGCCATTAGGCATGGAGTCAACACCACTTTGCAGATCAAAGGCACTCAAGCTACCTATCAGACAAAAAGAGTTATAATTAATGGATGAAGGTATAAGGAAGATAACATAAAGAAGAAAAATCATTAAGCAAAGATCCTCTCTGCTAAAATGGCCCAAAGATTATTATAACAAAAATCATGCAAGGAGGCAATCGCTACAACTCATTCACAACTCATGAATCTCCTGCTCATGAACAAGCATTGATCTTCAACACCTGTAATTCTATTCAAGAAAAATGACAAGAAGAAATGACAATGAAAGAACACAAAGTCTGATAATTAATTTAAGTGAATCTCTAATGGCAGAAAAGCATAATTACAACAGGCCCTTGGGCTTACAATTGAGAAACTAGACTGTTCCTCCAGCTCTAACCTCTCTTGGCTCATGAATCCAACCCCCCTCTATTCTTGTACAATGAATATATAAAAATATAGGTCATTTTTAACTGACTCCAACCCCTTTTCCAAAATAGAAACAACTACAAACAGAAAATGACACTTTTTAACTGACTTCCTTCTTTTCGGGAGGTGAAATTCTGAAAACTAGGTTTCAAAATGCCAATTTTAAGTCTCAAACTATAATAGTTGTGTAAAATATGAGAACATTTTTTTTAGATCAACTCGTTCTAAAGAAAAACCTCTCTTGGTTTCTTTAAATTCATCTCCAGATGTTTGGAATATGTGTCGCAAAAACATGTCTCAAACAGGAAATCATGAAAACTGAAAAGATAAGGCTCAAAGTTTCCTTCGAATCTACCAATCCATGACACCTGTGTGAAAAATGAAAGAGGTTAATGTTCTTGGGTCCTTTATTGAGAATAATGTTCTTGGGATTTTGAAAATTCATCTTGGTTCACCTGGAAATCCTCCTGGAATTCAACTGGTCAAAAATGCCAGTTCAGCAGTCCTAGAACAAAGTTTTCACAGCACATTCCATAGCGGATTTCGTAACACCTATCTAAATTCGCAATGCATGAGCTAGTTTGTAGTGCCAAAGGAAAATCAAGTAGCCAAACCCTTCCTAACCTCCAAACAAGACAAAAAATCTCATGGAGTACCTGATGGTTATGAGATTGATGTTGGTAATTTTGAATTTGCACCAGGATGCTTGTAACCTATCCAACCTACAACACTCTTCCTTAACTAGTTCATAGCACCAACTAAACTATATCTTTCATACTCTGAGGAGGATGTTAGTTGATGGTATGACATAATACCAGGAGGTATGGTTAAATGTAGACTCTGAAAACCATAAATCCTCCTTTACATGATCAATTTTATGTGTTAACAAATGCTATGACAACGCTTCAAAGAACTAGCTAGTAGAAACCCTTTCCCTGAGGGTGAAATACTTACTAGGAAACCATGTCACTCACCAAGGTGAAATTAGGAAAAAGGTATAATTTCCAAGAAAATGTTCCATACTCAAGAAAGGATTATTTGCAACATACTCAAATGCTTCAAATATTAAAATGACACTTACCACGACAATAGACTTGTTACCTCATGAAGAAAGACTTGTTGTCTTCTTGAACTAGGCTAATGCAATTGATGCTACTCTATTGGTGGTGATGAATGTTGATGCATTCATGAATAGAAGGGACCTTGCGGGCTCTGACTCTTGGCACTCCATGTATGCTACCTATGGACCTAGAGACATGATATCCTTAGTTACCCCTAGCCCGAGGGGGTAACAGGTACTTAGATCAAAGGAATGTTGTTTTCTTGTCCTCTATTTGGTGCCACATTTTAGGTTTGTACTTAAGTTAAAGGGATGTTGTGTGCTTGTCTTCTATTTGGTTAAGGTGGCAACATGTTTTCAAACTCAAGAACTCAAGACCCTTTTACTTGTTGAAATGGACCCCTAATCAAAACACCAAACCAATGTGTTTAGTGAGGTACCCATGTTATTAATCTTTTATTTTTGTATATGAACTTGTTGCAATATAAATTTCTTAAGGGTTAGAACTTGATACCTTTTTCATGTCAATATGGATCCTTAACCCACATCAAATTGTGGTAATCAAAAAGGTATTCGGTTCATTAAGTTTGTACTCTTGTAATAGATATTTAACCAAAAAATAAAATTGGAGAAATTGTAAAAATACCCACACCATTAATCTTTTATTCCAATACATAAAATATTACAATGCAACAAAACCACTTAAAAAACTTCACCACATCATTTAATTAAAACAAATAAAAAATAAAACAAACAACCAACAATGTCTCTTTACCCTAAATGTCAATCAATATTGAGGAGAGTATTGATATACACTTCCATAAATAAATTGATGATAAATAATAACAACACTAATTATTTTCCCTACATCTATATAAATAAAAATCCAAAATGACAAATTTCAAACTATATTATAAAAAAAATATTCATTGATAATTTTTTATAAATAACAAGTCATAATGCAAATCAACAAGTTTCTACCTTAAATGCACATTTTAATGCATTTTGATATAAACCATGGAACAAAACAAATTTTAAAATTGCCATAAAATTACCTCCTCAAAAGTAGCAAAATGAGCATGTGACATCCTAGAACAATATCCAAGGAAGGTAATGAGAGCTATTATTTTCATCTTGAATAGTTTAAACATTTTAATAAATTACTCTTGAGTAGTTGAGTGATTATTTCTGTATAATCCCATTGCCCCAGGTAAACTGAACCATTTCTGTATTCAGAAACAGATTTTAAACAATAAAAAATAATGATTTAATGCAGATTTATATCCCAAGAATTCTTGGGAAAAAACCATTTCATAAAACAGTTAGACAATACCACCAATTGATGATAGTTAGACAATACCACCAATTGATGATAAAACAGTTAGACAATACCACCAATTGATGACAATTGATGACTGAAATAAATAAGTTGATTTCATTGACACATGGCCCTCCCGTTAGACAATGCCTATTACTGACACCAATTGATGACTGACATAAATATGTTGCTACTGCACCCTAACCTAACCTAGTCACTCCTCCATAACGTGATCTGCAGCTGCTGCATCATAATCCAAACGACTCCTGGAATGCCTACCTGGGTATGGAAGATCATCATCCACATCTGAATATGGTCGCTTGGACCCAGATTTGCCTGAAGGTTGACGTCTTTCATTACGAACCCTACTGCCCCGACGACCACCATATCCTGCACGAACGGATCGTCCCTTTTGCTGAGGTCTCTGAAGAGCAGCTTTCAGAGTAACGTTGTTATCTTCTTCATTTAGCTCATTCTTATTTACTCCTTCAATGCAGGCCACTGCTGCTTCACGAGTTGTAAAAGAAATGAACCCAAAATCTTTTCTCTTAGCTGTAGGCATATTTCGCGCCAATTGCACTTGTTCAATTTCGCCATAAGTCTGAAATTTCTCGTGAACTCGCTCTTCATCCCAAGAAGGTGGCAATCCGTTAACAAAAATAGACTTTACCTGGGCCATAACTTCCTCATCCGGCTCAATTCTGGATTTGGCAAATGCAATCTTTGCACACTGGTCAATACCAAAGAAAACATCTCTCTTCCGCAAGCTCTTGAAGGCATTTGCAGCCTCAAGATGAGTGGGGAACTCCAAAAATGCAAACCCCCTATTTGTTCCTTCTTCTTGTGGATCTTCCCTCAAAGTTATTTCCTCAATATTGTCAATTCCATATTCTGTCAATTTCTTTCTAAGAGCCTCTTTTGTCCATGATTTACAAATATTGCGTACATAAAGAGTTTCATTAGCTTGGCTTCTTGTAACTCTACAATGCTTTCCTCTAACTTGTGGATTCTTGAGCTCTGCCACTGCTTTTTTGGCTTGCTCGACAGTCGCGAAACGAACAAATCCAAAGCCCTTATTTTTCTCAGTCAGAGGATTCTTTGGCAATATGATTTCAACAACTTCACCAACCTCACTAAACAGCTTCTTCAGATCCTCTTCACCAGCGTCCTTATCAAGCCCACCAACAAACACTTCAAACTCTTTCTGCTTTATCCTCTCCTTGACCATGGCAGGCATTTCCACATCACGTTGGTCATCACCTCCGTCTCCCTCCACACCCTCTTCACGGCATCCTGCTCCTTCAGCAACTTCATTTCCATGGCTCTGCTCACCAATGACTACATTATTTTCAGCCGGCTCATCCTGTTGTTCTTTATCCTTACCCTCATCATCCTGTGCTTCGTGCATTACAGCATCGATTTCCTTGTTCTCTAAGTCTATTCCCTTGACGCCCTCCTCGCTACCTTCTGCAGAGCGCTTATCAACATCCTTGGTGGATTCTTTGTTCACCATGATGGCATCCTCTACGGGAATTTCTTTCTCCGGCTCGGCTTCGACGCTTGGTTCATTCAAATCTTGAAATACCTCGACGGCTTTCTCTTCGGCGTTGGGAGTTTCAACAGTGGGCGAAGGCTTCGCCCCTGCATTCTCGACAGCCTCGGGCTCTGGCTTCGGTGGGGTAGAGCTCACGGACTTGGCCAGGGTCCTGGGAGATTTGTTGGGAGCCTTAGCCGCTGTTTTTTTCTGGGCGATTGTCCCGACATTCTTCTTTACAAAACGAGGAGGCATTGTTGCAGAAAACTGATGCAGTGGGGATCGAAATCCGGACCTCTTGCAGCTCGAAAGCACAGAAATGGAAAAAGCCCAAAATAAAGAAAGGAGACACGCTTCTCTATATCAACGGCGGTATAAAGGGAGAAGGAAACCTAGCTAAATCCTGAGAAGCAACAGCTGTGTAGCTTAGTATAGTGTTCAGGGATGTTAGGATTTAAAAAACTCAGCGCTTAGGTTGACTTAAATATATAAGTGAAGGGCGTGGAGAAATTGGGTTTTTCCTAAAATGGCCGACCAGTGTATAAATTTGACGGGCATTTTTACTCCCAACCAATTTTTTTTATGACCATTTTAATTTAAAAACTGCCTTTTGATATTTTATATTTATGCTGGCAAGTCATTTAAATTTATGTATTACATGTGTTTCTATTTATTTTTGTTGTGAATACAATAGAAAAATTTTCTATGAACGGAGAGAGAGGGCACATTCAAATTATGAAGAAGCTTCAAAACCCACCAACAACAGAAATTAATAAAAACAAGCATTGCAGAACTTGCTTCATGTTAGGAACATAAATATACTTAGACATCCATGCTTCTATTATAACAACAATTCTAGGTACATGCCCAATGATATAAAGGTAGTTTGGCCAACGGTCCCAACTATAAAAAATGGGACAAGTCAACTAGATTTCAAATCATCTCAATCCACTATCTTCACCATCACTCTCTGATTTATGTGTGGAAAATATCTCAAAGTAGGCCATGTGCTTCTAGGAAGATTTCATTTAAAACCTTCAACTATTAGGACAAGTGTTGTGTCTTAACCTTTAATGATGGCTTGTTTTACCTTGAGGCTTTAATATCCTCTAGTACCAACACTAAAGAAACTACATAAAAACTCTCAATATCAAACAAAAAATCTCTATTTCACCCAGACAAAAAAGAAAAGTCACTTATATTATTTCTATTGGACAATGAAAAGACCCTTCAATCTAATTACTCTTTCTCCAATGGTTGGTATTTTATGTTCAATGTGGTTTGCATGATGTGAGTCTCAACCTTTAAGCTTCAGGATTCAATGTGCACAGTGTGGGATTGCAATTTGCATGATGTGAGTTGCAATGGAGATAGTTTTTTTCTAGTATGCCAAAAGACCCATTGTGGGCACAGTGTATGCATATCCCGCAGTCTCATATCGAGGTCTCACGGGCATAGTCTATGCTTATCTCAAGAGTTAGAATCTCATCTTAGAGTCTCAGCATTGTGGGTGTAGTATGTGCTTATCTCAAAGTCTCATTTCGAAGAATCAAAGTCTCATCCAATGATATTGTTGGCCCATTTTATTTTTTATTTTTTGCAATCCGATTTGGAAATGCTTACAATTTCGTATCTCAGATCTCATAGTCATGTGTATGTGTGTGTGTGTGTGTGTGTGTTTGTGTGTGTGTGTAATCTAATTTTAAGGTCACAACCAAGCCAGATACCAAATTGGTGTGTGAGACTGATGCAGAGCAACGACTTGCAGCTTTAAAATACTACTTACTTGACGCAAAGCAACAAGACTGTAGCACTGAATATTACTTGAGATATAGCATAAACCTACAAACAATTAATAGCAATACAACTAACAGTTACACGCTTTGTTCTTCCTTCACAGTGCACAACGAATCACATACATTACAAGAAACATAATTGTGAATGATTTAATTCACTATTGGAATCGAAGGATTTATTACAATCAGTGACAATATTTGAAACCAAAAAAACCCAGATGGTACATTAACCACAGTCTTATTACATCGACACATGTGTTATCAATTAGACCTGGTTATTTCTAAACTGGTTGTATGTGTGCACTCTTGCAAGTCGCAGTCCCGCACTGAGCCTCTTTTGTTCTCCTCTCTCGCGTGCCTCTTCCTTTCATGTCAATTTGTTTCCATGGATGTTTCGTTTCTCAGGAAGTTGAGGAGATGAACCGTCATGGCATTTTGTGGCCAACAATCTTCCCAATTCGCCATTTGTTCGTTCCTTTGTCAAAAGTGATTTTCACTTGCTGCTTAATCTTTCTGAGACATGTTGACAGTTTCTTGAAGTGACAGCATAGGAATCGTAGCACTTACACATAGTAACAACATAGGAGTAAAAAAATAAAAGTAACAACAAGGTATGTATTCCTCCTACAATCTACTTGCACATAAAAAAAAAATGGTGATGTGGATCGCTTGAGGCCAAGGATGCTCCTACATCAAACACCCCTGGTAAGAAAAATCATGAGCTTCCAAGTCATGTGGTAACTAGTTCATAGGTTGAAGAACTTCGTTGGTGTGCTAGATCCTGCTCAGACACCCACGATGCATCTTCTAATCCCTTGTTTTTCCATTTAATTAAATATTCCATATATTTCTTTCGACGGGTTTCTTTACCAACCCTTTTGGCCAAAATTTCTTCCATTTCTTCCACTGGTTTGACTGGTAGTTGTTTCTTCCATTCATATGGCATACTTATTTCATCACTTTATTCTCCTTTATGAAACTCATACAAATATGCAACATTGAATATCAGAGAAATATCCAATTCCTCTGGTAATTCTAACTTATATGCATTTTCAGAAAATTTCCTCAAAATTTTTCATGGGCCTATCTTTTTGTACTTTAGTTTATTGTAGGTACCACTGGGGAATCTTTCCTTCTGCAAATGCACCATTACCAATTCACCTTCCTCAAAAACTTGTGTTCTTCTCTGAATATATACCCTCCTTCTGTACTTGGAATTACTTTGTTCCAGCCTCCTTTTCACATGTTCATGTAATTCTTGAAGATCATCTGCAAAATCACTTGCATCGACACTCTTCCTTTCTTTCAAATCTGGCAACTTTATCAAGTCTACAATTTATTTTTGTGACCTTCCATAAACAATCTGGAAAGGATTCCTTCCAGTTGATCTTTTCATCAAATCATATAGGTAAATTTAGTCTGTGCCAAGACCATATCCTATTGTCTAGGATTTTCACCACTCAAACTCCTCAACAAATTTCCAATAATTTTGTTTACCACTTCAGTTTTCCCATCTATTTGTGGGTGATAGGAAGAACTATACAACAACTTGGATCCCATTTTCTTCCAAAGTGTCCTCCAAAAGTGACCAAGAAATCTCGTGTCTCAGTCTGAAGTAATACTCCTTGGAAAACCATGAAGTCTCACAACTTCTTTGAAGAATAAAACAACCACTTCAATTGCATCACTTGTCTTCTTGCACACTATGAAATGTGCCATCTTTGAAAATTGATATGCTACAACCATCACAAAACCATGCTTCCTTTGTGTCCTAGGCATCCCCAAAACAAAATCTATGCTCACATATTCCCAAGGCCTTTCAAGTACTAGCAATGGAGTATACAATCTCGTATTTTAACTTCTTCCCTTTGCTACTTGGAAAATTCTACAGCATTCAACAAACTTTCTAACATCCTTGTTGATGTTAGGCCAAATATACCTTTCTTTTACCAACATTGCAGTCTTATCCATGCCATAATGTCCACCTAAGTTGTACCACACCCAAGCTTATACCTTCTGGGCTATGCCACACAGAAACTCTTGTGGAACTTCATAAATTGTAATATCCCCAGACCACCCAGGTTGGGGCCATGTCACTCCATAAAAACAGTAATTTCATCTGTATCTATAAATATAAATTTCAACGAAAAAATATACATTCTACAAAAATAGAAATTCATGTGGAAATAATAGTAAATATATACATGCAACATACACAGGCCATACCCATAAATATAAAGGCATGTATAAATACATAGCATGCAATGAACACATAATTGATACTTATATTTTATCGAAGACCACCAACTGCGTGCAGACCTTCCACAATCCTCCCAGACTTGGACCATGTTGCTCATAACTCTCAGCAATGGGTCACCCCGAGCTAGGACTAAACTCCAACTGGGTAAAGGGATTACTAGATAGGCTGAGACAAATCAGACAACAAGAAGGATCTCGATCCAGGAGCCAACTCAAATTAACATCCTACAGTCTCTCATTCCCCACATATCTATCCCACCCTAGTAAGTATTCCCCTTCTCTACTCAACAATCCTTCGACTGGCCCCACTTCCCTTCTAGGGATTCAACAACAAGTCAGACATGAAGTCTTAGAGAACTGTAGCTGCAGTTGGGCTCCCTCAGGAAAATCACTTCCCCATCAAACTCTCTCACCTGGAGAGATTTTCTCATGGTCCTGACAGCTCGCCTCTTCAATCCACGGGCTTGACAACCTGCCTCTTCAATCTCATGGGCCTAAAAACCCTCCTCTTCAGTCCCACGGGCCTGACAACATGTTTCTTCAGTTCAGTGCTTAAGTCAACTAGTTACAGGCTTAGGTGAAGGCAACAATAGAAAATGGGTATGAAACAGGTGAGGGAAGCAAGAGGGATCAGTGAAGGAACAATATTGGTTCAGGTATGATACAATAATGGTTCAGGTACAGTATGGGTACGCTACCCGTGACATGGAGGTATTGCGTACAACTTCTAGGATGTAGAGGTTGAGCAATGGAGGTCTCAACATGAAACGATGGCAGACTGGTGAATTGAGAAAAATGTGAGGGTGACCGGGGAGAATGGTGCCCAATGAACTAATTTTTCCCACATATAACTCCATACGCCCTCATTGACACATGGCCCTCCAAGAGCTTATTCCTCTCCACTTGTAGATAATTCCCCTTTCCATAAGAACTTAGGATAATATGAGATTTATCCTTGCCTTAGTCTTTTGGAATAAAAATATAATATTCCCTTAGAGATAAGCCCTCTAGCTTAGACCCTTTCCCAGGCTCTTAGCCCTTCCCTTCCCTTTCCTAGTGGATTTTAGTCCCCCATACTCTTTTATCGTGGTCAGTATACATGAAATGATGTATTATATTAATGATATGAGTGTTTACATCTACAAAAATAGGCTCACTGGCTATTAGCATCTAGGCTCTCCGACCTAATCATCACATAATCCTCCTAGCTTATAATCACTTGGCTCACCAGCCTATAAAACATGTTTACAATTCAATTGGGGCTCAGTCTTGAGGTATTACATTCCCCTCCCCTTATTTATGCATTGTCCTCAGTGCATCTTATTTACATATTGCCATCAAAATATTCAAAAAGATGTGGGTATTCTTCCCGCATAGCATCTTCATGCTCCCAAGTTACATCCCCAAGACCATACCAGGTCCATTGGACCTTTACTAGATCTATGGCTCGATTACGGAGCTACTTGATATTCCAGTCCATTATGCACATCGGATGCACTTGAAAAGTGCCTTCTTGCTCCACCTAAATCACATTCCAATCAATGACATGATTAGTGTCAGGTGTATATTTTTTTAGCAATGACACATGGAACACATTATGAATAAACATTGATGCAGGTAATGCAAGCATATAAGCTACAATCCCAATCCTCTCTAGGATTTCAAACGACCCACAATAATGAGCTACCAACTTTGAACAATTTCCCAACTTCAGGGAACTTATGTTGGCCTTCACTTTCAAGAATACATGATCACCCACTTTAAATTCCTTGTGAATTCTTCCCTTGTCAGCATAGTTTTTCTAGCTATCTTGAGCAGCCTTTAAATTCTGCTTTATTTTTTACATCTGTTCTTCCATTTCTCTAAGTATATGAGGTCCAACCACTACTCTATTTGTTGGGTTGTCCCATCTTACATGGGTGTTGCACCTTCTTCCATAAAGTGTTTCAAATGGGATCATCTTTAGAGATCCTTGGTACCCATTCTTATAAGCAAACTCTACCAAGTGTAGGTAGTCTTCCCATTTTTTTGGTTTATCCATCACGTACATCCTCAACATATCCTCAATCACTTGATTCACCCTCTTTGTTTTTCCATCAGATTTTGGATGATAAGTTGTGCTAAAATTCAAATTTGTTCCAAATCCTTGAAATAATCCTCTCCAAAATTTTCATTTAAATTTTGGATCTCTATCAGACACAATTGTCTTTGGTATACCATGCAATCGAGCAATTTCCCTCATATAAATATCAGCAACGTTAGTTTCCTTGTGAGTGTGTTTCACTGGAATGAAATGGGTAGCTTTAGTAAGCTTGTCCATCACTACCATGATCGAATCATGTTGCTTGCTTTTTTGGGGCAGTTTGGTGATAAAATCCATTGTTACTACTTCCCATTTCCACTTAGGAATGGACAATGGTTGCAGCAACCCAGCTGGGTGTCTATGCTCAGCCTTGACCTTTTGATGCTCCAAACATTTGGCAATGTACTCAACAAATTCTTTTTTCATTCCTGACTAATAATATTGTCTCTTGAAGTTGCAATAGTTTTCTAATACCTTGGATGAAGGTATAAAGAAGATAATAGAAAGAAGAAAAATCATTAAGCAAAGATCTTCTCTGCTAAAATGACCCAAAAATTATTATAACAAAAATCATGCAAGGAGGCAATCGCTACAACTCATTCACAACTCATGAATCTCCTGCTCATGAACAAGCATTGATCTTCAACACCTGTAATTCTATTCAAGAAAAATGACAAGAAGAAATGACAATGAAAGAACACAAAGTCTGATAATTAATTTAAGTGAATCTCTAATGGCAGAAAAGCATAATTACAATAGGCCCTTGGGCTTACAATTGAGCAACTAGACTGCTCCTCCAGCTCTAACCTCTCTTGGCTCATGAATCCAACCCTCCTCTATTCTTGTACGATGAATATATAGAAATATAGGTCATTTTTAACTGACTCCAACCCCTTTTCCAAGATAGAAACAACTACAAAATCCTTAGAATTGGAGCATTGGTTAATAGTTGCTTCAAATGTTGGAAACTCTTTTCACACTCCAATGTCCACTAAAACTTCACTCCCTTCTTTTGCAAGGAAGTGATCGGGTGTGCAATATTTGAGAATCCTAAAATAAATATTTTGTAGTAGCCTGCAAGGCCCATGAAGGATCTTGCTTCTATCATATTCTTAGGTGTTGACCATCCTCTAATGGACTCAATCTTTTCAGGATCCACTACTATCCCTTCCTCAGATATGATATGCCCCAAATAATGAATTTGGTTCTGATAAAATGAGCACTTGCTCAGTTTGACATACAATTGATGTTCCCTTAATACTTGTAATACCATCTTCAAGTGTTTCTCATGCTCTT
>ML786874.1:860531-920983 GCA_009831015.1 Picea engelmannii | reverse complement strand
ATCCACTACTATCCCTTCCTCAGATATGATATGCCCCAAATAATGAATTTGGTTCTGATAAAATGAGCACTTGCTCAGTTTGACATACAATTGATGTTCCCTTAATACTTGTAATACCATCTTCAAGTGTTTCTCATGCTCTTCCTCTGACTCGGAATATATAAGGATGTCATCCAAAAAGACAATGAAAAAATTATCCATGTATTATCTGAAAATGTCATTTAGTAAACACATGAAGATTGTTCGTGCATTTGATAACCCAAATGGCACCACTGTGAAACCATAATGGCCATACATTGTTCTGAAAGTAGTCTTATTAATGTCTTCATCCTTAATTCTTACATGATGATAAGCTGACATGAGATCAATCTTGGAGAATATTTTTTCATTTTTCAACTAATCAAAGAGGTCATCGATCATTGGCAAAGGATACTTATTCTTTACAATTACTTTGTTCAATTTCGTGAAGTCAATACAAAGTCTCAATGTTCCATCTTTCTATTTCACAAATAATATTGGAGCACCCCAAGGTGACACACTTAGGCATATATACCTCTTCTTCAGAAGCTCTTCAAGCTAAATTTGCAACTCCTTTAGTTCTGGTGTACTCATCATGTAAGGAGTCTTGGATATTGGAGTTGTTCCAAGCATCAGATTGATGGAGAAATCAATATCTCTCTTAGGGGATAATCATGGTATTTATTTAAATACATCCTCAAACTCCTTTAGGAATGCATAATCTTCAATATTTTACACCTTATCCTTAGGTGTATCTTCCATATGAGCTGCAAATAATTGACACCCTTTTCTGTAACATTTCTTCAGCTGTAATGCTGAAATTTATCTGACAGTTACTGCCCTGGAAATTCCCTGCATTCTCCTTAGGTTCCCTTCCTCATCCCAACAAGTAATTTTTTTGTTACAACAGTCTAATATATCATGGTGTTGGTCCAACCAATCCATACCAATTATATAGTCATAGGAACCCAAAGTAAATATGTTCAAATATGCCTTGGTGCTCAGTCCATTCATGTCCATTGGGCATGACTTAACCATCTCATTAACTTTTCTTTTGGCTCCGGTAGCCAGGTTCACTAACCAATATTTTCCATGCTTGATTCTTGGAAAATGAAATCTTTCCACCATCTTAGGATCTATATAACTATGACTAGATCCTGAATCAATTAAAATTGCAATGGCTTGATTTTTTATCATACCTTCCATGTCAATCATGTGTGATTGAAACTCAGCTTGTTTGTTTTCCAAAGTTGCATAGATCCTGGGTACATTCATGCCCATGTCCTCCATTGTTTCATATTTATGTACAATGTGAACAACTCTTACTTTTTCACTTCTGTGGGGACAATCTCTCTACATATGATTTCGCTGACATACCAAACATCAAATAGGCGGTTGCCTTAGCCTTTGTCCACATGTATCAATCGCTCTGGGCTCTCTAGAAGTTGGTTGTACCTGAGGACTATTTCTAAAAAATGGTGGCTATTCCCCTTCTTCCTCTGTTCCATCTTAAATTTATTCTTGTCTTCCCAAGATTTTTGGAAAGTTGGCTTTCCTTTATGTTGGTCGTATAGGCATTTAGCTTGCCTTATGGTCTCCTCCAAAGTCTTTGGATCATCATATTGTATCTTGCCACTGATGAAGGATGGTAGCCCAATCAAATACCTCTCAATCTTAATTATCTCATCCTTGATGAAGGAGACATACTTTAACAGTTCTAAAAACCTTCTTTCATATTCATCAATGGTCATACTCCTTAGCTTGATTTCAAAGAAATCCTTCATTTTCTTTTCATAATATCTATTAGTCAAGTATTTCTTTTGAAAATGCTTCTTGAATTCCTTCCAAGTAACATTTTTCTCTTTAATGTGTTGCACCTGCACAAGTTGGTCCCACCACATAGATACATTTCCCTTGATATGATAGATAGAAATTCTTAATTCTGCATCTGAAGAATAATTATGCAATTGAAAATATTTTCTCATGCCTATCATCCATGTCTCTGCATCCTCATCCTTCTTGTGCCCACCTTCAAACATAGGAGGTTTTATCTTGTTCATTTCCCCTTGTAGCTCATTCACCCCAGACCTCTTCTTATGATTTTTGAAAGGGTATGGACTTGAGATACTATGTTCTCTCCTATTGGAATGCCTTGGGGAGTGATGGTGATGCTTGCTAACACTTATTTTTCTATCTTTATCATCAAGGGACTTGTAACTCCCAGATTTGCTTGAGTCATTCTCCTTATCCAATTTCTTTTCAATTATGTCCAAGATCTGCATTAACTTCTTGTTGAATTCCTCGTGTTTCTCCTTAGCTTTCATAATTCTTTCATTATCATATTTTTTACTTTGGACATCCTTCTACAAATTTTTAATGATCTCTACCATATTCATGTTTTCTTCCTTTCCATACTCATGTCCATTGGAGTTTGTACCTTCAATACCCATATGGGCATTCATCCCTCTAATATCATCTTCCTGGTTGTAAGCCCCCTATGTATATTCCATCTCTCTGCACTTTGTGTTGATTCTGGTATGCTCTAGTTGTTGTTAACTCTACAAAATGTGCAGCCAACAAAACTGTGTGAGGCTAACTGTCTCAACAATTTCATGAAAATATGAACCATTCTAGTTCAATAATATATCAGACTTATTTCTTCTTATTTTCTGATAAATTGACTATTAAACTCAATTTTATGGGTGAATATTTATATTCTACTATCCAAGATATTTCCAATGACTGTTCCCTTGCTCAATTCTGAGTCTTGAGCATAAAGTTATGGATATTTGAAAATTGTCCTTCCTTGGAGGTAGTCCCTGTACAATTCTTCTTCTTCTTCTTCTTCAGAGTCGAATTAGTTCTTGGACTCATGTTGCATCCCCTCATAAGTACATAGGCCTTCTTTACATATTTAGGCATAGGTCTGTACAAAGAGAAACCCCATAGACTCCTTCTTTTAGAACCTTTATGTCCTTGAAAACAACAATTCGACACTAGCCCTCTTTTATTTTGACCAAAGTCTCATATGACCAAGGGATATGACCAAGTGCTTAGCTGATATGCACTTAGCCGAAGCTTCGGGACTTCAGGGCCCCAGAACTTCAGGCTTCGGGGGTTTCACCTTCATCACACTTCATTTTCCCCGAATGTCGAACTAACAAACTTCCGAATAGACCCTTCTTCGGAGCTTTGGGGTTCCGGTGCTTTGGAGCTTCAGGATTCAGAGGTTTTACTTTAACCCTACAAAATTTCTTTCGAACTCTGAACTTTCAAATTTCCAAGCCGACGATTCAATGTTTCATTACTTTGGCACTCTGTTGCATTGGGCTAAGGAAGTTTGGACCACACAAAATGCAAATATCCCCAAATTTTGAATGGGAGAACTACTTTAGTGCTCCCAGGATTTGGAGCTTCGAGATTCGGAAGATCTTGCAACAACATACACACAGTCCCCCAAACGTCGAATTGGCAAACTCCCAGAGAATCTCTCCAGATATTCTCACTTCGGAGGTTCTTGCAACAACATACTCCCATATCTCTGAATGTCAAATCTATAAACTTGTGGCATCTTATCATCCATCATGCACCAGGGGGTGTTACGTGTTGAAAATATAGAGATGACATGTGGCCCAATCTATGGGTGACACATTTCAAGTTCTAATTGGCCCAAAAGGTCTGTGAAAAACCTGAACCAAGATGATATGTAGCATTCTTAGAGTGGTTCCACATCAACTTAGGTGATGTCATCATGCCATGTCACTCTGGCACTTAGGAACTTTGGAGAACTTCTCAATACCACACAACACATCTCCCGAATGTCGAATTTCCAAACATGTCCACGTCACTCTAGGTGACGTCATCATGTTGTGTCACTCCGGTGCTCCAGGACTTCGGGACTTCAGAGAACCCCACACCAGAGCACATCAAAAAACTCTAACGCCAAACTTCCAAACTCTCAAATAGTGTTCTTCGGAGCTTTGGAACTCCGGGGCTCGGGGAATTTGGAAAAAGTCTCATCTGGACACTTTAAAACTCCCCACCGTCAAACTTTCGAACTCTCGATCAGTTCCACATCACTCTGGTGCTCCAAGACTTCGACACTTCAAGCTTCAGAAGATATCACACTAGCAAAGTTTATAACTCTCGAACACCAAACTTCTGAACATGTGTTCCCCGAAGCTTCAGGACTTCGACGCTCTGAGACTTTGGAACTTCGAGATTCATAGGATTTCGTTGTTGAGCACCACTCCACCCCCAAACTACCAAACACCAAAATTCCAAAAAAATGATAATCTTCAGACATGTTTCCCCGAACATGAACAGTCTGAATTGGTTATGGACTTTAGGACTTCAAGGGAAACTCCACTCCATGCAACCACAACCAGATTTACCCAAACATCGAACTGTTGAAACACTTGGGGGATCCAATAGTCCGCCTTCTCCCAAATGATATATGGTGTTGATTCACTATGAGACTTTGGAACTTTGGGGATTTTGCCTCCTGTTGTCAAAGTCTTAAAAATTGTCGAAGAAATGAAGTTCGAAGAACTTGAAGGGGTTAATCGTCGTGCTCCTTTTCCCAGATCTGACAGTTGTGAAAGATTTGATCCCTTCCCTAACCAATCCTATTGCCAATGTGGTTTCCTGAACTACTACACCTCCTGAGCTTTCAAACATAGCTAAGGTGTGCTCTCGGTTCCTTCTTGGCACTCATGGACTCTCTGAAACTCAAATTTTGTCCATTTCAACAACAATTCTCTCTGAAACATTTTACTTCAATTTCCCCTTACACAACCCATCTAGGATTAGTGTTGAAAATTGGAGCTCTAATACCAAATTGTAACACACCCATGCTTATACATGTTGGGCTATTCCACATAGAAACTCTTGCGGAACTTCATAAATTGTAACATCCCCAGACCACTCAGGTCGGGCCCATTTCACTCCATAAAAACAATTATTTCATCTGTATCTATAAATATAACTTTCAAGAGACAAAGATACATTCTGCAAATATACAGATTCATGCAGAAATAACAGTAATCATATATATGCAGCATAGACAAGCCATACCCATAAATGCAAAGACAGGCATAAATACACAATATCCAATGAACACACAATTGATACTTATCTTTTATCGAATACCACCAACTGCATGCAGACCTTCCACGATCCTCCGACCCTTATACCACGATACTCATAATTATCAGTAGTGGGTCACCCTCAAGCTGGGACTAAACTCCACCCAGGTAAAGGGATTCCTATCTAGGATGAGACAAATCAAACAATAGGAAGGATCTCGTTCCGGGATCCAACTCAAACTAACAGCCTATAGTCTCTCATTCCCCACATGCATGTACCACCCCAGGAAGTGTGCCCCTTCTCTTCTCAATATTCCTTCGGCTACCTCACTTCCCTTCCAGGGATTCAGTAACATGTCGGTCAGGAAGTCTTAGAGCACTATAGCTGCAGTTGGGCTCCCTTAGGAAAATCACTTCCCCAACAAACTCTCTCACCTGGAGAGAGTTTCTCACGGGCCTGAAAACTTGCCTCTTCAATCCATGGGCCTGACAACCAGTTTCTTCATTTCAGTGCTTAAGTCAACCAATTACATGTTTAGGTGAAGGAAACGATAGAAAACGGTTATGAAACATGTGAAGTCAACAACAGGGATCAATTAAGGAATAATATTGGTTCAGGTATGGTACAATAATGGATCAGGTGCAGTACAAGTATGCTACCCATGACAGGAGGTATTGTGTACAACTTATGGGTTGCAAAGGTCAAACGATGGAGGTCTCAGCGTGAAACGATGGTAGGCTGATGAATCGTGAAAAATGTGAGGGTGACTAGGGAGAATGGTTCCCAACGGAATAATTTTCCCCACATATAATTGCATGCTCCATGATTGACACATGGCCCTCTAGGAGCTCGTTCCTCTCCACTTGTAGAGAATTCCCCTTCACATAAGAACCTAGGATAATATGAGATTTATCCTTACCTTATTATTTTGGAATAATCATATATTATTCCCTTAGAGATAAGCCCTCTAGCTTAGCCCCTTTCCTAGGCTCTTATCCCCTCCCTTCCCCTTCCTAGTGGAGTTTAGTCCCCCTTACATTTTTTTTGTGGTCGGTTTACATGCATCAATGTATTATGTTAATGATATTAGTGTTTACATATACAAAAATAGGCTCACTGGCCTTTAGCATCTAGGTTGTTTGGCATAATCATCACATAAGACTCCTATCTTATAATAACCTATCTCACCAACCTAAAAAACATGTTTTCAATTCAACAGGGGCTCGGTCTTGGGGTATTAAATAAGACTCCACCATGTAGGTCTTTGATAAGATTCAATATTATTGAACCTTGAGGAATGCACAACTGTTTATTTTTAAACAAGAATATTTTTTGTATGTGATAATCAAGGAACAATGTTCTATTGACACTTCACGGTGCCTTACAAGCTTTCCAAGCTTCTCCAAAATCTGTATCTTCTTCATACAATTCCTTCATGATTTCCAAACTCACCACTTCCATAGATAAAGTGTTAAGTAGTAACACTCTTCTACTCAAAGAATATGCCACTTTATTTGACTTGCTGGATCTATGATTCATAACAAAAGTGCATCTTTGTAAGAATTCAACCCCATTTAGAATTTATTTGATTCAACTTGCCTTGATTGTTGATGTATTGCAATGCCTTATGATCAGTAAACAAGAAAAATTATTTGGGAAGCAAATAGTGTCTCCACTTCTTCAAAGCTTTCACTATCGCATGAAATTCTTGATCGTACACAAAATACTTTATTTTAGCATCATTCAAGTTTTCAATGAAGAATGTTATTGGCCCCCCTTGTTGGCTTAAAACTGCTCCAATTGTTGTCTCACTTGCATCACAGTCAAATTGAATTACTATGTCAAAGTTTGGAAGTGCCAAAACAAGCTTCTATGTCACCTTCTTTTTCAAATCTACAAATTCCTTCATTCTTTGTTGTTGTCCATTCAAATTTTCTCTTCTTCATGCATTCGGAAAGTGGTGCACAATTTGACTGAAGTTTCTAATGAAATTTCGATAGAAACTCGCCAATCCATGGAAAATTCTCACTTCAAAAGTGGATTATGGTGTTGGCCATTCCAAAATAGCCTTCACCTTTTCGGAATCCATCTTCAATCCTTCCTTGGAAACCACAAATCCCAAGTACATTGGTTTTGTCTACAGAAATGTACATTTCTTCAAGTTAATCAACAACATTTCCTCTTGAAACTGATGTAACACTTGTCTCACATGATTTAAGTGTTCTTCATTGTTCCTGTTGAAAATTAAAATGTCATCCAAGTACACTACAACAAAATTTCCCAGGACTGGTTTCAAGACTTCATTTATAAGACTCATAAATGTACTGGGAGCATTAGTTATCCCAAATGGCATAACTAATCATTCAAACAAGCCATGTTTATTATTAAAGGTATTTTTCCACTCATCACCTTCCCTTATTCGAATTTTATGATAACCACTCTTCAAATCAATCTTCCTGAAGTATGTATCCCCACTTAAATAGTCCATAAGATCTCTCAACCTTGGAAATGAAAATCGGTACTTGATGGTGATTCAATTTATGGATCATGAATCTGTGCACATTTTCCACTCTCTTGTTTTCTTTGGAGTCAATATTGTTGGCACTACACATGGGCTTAAACTCTCTCTAATCAATCCTTTATCTAGCAGCTCATTGTTGGATTACTGAGAGGGGGGGGTGAATCAGTAATAAAGAAATAATATCCTTTTTAACCATATAAAACAAGTGTTATATCAATGTAGCATTGTCATCCAATAATTGCAGAGTAAATAAACAATGAAAAAATGAGCAATCATACACATACATAGTACACCAGTGTTTTTACGTGGAAACCCAAAGAGGGAGAAAACCACGAAATGTTTTTTCTTATATGTCTTTAATAATTACATTCATTGGAAGCACCAACTTCCTTTGTTTTCCAGCTGCAACTGGAAGGAGGCTCCAACCCCCTATTTTCTCAGGATACAACTTGTGGGAATATCCAACCCCCCAATTCTCTGGCTACAACCAGAAGGAGGCTACAACCCCCTATGTTCTTCGTCTACAACTAGAAGGTGGCTACAACCACATGTCCTTTCCCTATCCAACCTCCTTGGTATAAGTAAAATGATGGAACCATTGTCACACTATCACTGTGATATATATTGTTGTAAACTTGTACCAACAAACCTGCACCAAAAAACCTGTTTCAATAACCTAAACCATGCACCAATCATGCATCAGTCTGTACCTCAACTTGTAATCAACCTGTACCATAAACAAGTGCATCAACCATGCACCAACCTGTACCAAACAACCTATAATCAATCTATACCATAAACAAGTGCATCAACCATGCACCAACCTGTACCAAACAACCTATAATCAAACTATATCATAAAAAAGTGCATCAACCATGCACCAACCTATACCAATCATGCATCAAATACACATAAATTGTGACTCATCAAGATGTACCAAAATCATCAACTATACACCTCATGTATGTGCCAACTCATCAACTACTTGTCTCGACCATGTACCCAACATGTACCTCAACCAAATTCCCTCATCAAATTCATAATACAAATATGTTTTGTAACTCTGTAATAGACCTGGTGTATATGATCACATATCTGCAAACCTTCCTTAACTTTAACAACAAGAGACTATCATTTTAATCAAACTTTACTTTCGTCTCACATGACTAATTTTGGATTAGTCAACGACCCTAACTTGTAATAATAATAACTATGTACATGTAATGAATAGAGATCTAAAAATAGTACATAATTTTCTTCAGTGTCTTTTATGAAATTCCTCCATGTTTCACTACTTGGATCCTCTCAGAAAAGGAGTTATAGCAAAAAAGGCATACCTTATTGAATTCTAGCTTAATCTAGAGATCAAACTTGTAGAGTGTTCCCCGCACATAATATTTGTTGTATGGATCTAAAAATTGTACACCGAATAATACAGACTATACTCTAACCAATAGATTTGGTCTTACTGAATTTGGATTTGTTATGAAGAATTTTTTACGTTTTTACCCAAAAAATGTTTTTTAGACTATTTTCAGGACTAGCCACAAACCCTATTTTCCACAGAGTGTAACTCCAAGAATACAACGAACCACAAGCTGGAAATTGTATCAAAGATACTTGGATATGTTTCCTCAACGACCACCCAATTTTACGGTCTGAATCATTCTAAAAAAAATGTCATTGCGAAAATGGTGAGATGACCTATAAATAACATACCTTAGAAAGCATCATCAAAAGAATTTATCCTCCCTTGAATTTTTGCCTTCTTTACTTCATGTTCCCTCTAAAATTAAGCTTAGATATCATTTGGTTACCTCAGTCACTTGTATATATTCAATATTCTCAAGTGTTATTATAAATGAGAGACCCTTGCCTCTTATTTATACTTTCATGTAGCTTCCTCAAGGGGTTACCTTCTAACCATCTTAACCCACTTTCCTTATTTTAGGGCTAACCCACTTCTAACCACTTGTCCACTTAGTAATTTCTCCATTAACTTTATTAGTTAAATAATTTCTTTTGTATCCACTTTGACTTTTGTATCTTCTTTGCAACCACTTTGATTATTTTGACCTTTTGGGGTTTCTAGATGACTCATGAGGGTTCTCCAACTTCACATGGCCATAACTCTCTAACCGTGAGGAGTTATGTGATGTTCCACATACCACTGGAAATGACATAACATGTATTATCCATCTAGAATATTATTTCCTGCAAATATATCAAAACTCATACCATTATCTATTAAACAAACTTGGGTCCATTACCCAAACCTTTGTGCTACCAAAATTCACCATCGGACTTTCTTTAAGGATTGACATCAATGAAAACCAACCCAATTAATCAACATTTCCCCCTTTGGAATTTATAGAAACACTCGTATGCAATACTAAATTCATATCACTCATGCTCCCCCTGTGACCATAACTCCCCCTGGAACCATGTATCGGTGCTCTTTCTCCAAGCATTTACCTTTTCATATAATAAATCTCTCCCCCTTTGTCATCAATGGAAAAGGTATCTTTCCATCCAGGGTTGCTCCCCCTGACTAAACTCTTCCTAAAATTGATCTCCCAACCTTAATTGTCCTCTTTATGGTGCTTCCTCGTGTAAATCTAAGACATTTATAAGATAAGCATTCAAAAGCATTCATTTTGGAGTAAAAATTACTATGAGTCTCCGGGGAAGATACTCAAAGGCTTCCCGTGGAAGTGGTTTTGTAAAGATGTCTGCCACTTGTTCTTTTGTGCCCACATATTCAACTCTGATGTTCTTCTCTACAACTTGTTCCTGTAGAAAGTGATACTTGATTAGAATGTACTTCATCTTGGAGTGCATCACCGGGTTCTTTGAGATACTGATGGTGCTTGTATTATCACAATAGATTGGAATGGGATCATCATACTCAACCTGTATATCTGTCAGAGGTTGTTTCATCCATAGAACCTGTGTACAACATGTTGTTGCTACAATATACTCTGCTTCGGCTGTAGATAAACATATTGATGATTGTTTCTTTCTTATCCAAGATACTAAACACTTACCCAAGTAGAATGTTGTTCCACTAGTGCTTCGTTGGTCATCAATGTAACCTACCCAATCATCATCTGTGTAGGAAATAAGTGATAGTTCATTTTATTTTGGATACCATAATCCAAACTATTATGTTCCTTTGAGATATCTAAAAATCCTCTTCACTATTAATATATGTGATTCCTTTGGTGCTGCTTGAAATAGTTCCACATGTCCAACTGTCTATGTATTAAATCTTCTCTAGATGTTGTCACATATAGTAAGCTACCAAACATTGACCTGTATTGTCTCTGGTATGTAGACTTTGAATCATTATATTTGCTCATCTTGCAACTAGTTTGCATAGGAGTGGTAATTGGTTTGCAATGTTTCATTCCGAACCTCTTTATCATTTCGTTGATATACTTAATTTGTGAAATAAAAATTCATTGGTTGATTCGACGTATCTAAAGACCCAAAAAGAAGGATAGTTCTCCAAGTAATGACATTTCAAATTCATTCTACACATCCTTTGCAAATATCTGGCTTAACCTTGATGTAGAGTTTGTTGTCTGCACTTCCTCTTTCTGAACCCTTCTTCATCTTTTGCTTCTTCTTTGTAAATTTGTTCCACTGACTCTACTGCACATCTGTCCATAATGTTGACCCATTTATCACTATACTATCATTAAGTCTTTACTAATACAACTGATTGTACTTCAACTAACTAACTGCTCTAGATTTGTCTACTCAAACTTTGCAAGTTGCTCGAAGGATGGTTATTTGGTCTGTCAAAACTACTGCATAGAATCCCCATATCTAATATTCATATTACCTGGGAGTCTCTAATCCGGATGGATTAGAAAAATTCCTGCTCGGATGTATTCATCATCATCTTCATTGGTAGATTCAACATTTCTCCGAGCTCTGAATTATTTCTCTCTGTATGTGGATTCATATTTCACTTCAATTCCTGAAAGCACAATCTCTTGAACCTATTCCTTATTTACCTGCCCTTTTTTTCTTTCAGTTATTTTCCAAACATTTATGTATATGACATATTTTTTTTTTTCTATAGAATTTTCTTCATCTTGTTTTATTGTCAATCTTGCGATCTCTTGGACCTGGTATTTGTTCACCTGTTCTTCGTGTTTTCTTATCCATACTTTCTTATATCTGATATCAGTGTTCTATTTCATGGAATTATCGATCATGCTTCTACAATCACTAGCTATGTGTCCATAGTTATGACATTTGTAATATTTAATGTTACGTAGGGCCAAATAGGCATTTATTGCTTGAACATTTCTTTTATAATCTCTGCAATATGCAACCTTATGTCCAAAATTAGTACAATAAAAACAATGACCATAAAATAAATTTGCATACCTAGGAGTGAGTGATATTCTTTATGGTGTAGTCCTTCTCAATTTCTTCCTTGACTGATCATGATCATGATTGAATCTTGTTTTTGGCTTGAACATGGATGGTCTTCTTGAAGATGTATCTTCAATAGTTTTGTAAGATTCTGGTTGACCATGATTCCTTCCTTTGAGTACTTCTGCATAACTCTTTCTATTTTCTTCAATCTTTTTTTCTAGCAATCTAGAGTGTTTCTCTTCATTCTCTATAATTGATGTGGGTGTTTCTATCTCTTCAACATTCTTGTTGAGCTTGACAGTTTTACTTCTCAATGTGACAACTTCTTATTCAAGCTTCTCAACCTCTTACTCTTTCTTCATTATCTGAGACTTCATGACTGCTTCTATTTTTTTCGCTTCTTCAAGCTGAATTTTTAATGTGATTATTTGTTCTAGTTCCTGAGTGTCTTCTTTCTTGTCTAGTTCTGCTTGTAGATTCTTGTTTTCTTCTTTTCTCTTCTTATAACTTCTATGGAACACAAAAATTCTTCTCGGTAGTCAACTTATACCTCTTCATATTCTTCTTCAGTGTCATCTTTATTAGAGTCTTCTACTGCCATGAATAGAACTATTCATGTCTCACTGTCACTGACTTCATCTTCATATGATGAGGAGATGTCTTCTTTGGTGCATAATATTTTCTTGAAAGATTTCTTTGTGGTTCTTTTGCCTTTATATTTTTGTTTGTTATTTGAGTAATCTTCATCATTCCTCTTATTTTTGTTATGAGGACATTTGTTATCAAAATGACCAATACCATCACAAATAAAACAAATCAATGAAAACTTACCTTTGTATCTGTCATTGGTTCCCTTGTTCAATATTCTGACAAAGTTGGTCATTTCTTCATCATCTTTCAAGATTTCACTGTTGTCGCTATGTTCTTTTTCCTTTTTCTTTCCCTTTTTCTTTGACCTTTTGGATGCTTTGAAAGATGCTTCTTTTGTATCTGGATTTTCCTATTAAGTTCTCATTTCATATGTTGTGAATATTCCATGTAGTTCGTCCATACTTATTGAGTCTAGATCTGCTCTTTCTTCTAGTGTTGATATCATAGGATCAGATCTCATAGGGAGAGATCTTAGTACCTTTTGAACAATTACAGATTCTTTAATTTATTCTCCTAGTCCTGTGATTGCATTTATTGTTTCATCAACTCGTAAGAAGTAAGCTTCAATATTCTCATCTTCCTTCATCTTTAGTTGTTTGAACTGACCTCTGTAGGTTTGAAGTTTTTTTTCTTTGACTTTTGAATCTCCTTCATAAATATTTTGAAGCTTGTCCCAAATCTCTTTAGCAGATTTACAATGTATAACTTTTGTATAAATTGATTCACAAAGACCATTCAAAAGTGCATTTGTGGCTTTGGAATTATCTCGAGTTTTATTCCTCTTTCATTTGTCGACGAAACTATTGGTTCTTTGTATCCATCTACAACTGATTGTCAAATTTCAAATCCATGTGTTTGTATCTATGTTTTCATCCATCTGCTCCAAAATTCATACTTTTGTCCATCAAACGATGGCATTCCATTTTTCTACATGTTTTTTCTCTCCATGATCTACCTTTCAGTGGTTAAACTAATTTCTGAAGGAACCTACTATGATACCAATTGTTGGATTACTGATAAAGGGGGTGAATCAGTAATAGATCAATAATATCATTTTTAACCATATAAAAAAGTGTTATATCAATGTAGCATTATCATCCAATAATTACAAATTAAATAAATAATGAACAAATGAACAATCATACACATACACAATACACCAGTGATTTTACATGGAAACCCAAAGTGAGAGAAAACCACATAATGTTTTTTATTATATGTCTTTAAGAATTACATTCATTGGAAGCACCAACTTCCTTTGTTTTCCAGCTGCAACTGGAAGGAGGCTCCAATCCCCTAGTTTCTCAAGCTACAACATGATAGAAGCTCCAACTCCTCAATTATTTGGCTACAACCAGAAGGAGGCTACAACCCCCTATGTTCTCTGACTACAACTGGAAGGTGGCTACAACCACATTTCCTTGCCCCATCCAACCACCCTAACATATAAGTAGAATGATGGAATCACTTTCACACTGTCACTGTGAGATATACTGTTGTAAACATGTACCAATCAACCTGCACCAAACAACTTGTACCAATAACTTGAACCATGCATCAACCTATACCTCAACCTGTAATTAACCTGTACCATAAACAAGTGCATAAACCATGTACCAACCTATACCAAACAACATGTAATCAACATGTACCATAAATAAGTGCATCAACCATGCACCAACCTGTACCAAACAACCTATAATCAACCTGTACCATAAACAAGTGCATCAAACATGCACCAACCTGTACCAAACAACCTATAATCAATGTGTACCATAAAAAAGTGCATCAACCATGCACCAACCTGTACCAATCATGCATCAAATACACATAAGTTGTGACTCATCAAGATGTACCAACATCATCAACTATACACCTCATGTATGTGCCAACTCATCAACTACTTGTATCAACCATGTACCTAACATGTACCTCAACCAAAATCCCTCATCAATTTCATCATCCAAATCTGATTTGTAAATCTGTAATAGACCTAGTATATATGATCACATACCTGCAAACATTCCTTAACTTTAACAAAAAGAGACTAGCATTTTCATCAAACTTTATTTTAGTCTCACATGCCTAATTTTGGATTAGTCAACAACCCTAAATTGCAATAATATTAACTATGTACCTATAATGAATAAGGATCTGAAAATAGTACACAGTGTTATTCAGTTTATTTATGCAATTCCTCTAGGTTTCACTACTTGGATCCTCTCAGAAAAGGAGTTATAGCAAAAAAGGCATACCTTATTGAATTATGGATTATTCTAGAGAGCGAACTTGTAGAGCGTGTCACATACGGAATATTTGTTGTATGGATATGAAAATTGTACACATAATACTACAAACTCTACTGTAACCAATACATTTGGTCTTACTTAATTTGGATCTATTATGAATAAATTATGACGTTTTTACCCGAAACACCTATTTTAGACTAGTTTAAGGACTAGCCACAAACCCTATTTTTCACGGAGTGTAATTCCAAAAATACAAAGACCCACAAGATGAAATTTGTATCATAGATACTTGCATATTTTCTTCAATGGCCTCCCAATTCCATGGTCTGACTCATTCTATAAAAATAATTATTGGGAAAATGGTGAGATGACCTGTAAATAACATACCTTAGAAAACATCATCAAAATAATTTATCCTCCCTTGAATTTCAGCCTTCTTTACTTCACCTTCCCTCTGAAATTTGGCTTAGATATCCTTTGGTTACTTCAGTCACTTGTATATATTCAATATGCTCAAGTGTGATTAAAAATGAGATACCCTTGCCTCTTATTTATACTTTCATGTAGCTTCCTCAAGGGGTTACCTTCTAACCATCTTAACCCACTTTCCTTATTTTAGGGCTAACCCACTTCTAACCACTTGTACACTTAGTAATTTATCCATTAAATTTATTATTTAAATAATTTATTTTGTATCCACTTTGAATTATAGTACACTCATCACTTCACTTTATTATTTAAATTACCTTCTAACCATCTTAACCCGCTTTCCTTATTTTAGGGCTAACCCACTTCTAACCACTTGTCCACTTAGTAATTTCTCCATTAACTTTATTATTTAAATAATTTCTTTTGTATCCACTTTGACTTATAGTACACTTATCACTTCACTTTATTATTTAAATAATTTCTTCTTTGCAACCACTTTGACTACTTTGACCTTTTGCGGCTTCTAGATGACTCATGAGGGTTCTCCAACTTCACATGGCCATAGCTCTCTAACTGTGAAAAGTTATGTGACATTCCACATACCACTGTAAATGGAATGACATGTACTATTTATATAGAATAATATTTATTGCAAATATATAAAAATTCATACCATTATCCATCAAACAAACTTGGTTCCATTACCCAAACCTCGGACCCAAGGGGTGTTTGGAAAACTTGGAACACTTGGAAATCCCGAAGTGCAGATTCCTAAAGTAGATCTCAATCATTGGCTATGAAAGGAGCATGGGTCGTAGATCTGGTCTGAGGTTGTGTTTGTGAGTCTGGAGATTCAGCAGATTTGGAGTCAGGTTTGTCGAGAACACTCAAACCCTGAAGTTCCAAAGTGAGCGGGGAAGGAAGGTTTAAGCCCATGGTTTTGACCGGGGTCACGTTGAGGACTCTACGAGTACTCAGAAACTCCCGAAAATGGGATTTCACACCCGAGAAGTAAGACTTTGACCTGTGGAGAAATATAAGAGATTCAGTGTGAACCTGTGAGATGATTCTTCTCCCGAAGTCAATCAATCCTAGATCGCAAGGTCACACAACCCTGAGGGAGCATAGGGGGTCTGCATCAAGTGCTATCAGAGCTAAAAAAAATATGTAGATCATAGGAAAATGCGAGAAGGTGAAAGAAGATAGTTTATATCATCAAGTGGTATCGTAGGAAATGGAAGAAGAAATGAGGTGACTCAGAATGAGATTGGACACCATGGAAACAACACAGAGGAGAGCACCAGATGTTGGTGATGTCAACGAAGCTGAAAGTGAAGAGTTAGAAGAATAATGAGTTGTAGAAGGAGAACCTACAGAAGAACAATTGCTAAGAATTGTTTCGAGAATAGGAGCCAGAGAAAAAATAGAAGTTTCGATGTATGAAGGAAATTTGGAAGTTGAAGAATTGTTAAATTGGGTACATGCAATGGATAAATACTTCGATTATGAATAAATTGAAGAAGAAAAGAAAGTGAAGCATGCAATAATCAGGTTTAAAGGTCATGTAGCATTATGGTGTTCTGAACTCCAAGCTTATCGCAGATGCAAAGGTAAGTAGAAAATCAAAAGTTGGGACAGGATGGTAGCTAAGTTGAAAAAAAAAATTATCCCTAAAGACTATCAGATAAATATGTTCAGAAAGTTATAGAACCTGAGACAAAAAAGATTATTAGTGAAAGAATAAACTGAAGAATTCTATAGGTTGAATATTAGGGCTGGACAGAAATAAAATGATGATAAAAAAAAAACCAGGTACATAAATGGGTTGAGATATGAGATACAAGAGGAGATCAACATGATGTATGTTGGCACAATCGAGGATGCTTATCAAGTAGCCTTGAAATCTGAAGAAAAGTTGGCTAGAAGACAAAGCCAACAAAACAAAGGAACTGTCTAAGAGGTAAGGGAACTGTCCGAGAGAATTTCCAGAAGCCAAAGCAAGAGGCTAGAAAAAATCATAATCACCCTAAAAAAGGGGGAATTTCTAAGGAAGGACAGCACGGAGGAAGAAACTATTTTCCTCAAGGAAGAGGAAGAAGAAAAGGAGGTGAAGTCAGATGTTATGCATGTGGAAAGACATGACACATGTCTTGGGAATGCCTTGAGAGAAAGAAATAAGGAGAAGGAGAAGCACACATTTCTCAAGATCAGAAGAATGTGGAAGCAGAAGGAGCATAAGGAGGAAAGATCTTTATGATGAGGAAAGTTCTTCTAAATCCAGAGAAGGAGGTGGAAGAACTAGTTCAATGAACGAATTTGTTTAGGACTATATGCAAAATAAAGGACATAGTTTGAAAGATGATCATAGACAGTGGGAGAACTGATAATCTAGTATCCACAAAGATGGTGGGGAAACTAGAGATGGACACAACTGCACATCCAAACCCATACAAGGTATCGTGGTTGCAAAAATGAAATCAAGTAATGGTAAGTCAACAATGCAAAGTTGAATTTAAATAGGAGGTTACAAAGATGAGATTTTATGTGATGTAATTCCTATGTATGTTTGTCACATTTTGTTGGGGAGACCATGGAAAATTGATAGAAATGTCATTTATTATGGAAGGAAAAACACTTACACCCTAGATAAGAATGGTAGAATGCACATGTTGTTTCCAATAGAAGACAAGGATCCAAAGAAGGAGGCCAGTTCAAGTATACTTCTCATGAGTCGGAAGGAATTCTTGAATGAGGTCAAGAAGGAAAAAGAGATGCAGTTTGTTGTATTGAGGAAGCCAAGGGTTATCCTTAGAAATACTTCTATGAATGATTTACTTGAAGAAATCCATAAAATGTTAGAGAATTTTGTTGGCATAGTAGTGGATGCGTTACCTCACTTATTTCCACACATTAGGAATGATCCAGGTGGATATCGGTGGCCAACCACCTTTTTCGATTGGCTCAAAATAGTTTTCTGGCAATTTTGGCAATTTACTATTTTTAGTAGGTTTTAACTTTCGGGGCCATTTTGAGGGCCTAAATAAAGGTTTTTCTAGATAGAGGTTCTCAATGATAGCCAAAGGCATGACTGATCCCCCAAAATGAATTTCCTCAATGATACCTTTCCAATGAGCTATCATGCGCCTAAAACGTAGATCACATGCAAAAGTTACAACCTCGGGAAGTTGATGTACTAACTTACCCAAACGGGGCCCACATGAATTTTGGCACTTCATCTCCTAGGGTTAGGTCTTTGGATGTCTAGGGTTTTTGGAATTCCTATTTATTGTAGAAAGGCCTTCAGAGCCTCATTGCAATCATCTTCTTGTGAATGTGAGTATCTGTCACATCTCTTCTTAGAGATAAGCTGCCACCATTCTATCGAGTCTTTCACTCTATATTTTACAGTCTTTGTACATTTATTTCATTAATAGAAATCATGTATTACCGTATATATATGTCTATGGTTGCATCTCTGATATATTTTTGTTATATTATTGAATATCTGTGATATCTCTATGCATTTCTTTATTATATCTCCGATCTCATTTCATGCCGAAAATAATCTGGATCAGTGGTATCAGAGCAGGTTGCTCTTGATCATTTTTTTTCAGTGCATGTCCCCGATGAGGTACAAGTATATCAAGTTGGATCTCGAGCTTATCTCTCTTGAAGACAATCGCTCTCGTACACCCAAGAAACCATCAATGGAAAAATAAAAGAAAAACAACGGAGCAGACGATCCTATCAATCTAATGCTTGAGCAAGCTCTCAGGAGACAGAGAGATGAAATGATGGAGAATTTTTCCCACATCCTTAAATGCTTGTCAATAGCATCAGGCGCATCTTCATCAAGTGGCCACTTTGGAGGCACCTCGCCTTTCAAGGTACAAGTTAATTTTGATATTCCTATATTTGAAGGATAGATAAATGATGAATTCCTAGAAAAATGGTTAAATCTGCTAGAAGGTTATTTATTTGTTCACCTTCACACTCCTTAATGCTCTCCCTCATGTCAAACATTAGTGGGAAACTTACTAGGAGAAAAGTTCCACAAAGGAGTCTGGAATATATGGGGGCGATCCCACTTGGGATTTTTTTGTGGATGCGGTAAAGGAACAGTATTACTCTGTTGGAAAATATGAGGACCAGTACATGAGATGGACCACACTGCGACAAGAGAGGGGCCAAGCAGTTCCGGAGTTCACCAATACCTTCCATACCTTGCACACCAAGATGGGTATCAAAGAATCTGAGCGACATTTGGTTCTGAAATACTGTGGGGCTCTACACAGATACATCCAGACTGAAATGGATTTTCTGGACATCTCATCACTCAGTATTGCTTATCAATATATTTTTAAAATTGAGCAGAAATTTAAGCACCAGAACAAATAGGAATTCGGGTCAGCAAATCCGCAACAACCAAAGTATGAAAAAGATGGCCCTAACAAACAGTTTCCCAAAAACCAGTCCAAGACACAAGAAAAGAAGGGCCACGGGAAGACAAAGAAGGACACCAGAAAATGGTGTGATTTCCACAAAATCCCCTAGTACAATACCAATGAATGTCGCTCAACACAGTCATTGGTGGTCGAGATCAAAGACAAGGAGCCAAACCCTAATTCAGAATCTAATTCTGAAAATACTAGTAAAGGACAGATCATTGATGCAGACCCCACTGCTATTGTCACGACCGCAGCAATTCAACTAGAAGAACCAACAGATACTAAAGAGGGGGAGCACCTTTTTCATTCACAGATGTGGGTGAAGGGGACCCCACTACATTTTATTGTTGATAGCGGAAGCAAAAAAAACCTCATCTCAACAAAATTCGTCAAATAGTTGGGATTGTCGACAACACCACACCCGCAGCCATACAACATCGGGTGGCTTCGGCAAGGACAAGATCTATGTGTTAGGCAACATTTTTGATTGTCATACGGCATCCAACCCTTCAAGGATGAGGTATTATGTGATTTTTCCCCACTAGATGTCTGTGATGTTCTCTTGGGCCAACCATATATGTGGAGACGCCATGTTGTTTATGAGTTTCGACCCCATAGTGTCATTGTTACTTTGGGGAGTCATCTCTACAGAATACCAGAGGTAGTTCCAACTATTGTTCCACCTAAAAATTGTCTCAAGGTAGTATCTCACACTTCAAAATTCAGCTTCTTCACACTCTATTCAAAAGGGGAACAGAAGGTCACAGCAACCACTACAGCCTTGCCCCCTGCACCTTCTATCCAACAGAAGCAGGTCGACAAGGTTGCAGGAAAGCACAAAGATTCCTTCTTCACATCGTCCTCACATGTATATTGACTTTTTTAACAGCCTCATCTTCAACAGGTTCATGACAGACTTCAACAAACTAAGCAACGCGATGTCTCTAGCAATACAAGCAGCTCACCAAGATGCAAATCCAACAAACGCTTTTCCCTCTCCCCCGGGAACTCAACAAAATGGATACCATTACTTCCTAAGGAGGGAGGATTGATCCAGGTGGATATCAGTGGCCACCCACCTTTTCTGATTGGCTCAAAATAGTTTTCTGGCAATTTTGGCAATTTACTGTTTTTAGCAGGTTTTAAGTTTCGGGGCCATTTTGAGGGCCTAAATGAAGGTTTTTTCTATATCGAGGTTCTCAATGATAGCCTAAGGAATTATTGATCCCCCAAAATGAATCTCCTCGATGATACCTTTCCAACGAGCTATCATACGCCTAAAACGGAGATCGTATGCAAAAGTTACGACCCCAGGAAGTTGATGTACTAACATACTCAAACGGGGCCCACATGACTTTTGGAGCTTCATCTCCTAGGGTTAGGTATTTGTATGTCTAGGGTTTTTGGCATTCCTTTTTATTGTAAAAAGGCCTTCAGAGCCTCATGGAAATCATCTTCTTGCGAATGCGAGTAGCCGTCACATCTCTTCTTAGATATAAGCTGCCACCATTCTATCGAGTCTTTCATTCTGTATTTTACAGTCTCTGTACATTTATTTCATTAATAGAAATCATGTATTATTATATATCTGTGTCTATGGTTGCATCTTTGATATATTTTTGTTATATTATTGAATATCTATGATATCTCTGTGCATTTATTTATTATATCTCCGATCTAATTTCATGCTGAAAATAATCTGGATCAGTAGTATCAGAGCAGGCTGCTCTTGATCATTTTTTTCAGTGCATGTCCCTGACAAGGTCCAAGTATAGAAAGTCGGGTCTCGAGCTTGTCTCTCTTGAAGACAATCACTCTCTCACACCCAAGAAACCACCAATGGTGGAAGAAAAGAAAAACGACGGAGCAGACAATCCTATCAATCTGTTGCTTGAGCAAGCTCTCACGCGATAGAGGGACGAAATGATGGAGAATTTTTCCCACATCCTTAAATGTTTGTCGATAGCATCAAGAACATCTTCATCAAGCACCCACTTTGGAGGCACCTCGCCTTTCAAGGTACAAGTTAATTTTGATATTCCTATATTTGAAGGACAGATAGATGCAGAAGCCCTAGAAAAATGGTTAACTCTGCTAGAAGGTTATTTCTCTGTTCACCTTCGCACTCCTTAAAGCTCTCCCACATGTCAAACATTGGTGGGAAAATTATTGGGAGCAAAGTTCCATAGAGGAGTCTGGAATATATGGGGCCGATCCCACTTGGGATTTTTTTGTGGATGTGGTAAAGGAATAGTATTACCCTGTTGGCAGCTATGAGGACCAGTACATGAGATGGACCACACTGCGACAAGAGAGGGGCCAAGGAGTTCTAGAGTTCACCAATACCTTCCATACCTTGCGCACCAAGCTAGGTATCAAAGACTCCGAGTGATATTTGGTTCTGAAATACCGTGGGGCTCTACACAGATACATCCAGACTGAAATGGATTTTTTGGACATCTCATCACTCGGTGTTGCTTATTGATATGATGTTAAAATTGAGAAGAAATTTAAGCACCAGAACAAACAGGAATTCAGGTTTGCAAATCTGCAACAACCAAAGTATGACAAAGACCGCCCTAACAAACAGTCTCCCGAAAACTATTCCAAGACACAAGAAAAGAAGGGCCATGGGAAGACAAAGAAGGACATCGAAAAATGGTGTGATTTCCACAAAATCCCCTAGCACAACACTGATGAATGTTGCTCAAAAAAGTCATTGGTGGCCAAGATCAAAGACAAGAATCCAAACCCTGATTCAGAATCTGATTCTGAAAATACTAGTAAAGGACAGATTATTGATGCAGACCCCACAGCTATTGTCGTGACCGTGACAATTCAACCAGAAGAACCAATAGATCCTAAAGAGGGGGAGCGCCTTTTTCATTCCCAGATGTGGGTGAAGGGGACCCCGCTGCATTTTATTGTTGATAGTAGAAGCCAAAAAAAACTCATCTCAACAAAGGTCATCAAAAAGTTAGGATTGTCGACAACACCACACCCGTAGCCATACAACATCGGGTGGCTTTGGCAAGGAAGAGATCTTTGTGTCAGCCAACAGTGTCGATTGTCATATGTCATCCAACCCTTCAAGGATGAGGTATTATGTGATGTTGCCCCACTAGATGTCTGTGATGTTCTCTTGGGCCAACCATATATGTGGAGACGTCATGTTGTTTATGAGTCTTGAACCCGTAGTGTCATTGTTACTTTGGGGAGTCATATCTACAGAATACCACAGGTAGTTCCAACTAATGTTCCACCTAAAAAGTGTCGCAAGGTAGTATCTCACACTGCAAAATTCAGCTTCTTCACAATTTGTTCAAAAGGGGAACATAAGGACACTGCAACCACTACAGCCTCACCCCCTAGACCTTCTATCCAACAGAAGAAGGTCAACAAGGTTGCAGCAAGGCGTAAATATTTTGTTTTCACACAGTCCTCTCATGTAGCTCGAATTGTTGAACAGCCTTAGCTTCAATAGGTTCATGACAGACTTCCAAAAACTAAGCAGCGTGACGTCTCCAACAATACAAGCAGCTCACCAAGATGAAGATCCAACAAACGTTTTTCCCTCTCCCTCGGGAATTCAATGCAATGGAGACCATTGCTTCCTAAGGAGGCAGGATTGATCCAAGTGGATATTGGTGGCCACCCACCTTTTCTAATTGGCTCAAAACAGTTTTTTGATAATTTTGGCAATTTACTATTTTTAGCAGGTTTCAACTTTCGGGGCCATTTTAAGGGCCTAAATGAAGGTTTTTCTAGATCAAGGTTATCAATGATATCCAAAGGCATTATTTATCCCCCAAAATGAATCTCCTCGATGATACCTTTCCAACGAGCTATCATATGCCTAAAACGGAGATCGTATGTAAAAGTTATGACTCCGGGAAGTTGATGTACTAACTTACCCAAAAAGGGCCCACATGACTTTTGGCACTTCATCTCCTAGGGTTAGGTATTTGCATGTCTAGGGTATTTGGCATTCCCATTTATTGTAAAAAGGCCTTCAAAGCCTCATAGCAATCATCTTCTTGTGAATGCGAGTAGCCGTCACATCTCTTCTCGGAGATAAGCTGCCACCATTCTATCGAGTCTTTCACTCTGTATTTTACAGTCTCTGTACATTTATTTCATTAATAGAAATCATGTATTACTGTATATCTGTGTCTATAGTTGCATATCTGATATATTTCTGTTATATTATTGAATATCTGCGATATCTTTGTGCATTTCTTTATTATATCTCTGATCTCATTTCGTGCCGAAAATAATCTGGATCAGTGGTATCAGAGCAGGCTGCTCTTGATCATTTTTTTCAGTGCATGTCCCTGACGAGGTCCGAGTATAGAAAGTTGGGTCTCGAGCTTGTCTCTCTTGAAGACAATCGCTCTCGCACACCCAAGAAACCATCAATGGTGGAAGAAAAGAAAAGCGACGGAGAAAACGATCCTATCAATCTGTTGCTTGAGAAAGCTCTCACGCGATAGAGGGACGAAATGATGGAGAATTTTGCTCACATCCTTAAATGTATGTCGATAGCATTAGGTGCATCTTCATCAAGTGGCCACTTTGGAGGCACCTCGCCTTTCAAGGTACAAGTTAATTTTGATATTCATGTATTTGAAGGACAGATAGATGGAGAAGCCCTAGAAAAATGGTTAACTCTGCTAGAAGGTTATTTCTCTATTCACCTTCGCACTCCTTAAAGCTATCCCTCATGTCAAATATTGGTGGGAAACTTACTTGGCGCAAAGTTCCACAGAGTTGTATAGAATATATGGGGTCAATCCCACTTGGTATTTTTTTGTGGATGCGGTAAAGGAACAATATTACCCTGTTGGCAACTATGAGGACCAGTACATGAAATGGACCACACTGTGACAAGAGAGGGGCCAAGCAGTTTCGGAGTTCACCAATACCTTCCATACTTTGCACACCAAGTTGGGTATCAAAGACTCCGAGTGACATTTGGTTCTGAAATACCATGGGGATCTACACTCAGTGCTACTTATCGATATGCTATTAAAATTGAGCAGAAATTTAAGCACCAGAACAAACTGTAATTCGGGTGTACAAATTTGCAACAACCAAAGTATGACAAAGACGACCCTAACAAATAGTCTCCCAAAAACCAATCCAAGACACAAGAAAAGAAGGGCCACAGGAAGACAAAGAAGGACACCGGAAAATGGTGTGATTTCCACAAAATCCCCTGGAAAAACACCGATGAATGTCGCTCAAAACAATCATTGGTGGCCATGATCAAAGACAAGGAGCCAAACCCTGATTCAGAATCTGATTCTGAAAATACTAGTAAAGGACAGATCATTGATGTAGACCCCACTGCTATTGTCGTGACTGCTGCAATTCAACCAGAAGAACCAACAGATCCTGAAGAGGGGGAGCACATTTTTCATTCACAAATGTGGGTGAAGGGGACCCCACTGCATTTTATTGTTGATAGCAGAAACAAAAAAAACCTCATCTCAGCAGAGGTCGTCAAACAGTTGGGATTTTCGACAACACCACACCCACAGCCATACAACATCGGGTGGCTTCGGCAAGGACGAGATCTCCATGTCATCCAACAATGTCGATTTTCATATGGCATCCAACCCTTCAAGGATGAGGTATTATGTGATGTTGCCCCACTGGATGTCTGTGATGTTCTCTTGGGCCAACCATATATGTGGAGACACTATGTTTTTTATGAGTCTCAACTCTGTAGTGTCATTGTTACTTTGGGGAGTCATCTCTACAGAATACCAGAGGTAGTTCCAACTATTGTTCCACCTAAAAAGTTTCGCAAGGTAGTATCTCACATTGCAAAATTCAGCTTCTTCACAATCTGTTCAAAAGGGGAACAGAAGGACACTGCAACCACTACAACCTCGCCCCCTGCACCTTCTATCCAACAGAAGCAAGTCGACATGGTTGCAGGAAAGCACAAATATTCCTTATGCACACCATCCTCTCATGTAGCTCAACTTGTTGAACAACCTCAACTTCAACAGGTTCATGACAGACTTTCACAAACTAAGTAGTGCGATGTCTCCAACAATACAAGCAGCTCACCAAGATGTAGATCCAACAAACACTTTTCCCTCTCCCCCGAGAAATCAATGCAATGGATACCATTTCTTCCTAAGGAGGGAGGATTGATCCAGGTGGATATTGGTGGCCACCCACCTTTTCCGATTGGCTCAAAACGGTTTTCTGACAATTTTGGCAATTTACTATTTTTAGCAGGTTTTAACTTTCAAGGCCATTTTGAGGGCCTAAATGAAGGTTTTTATAAATAGAGGTTCTCAATTATATTCAAAAGAATGATTGAAACCCAAAAATGAATCTCCTCAACGATACCTTTCCAACTAGCTATCATACGCCTAAAACGGAGATCGTATGCAAAAGTTACGACCCCGGGAAGTTGATGTACTAACTTACCCAAACGGGGCCCACATGAATTTTAGCGCTTCATCTCCTAGGGTTAGGTATTTGGATGTCTAGTGTTTTTGGCATTCATGTTTATTGTAAAATTTCTTCAGAACCTCATTGCAATCATCTTCTTGTGAATGCGAGTAGCCGTCACATCTCTTCTCAGAGATAAGCTGCCACCATTCTATCGAGTCTTTCACTCTGTATTTTACAGTCTCTGTACATTTATTTCATTAATAGAAATCATGTATTACTATATATATGTGTCTATGGTTGCATCTCTGATATATTTTTGTTATATTATTGAATATCTACGATATCTCTGCGCATTTATTTATTATATCGCTGATCTCATTTCGTGCCGAAAATAATTCGGATCAAGGAGTATCAGCCATCACATTGACCTTATTCCAGGAGCCAATTTTACAAAAAAGGCAGCGTATAGGTTGACACCTCAAGAGAATGAGGAGTTCAAGAATCAAGTCCAGGATTTTTTAGATAAAGGTTTATTCAAGGAAATTCTAAGCCCATGCGCAGTACCAACTGTGTTGAGTCCAAAGAAGGATGGAGGATGAAGAATGTGTAAAGATTCTCGAGCCATCAACAAGATCACCATTAGGTATAGATTCCCTTTGCCAAGAATGGATAGTTTGATGGATTGCTTGAGTGGAGAAATCTATTTTTCAAAAATAGACTTGAACAGTGGATATTATCATATAAGAATGAGAGAGGGAGATGAGCAGAAGGCAACATTCAAGACAAATGAAGGTTTGTTTGAATGGCTAGTCATGCCATTTGGGATGAAAAATGCCCCAAAACATTTATGAGGTTGATGAATGAAGTGTTGAAAGAATTCATAGGTAAATTTTTCATTGTATATCTGGATGATATACTAATCTTCAGTAAAACCGAGGAAGAACGTTTAAAACACTTGACATTGGTAATGAGGAGATTGCAGTAAGAAAAGTTGTTGATAAACTTGAAGAAATTTTTTTTTATGAAGGAAGAACTTATATACTTGGGTTTTGTGATCTCTTCAAATGAATTGAAGATGGATCCAGAGAAGGTGAGAGCAATCAAATTAGAATGGCCTTCGCCAAGGAGCATATTCGAGGTAAGAAGTTTTCATGGGTTAGCAATTTCTTATAGGAAATTTATCAGAAATTTCAGTGGTATATGTACACCCATACTGGATACTATGAAGAAGAGACACAAGTATTTTAATTGGACAAAGGAGGTTGAGAAAATCTTCAGAGTGTTGGAGGAGAAGATCACAAGACAACCAGTTCTGGTCTTACCAGATTTTGGGAAGACATTTCAGGTAAGGTGTGATGCAAGTGGAGTAGCTATTAGAGAAGTCTTGAGTCAAGATAATAGGCCAGTTGCTTATTTTAGTGAGAAACTGAATGACACCAAGAAAAATTATTCCACATATGACAAAGAGTTTTATGTAGTGACTCAAGCTTTGAATAAGTGGAGGTACTATCTAATTCCAAATGAGTTTGTTTTATATAGTGATAATCAAGCTTTACAATTTATTACTAGGCAAGAAAAGTTGAATCAGAAGGATACTAAGTGGCTAGAATTCACGCAAAATTTTACTTTTTTCATTAAACATATTTCTGGAAGTGCTAACAAAGTTGCAGATGCTTTGAGCAGGAGGATTTTTACTATACAAGAATTCCAAGTGAATACCTTAGGGTTTGAACACCTTAAAGAGATGTACCAAGAAGATATAGGTTTTAAGGAGGCTTATGAGGCATGTGACAATCCATTGTTAGGGGACAAAAGCCCATGGAAAGAATAATTAATCCAGGATGGATTATTTTTCAAGGGAATCCAATTGTGCATACCAAGATGCTCAATGAGAGATAATATGTTGAAAGAAAAAAATAGTGGAGGTCTAGTCAGACATTTCGGCCATGAAAAAACATTTGCACAGTTGAATAGTTCATACTATTGTCCAGGTATGAGGGAAAACGTGAATAAATTTGTAGAAAAATGCAATATTTTCTAGCACGCAAAAGGAAAGAAGCAGAGTATTGGTTTGTATCATCCATTGTCTGTTCCAGAAAGGCCTTGGGATGCAATTAGTATGTATTTTGTATTGGGATTACCTAGAACCCAGAAGGGAAGTGATTCCATATTTGTTGTGGTAGACAGATTTTCCAAGATGGAGCATTTCATACCATGCAAGAAGACAAGAGATGCTACACACATAGCCAATTTTCTTTTTAGAGAAGTTGTGAGACTACATGGGTTTCCTAGAAGCATAGTCTCACACAGAGACACAAAGTTTGTAGGACACTTTTGGAGAACTCTATGGAAGAGGCCAGGGACAAACTTTTCCTTCAGTTCAACATTTCACCCTCAGACGGATGGACAGACTGAATTGGTGAATAGAAGTATGGGAAATTTATTAAGGATTTTAGTCACTGAGCAGGGCCATCAGTGGGATCAAATTCTGGCACAGGAAGAATTTTCATTTAACAATTCAATAAACAGGAGAACTGGAAATAGTCCATTCAAGATAGTGTATGGAACACAACCGGGAGGGATTATAGAATTGAGAGATATGAATCAAGATGAGTTCATAAGCGTTGGAGCAGAAGATTTTTCTATAGAGATGTAGAGACTCCATGATCAAGTTAGAGAGCAGCTACTAGACAACAACCAAAAGTATAAGAAAAAGTTGATCAGAAAAGGAGAGAAGTTCAATTTGAATTTGGAGATGAAGTTTTAGCTCATTTGAGAAAGGAAAGGTTTCCAAGGGGAACATATGACAAGTTGAAGATGAAGAAGATAGGACCATGCAGGATCCTCAAGAATTTTGTAGCCAATTCTTATGAGATTGAGTTTCCAGACAATGTTGGGATATCATTGATATTCAATGTTGCATACATGTATCCTTACAGGAGAGATGATGTAGGAGAACTAGATGACTAGAAGGAGATTCAGTGGGAAGAACAGATGCCCACAACAGAAAAACCTCAGATGGAGAAAATCTTAGAACAAAGAGTTGGAAAGAAAACTAGGAGAAATAGGTATCCTGAATATTTGGTGAAATGGAAAGATCACCCAGTGGAAGAATCGAGTTGGATCACTGTACCTGATATTTTGAAGCATGGAAAAACGGTACAGGAGCTCATGGATAGATGCCCATGAATATTTTAGCCAGAGGAGTATGATGTAGGAGCATCACCATCAAAGCCAAAATAGGCCGAGTGTGGAGGCAAAATTTGAAACCTCGGCGCGCCAAAGTTTCAAATCATCATTTAACAGAAGCAGAGTGAGTTGTTAAGATATTTTGGAAATATCGTTTTTAAAAATAAAAAACTTTGTTTGTAAAATCGGGTCACCACCTGAGAATGGTACGATGTTGTAAATTCTTACACGATTGTAAGGTGTTATAGATGTAGAGTGTCAGCTCTTATCTGTTAATAACTCACATTTATTGTAATAGGACTAAGTAGGTAATCGCTAAAATGATGATGGGATAGAATTCAGAGAGGACGGAGAAGAGCTCAAGAAGCCACTCCTTAGATAAGTTTTATGTATTGTGTTGTAAGATGGGATAGATTAGGAGGATGAAATTGAAGGAGAAAGAAGTTACAAGTAGTGGTTAGACATAGAGAGTCTGGAGACAGTGAAGAACTGTGTAACTTATGTAAATACTTCATGAATGAATAGAACAGACAGAAATTGATCCAAATGCTTGGACAATGTTCATTTCAGTGTGTATTTGAACTAATGATATGTTCTCTGTGTGTTTATTTAATTTTCATTATGTATGTTGTTCATAGTTGAGTATATGGACTTATGAAGTATTAGAAAAGTTTCAATTGTTTCTCTTCTAAGAGATCGGATTCAAGGAGTGCATATTGTTTGCAAGGTGTGCGTCGACATAGTCTAGATTTGACTCAGAGAAGCTCAAGAGGGATAACGTGAAACTTAGACTGAGTGTTGCAAAGAGTGTGACGGGCTTAAGAATCGACTAAGTGTCGAAAGGTCAGGACTGTGAAGCACGAGGAGCATGTGGTAAGATCTCTTTTGAAGAAATCTCTAAGTCTGAGCTTTGCCAAAGATTCCAGGATCGCAAGGAGTGCATTGGATGTTGAAATCCTCAGAGGAATCAAGCTCAAGAGAAATAGCGACAAAGATTCAGTATAAAGGGAGAAATTTTTTGAAGTTCGTGAATTGACGGTGGAGATCCCTTCAGAGGAATTCGGGGTCACTGACAACTGTTAAATCTCGAGAAGGTGTAAGGATGTTAAATCCTGAAGTCCTTCGGACTTCGCGTATTCGACATTTTTTGTTTGTGAAGGAGTCAAAGCTCCCGAAGTTACGAAGCCCAAAGTCCATATAGACCGTAGATCCAGAGGAGGGTACGTGGCAGTAGATCGAAGATTTTGGGAAGTAAGAGCTCTGGAAGATTTGCGTGAAGCAAATTGCAAACTTCGTGAAGTTGCGAAGAGCGGAGTAGATCTAGACCATTAGATCCAGAAAGACACACGGTGGAGATCCGTGTACTCCGGGAGAAGAACTCTCCGGAGGAAAATCGAGAGGGGTGAAGCCAAAACTTCTGAAGCCCAAACTGTCGAAGTAAATTTTGACCATCGATCTAAGAAGGACATGCGTCAACAAATCGTGGACTTCGGAGAAGAGAGAAAGGAGAAATTTGAGCATTGACCGTAAGTCATCTGAAGTGCCAAAGAGGTAAGAAGCTAAAACCTTAGTCGTTGATTGCATAGACACGTGGTGTCATCTCCGTCACTTCGGAGAGAAACCACTTCGAGGAAAAGCGAGGGGTGAAGTCCCGAAGGCCTAAAGTCCCGAAGTGTCGAAGTCCATCAGAACTGTTCGTTGGAAAGGGACGTGTGATGCTTGATCCTTAACTTAGTGTGGAAGTACTTCGGGGAAAAAAGGCTTGGAGCGTTCGAAACTCCTGAATGTCGAAGTTCTAAAATAGAATGCAATCGTTGATCAAGAAGGAAGTGTGGTTCTCGATCTATAACTCTGGGTAAAGGTCACTCCATGAAAAAGGGGTGTTTGGAATACTTGGAACTCTCAAAGCACAGAGTCCCGAAGTAGATCTCATATGTTGGTTGTGAAAGGAGCATGGGCTATAGATCTGGTCTGAGGTTGTGTTTGAAAGTCCAAAGATTCGACGGATTTGGAGTCAAGTGTGTCGAGAACACCTAAATACCGAAGTTCAGAAGTGAGTGAAGAACGAAGGTTTAAGCCCACGATTTTGACCAGGGTCACGTGGAGGACTCTGTGGGTACTCAGGAACTCCCGAAAAGGGGATTTCACACCCGAAAAGCAAGACTTTGACCTGTGGAGAAAATAGAATAGGTTCATTTTGAACCTGTGAGTTGATTCATCTCCCGAATTTGATTGATCCTAGACCGAGAGGTCGCGCAACCCCGAGGGAGCGTAGGGGGTTTGCACCATTCTTGTGAGGGAGTTCTTTTAAAGCTATATTTTTGAAAAAATACTTGTTTGTTTGACATGTTCAGAATACAAAAGAAGTGTTTCTTCTGAGTTTATGTTGTTCAAAGGAGTTTCATACAAAAGAAGGGATTTTTTTTGAGTTTATGCTATCAAATTTTATGGTTTATTCTCATTGTGTTCCTACCTCACTGAACTTCTATTGCAGATTTAAGAGAGATGGAACAAAGTGAATGGTTAACTTTTGTTGATTCTACTCCATACCGATTGGATGGACCGAATCTACAATCAAAACAAGGATTGTCCTCATAAATAAATTATTAATTTTGTTGACTCTACTTTATACTCATTGAATGGACTGAATCTGCAATCAAGAAAAGGATTGTCCTCACAAATAAATTATTGTAGTGTTTGATGTTATCAACTTACATATCATTTTTACATATCATTTTGTTGGGATGAATTATTGTAATGTTTAATTGATTAAATAAAAATTACAATAAAATTATTATAGATTACAATATTGTAACGGGTGATATTTTCAATGTATATGATCATTCTATTTTTGTTTAATTAAGGGATAAATTATTGTAATAAAGTTATTATAGATTATTGTAATGTTTGATATTTTCAATGTATATCATCATTTTATTTCTATTTAATTAAGGGATAGATTATTATAATGTTTAATTGACCATATTTAATTAAAGAATGGATTAATGTAATGTTTTTAATTTACCATAAAAATAATAATAAGGAGAATGTTTGATGTAATATTTAGAGGTAAAACAATAAAAGAAATATATATTTCTATCTAATTAAGGGATAGATTATTATAATGTTTAATTGACCATATTTAATTAAGGAATGGATTAATGTAATGTTTTTAATTTTCCATAAAAATAATAATAAGGAGAATGTTTGATGTAATATTTAGAGGTAAAACAATAAAGGAAATATTTAATGTAATATTTATAAGATTAAAGATATAAATGTTTTATCTTTTCCTTCTTCATCTTAAAGTTAATTTTAAAAAAATGTTAGTGTTTTAGAATTATTTAAGTTAAATTTTATATATTTTTAATAATTATTATTAATTATTTATAATTCATTTTTAAAAAACCATTATCATCTATATTAATAAATACTCATAAATATTTTTAATACTTTTTAATATAATTTATGATATTTAATAATTATTAATATAATTTATGATATTTAATTAATAAATCATTAATTAGATCACAAATATTATTAGAAGTAGCATTAACATTAGCATTAACATTAGAAGTAGCAGATACAATAAGGTTTTTGTGTTTTTCTAAACAAACATTATTGGAATCCCCAAAGTGTGTGTATGGGTCATCTCAGCTAACAAATAGTCATTACAATAGTATAAAAATATAAAATCATACTTGTTTTTTTTTAAGTATTTTTTTTTAAAGTAAAGAAAAAGATAGGTGGATCTTATTATATTAGTTGTTAAAATATACAAATATGTTTGGTTTTCTAGTTGTCTTACTAAATTAATGAAAATTGGAATAACTAACAGCCTATGTTGTTCATGTCAAAAAGTAGGAGGTCATTTGTCCTGCCTGTAGGAAACCAAGGCAGATGGAAACCCCCAGTCTAAAGATGAGCCAAAGATCTTGAAAATAAAGCAAGTTTAAATTGTAATAGTTGCAGAGCCATAGCTCTAACCAAAACTAAAATTCTAATGAGCAACATTAACGAAAACAGTTACTCAGTGGCCTCTGAGGTGGCCATGTCAGCATCGCCTTCCTGCATTCCTGCTCTAGCTGGCAACATGAAAGGTTGCGCACATGTAGGGCATCTCTGCCCTACTGGCGCATTGGAGTATGCATCGTATAACATATCAATGCATTGGCTAATGAGGATGGCATGGTGGACTTGGTCCACCACCTGGCTTCTCAAGTCAAACATCAGAGCCAGGTGCTCTGGGTGGAAGAATGGCGGTTGGAAACGCCATGATTCCTGCATGGTGGATATGGGATGTGGAATGAAGGCCTTGGCACCCTCCCACACATGTCCATTGTCCTTCAATTCACCACCCTCGCTGATGTTCACAGCCTCGTCTGTCGCGTTCCTTCTTTGTTGTTCCATGGCCTCTTCTAGTCCTTGTGTCTTGTCATGTTTCCCCTTAGCATTCTCGTTGTCAATGCCCAATAAATGTTCTCTTGTGTTTGCAACTTCCTGCAAGTCCAACTCCTCCAGAATCTCCTCTTCAATATAGCAGGTGGGGAACTCCTCCATCTAGTCTTCCCTGCTATTGTTGTTTGGCTGTGTCCCAGTGGTATCCATGGTGGTCTCCCCCTGAAGGCAGCTTGGAGGATGCCAATTGTCAGGTACAATAAAGAGGAGGTGTTCTGGGGGAGCCTGAATTGGCTCTTCCGGAAAGACCTTCTCCACATATGCCATGGGAGGTGTCTTGGGTTTCCTTGCTCTGCGAACGAGCTGTGTTTGGTCCATGGACAACGCTCTTTCGAACCATTGTTGTCTCTTCTGACGAGCAACAAAAGTATACTAGGCGGAGACCCTGCGGGGCTTCCCTCTTTCTCTCAGCATGGGGATGTGAAGAGCGATGGCCAAAGTGATGGTGGTGTTCCTGTAATTGCACCAAAGTTAAGAGTAACAAGGATTGTGCTAGCCGATATCGAAATGGGTGATGCCATAGCAAAGTTCGTTGATATCCGGGAGGGTGGACGTGACAGGATCCTCCATTAAAGCTCCCTCCTTAATTCTCTGTGCATCTGGACTCCTCATGCAAGTGAAAGGTCTCATGGCATGAGGCTGGCTGTTGGGGCTTGCTCTCATCTTTAATGGTGAGAGATGGGAGCCAACAACCCTTATTTATGGCCAGGTCAAGCTCCAAACCACGTGACCTTGCTGCGCTACGTGTCACCCCATCCAGAATATAAAATCATACTTGTTAAATCTAAAATTATTGTAATCGACTAAACATTGGAAATTTAGAGTTTATCCTATTCCCAATTGTAATAAGCGGAGTGTGTATGAATTTGATTGTAGATGTGAAGGTCTATCTATTTTATAAAGCAATTATGGACGAATGGCACAATTTGAACCAAAAAGGGCGAGATGTATTGCTTCATGGCAACTTAAAGCAAGTGAACCGGGTATTTTTTTTTTTGTGGGTGTGTTATTTTGAGTTTTAGTTCATAGTGTGTTTGCTTGATAAATCATTTACTTACTACTATTTGATTTATTTTAAGATTATCCCAAGAGAAATATCTTTATTTATTTTAATTAAGAATGAAATAAATTTGATATGTAGTGATTTTTTTTAATTTATATTTATTTTTTTAAATTTATTTAAAAATATCAATAAAAATATGAGAAAACTTATATTTTTAATAAATTTTAAAATATAATTATGCTATTTTATACTATAATTTAAGAAAGATACACTTGGTTTTGTTATTTCATTCTTTTAAGAGGTTCTTTCTCCAGGAGATTTATAATTATTTCATGATATATTTTATTTAAAAAAATATTAATAAATAAATTATTTCAATATTATTCATAAATAAAATATTTTTATATCAGTTTTTATGGTTAAAATATTTTTATATCAATTTTTATGATTAAAACATTTCAAAATATTTTTATATTACTTTTTAGGGTTAAAACATTTTAATGGTGTGATTAAAGAAAACCTATATAACCATGAAATTGACAACATATATATATATATATAATGGTTAAGAATATGTGTTTTCTCTTAAGTAGTCACAAGTTTAAATTCAGAGGGAGCAGGGTATGTATACTTCGTTGGGCATAACTTTGACCTTAAAAATAGATTATTATTTTTTTTTATTATACATATATACACATACAACTTAGATCCATTTTAACACTAATAATATGGTTGAAAAAGATCAAGTTCCTCGAGTGAAAACTTTTTAAACAAAAAAAATTAAAGAAAAGTTTGCACCTCATCCCTAGATTGCAATTGCATTCCATCAAATGTATTCTTATTTAGTGTAAGTCGTATTGTTGCTGGACATGTGGTTGCTATTCAGTAAACAAACAGTTGGGTAGCTTGGATTCAAGTTGACTGCTCTTCTTCATCATAAAATGGTGACACTGGCTGGTAAAGGCGGGAGGAAAAGTGAAAACATAACCTTCAGTAAACAAACAGTTGGGTAGCTTGGATTCAAGTTGACTGCTCTTCTTCATCATAAAATGGTGACACTGGCTGGTAAAGGCGAGAGGGAAAGTGAAAACATAACCTTTGCATTGAGGGTAAAATATATAAATAATAACTCTTGGAAGAACTCTCTACTCCTACTCTCGTACTACCCATTCAATAATCTCTTATGACCAGTATCTTCTTGCTCATGTCTTGATAGATATGCATCCCATCCCTAGATTGCAATTGAAATTAAATTTGAAAAATTAACTTGAACAAAAAGTAAACAAGGTTCGATCAAGACACATAACCATTACCATTATTCCATATTCCATTTAAGGTAACTTTGCTAAGATTTTGCAATCTTGAATTACTCCCAAATACTTCACTTCACTGGGATAGCAAGTTCTTATGACCAAATTGCACAATTAAGTTAATCTTAACAAATGGTAGATAGATACCTTAACGCCTTTGGAAAATTAGATTCTCGCATGAATTAGCATGAACCAATTCGGCTTACTTTCACAGGAAAAGAAGATGCAGAGGGAAGATTTCGGAAGTAAGCAGATTTACATTAGCTTCAACCAAAACCCGCAGATTTACATGAGCTTCAACCAAAACCCATTGTTGTCCTGGTTGAAAAATTGAACATGTAAACAGGAAGTTGGAATTTTGAACATCTCAACCCATTATTTTTTATTTTGGTTTTATATAAATAAACAAACTCAATTGAATATATGTTGTGCTCTCAAATTAATGATAATTTGAAAAATATGGAACCTCCTAAAAACTAAGTACAAAGAAGCAACTCACAAAAGAGTAAACAATCATTTGTTTTTTCATGGGCATTCCAGAAATAAATTTTATAGTGATTTTGCAATTGACTTACAAACAACAAATAGTCATTTGTTTCATGGGAATTCCAAAACTACATTGCTTATGATCATATTTTCAGAAACACATAGAAAAGGCTACTCAATCCAAACCAACTGTTATACATCTTTGCAGTGATTTTTGAAATTGAGTACTGTATTTGAAGCCAATTCATCACTTCTACCATGCATCTATGGATTTTATGCTTTATCATATTTTCATTTAGATTTTTTTTCTCTCTGGTCTGGCTCAGTGAATGATATTGAGCCTTTACATTAAAATTTTTGTTACACTGGCCTTTATATTATGGCAGCAACAAAATCTTTGATGGAAACAAATCTAGATTCTGAGGCATCAATAAGCCAAGCAATCCCTGCTGCAGTGCCCAAGTTAAACCACTTCCACATCCCTTTGATTGCCTAAAGATACACAGGAAAGTGACAAATTTGAATGATGCTCACCACATTGAAAATTACTTGGGAACTCTCTCTCTGGTTTTGTGAGAGCTATGGCTTAGAGCTGGGCCCGAGTTACAAACTGTGAGAGTACAGAAACACAATTTTTAACAATACAAGCCCGATGGCCAATAGATCTTGGATGTTGTTTGGAACTTTTAACATAATTAAAGAGTTTGGTGTGGTTTTTATATTTTTTATTTTAACATTGTAGTTAGCTGTACCTATTCTATAGGAAGATGTGTTTAGTTTATAATATTAAAAAATAAAGTTGAAAAAAAATAATATCTATAAAAAATTTAAAAATAATTAATTTTAATATTTAAAAAATATTATAATTATAAAATTTTATTAAAAATAATTAAATATTTATTTATTTTAAATTAAAATTGGTTAAATATCATTATAATTTTTTCTATATTATTAAAATAGATTTTTATTTGTGATAATCTTTTTTAGTTATTTTCATTAGGTTTTAGTGAGAGTGATTGTGGAATAGAGTGTAATCTTTTCCTTTCATTTTTTATTCCCATAAAGTAGCATGTTTGAGCTAGTGATGAGTATATATTTTGAATACCTTCTACAAAATGAGCATGGTGAGTATATATCTTGAATACCATTTTCAAAATAATTTTGAACATTCATATTTTTAATCTTAGAAATTAATTCTTTTGAGGGGTGTATCTTTTCTTTCCTCATTTATTAACAAGAAAATATTATTTATCTAAGAATCTTCACATTGAATAGGCCTTGTAAAAGCATTTTTCATTTTACATCTTAATTCACCACCACATTGACCATCACAAAACATGTATATCTATATATTACATCTTAATTCCACACCACATTGACCATCACAAAACATCTATACCTATATATTATATCTATACCAACCTCTTATAATTACAAAATTCTATAAAAAATAAATAAATATTTGTTTATTTTAAATTAAAATTGGTTAAATATCATTATATTTTTTTCTATATTATTAAAATATATTTTTATTTGTGAAAATATTTTTTAGTTATGTCAATTGGGTTTAGCCTTAGTGCATATTTCCCTCCCATTTTCTATTCCTTTAAAGTCAACATGTTTGAGCTCATGATGAGTATATACCTTGAATACTATCTTCAAAATGAGCATGATAAGTATATACCTTGAATACCATCTTCAAAATATTTTTGAACATTGATATTTTTTATCTTGAAAATTAATTCTTTTGAGGGGTGTTTCTTTTTTTTCCTCATTTATTAACAATAAAATATTATTTATCTAAGGATCCTCACACTCAATAGGCCTTGGCCAAAAATTTTGCATTTTACATCATAATTCCCCACCACATTGACCATCACAAAACATCTATACCTATATATTACATCTTAATTCCCCACCACATTGACTATCACAAAATATTTATAAATATATTATATCTATACCAACATCTTACAAGTATGAGGACACCAATCCTCTCCCTTGCACCACCCTTCCACCCTGAAATAAATATACTATTGATTAATTTGCCTTAATGCACCACCCAACCACCCTGAGATGTTCCTCTTTCATTCTTTTTGTTTCACTTCTCATCCTTGGTTCTATGATCTCAAAACTCTTCCTTTAATCACATCACTATTTTGTTCTCACATCTGAGAACCTCAGAACCACAAAGCTCCACACGTATTTCTTAATTCACATACTCTACACACACTCACATGAAAACTTCACAAGATCGTGGATATTTATATAAAATATACACCCAAATATTTGTCCACATATCCAAATAATACGAGGTCGGCTCTAGATCTCCACAAAACCAGGCTGCAACGTTCCTTAACAAACTTGTACACATCCCTTTTTTTTGGACTTGACTTGTTCAGAAAACAAGCTCTACGTCCAACTGTCATTGGATCTATTCCATGATTCGATCGCATCCATTGTTTTACTTCATTTCCCATCAAAATGCACAATACACCCTCAACGCTCGACAGCCATCCAATCTATCCTTGATTTTATCTCGATCGTCAAACTTCTTATCATATTGGGACCGTAACACACAACCATCGTCCAATCTGGACCTCTATTCAATCACAACCATCGATTTACTTTCCCATCCACAAGAACACACCATGCAACCACAACGTACAATAGTCATTCGATCTCCCCTTCATTAAATCACAGTCATCGATATATTCTTCTTTAGTATATTGGGACCATGGGTCTTCGGTTCACAGTCACTATCCGATCAGATTTTAGATTGATCTCAATCGTCGATCTGTCCTTTACCAATACTTAGACAATTTATTGAAGACTTATCGTGGGTTTGCGGGTCTAAGCCACATCTCTTTGTACCTTCGCAATGTCCAAATTGCACCTTCACGTTCTGTTGCATTCACTTTGCACCCATACTTAGAAATTTTTCTAAGTATTTCATTATGGGTCGTCTAGATCATCTGATCTATCACACGTGGCAATATCCTAGGTCATCTAATCTAATACATGTGGTGACCTCCTAGCCATCTGATATCTTATTAGCATTAGTTGTCAATATATCATCCTGATACGTAGACATTTCTTCAAGATTTCATTGCATCCTCATACTTAGTCATTTTTTCAAAATCTTACTACGAGTGTGTGGGTTTTCTCTTATTCTTCTCATCTTCCTGATAATCCATTGTTCTCACTATCTCTGTGAACTCTCAACACTTATTCATTGTTCGAGACTTCTCCGTTCATCCACTTCTTGGTACTTAGTTATTTTTCCAATCTTTCATCGCAGGTCCGCAGGTTTTCTCTTATTCTTTACATACCTTTGATTCTCCATTTCTCCGTGATATCTCAACACTTAGTCATTTTCCAATATTTCTTGTGTTGATGTGATAGATGATGTGGCTTCCATGTGTACGTCTTCTTCTGTACTCTATTTTTGTAACACACCCAACCCCTAAATACCCTTTCTAGGGATGGGGCATCGGATTTTCATGTTTCCTTAGTTCATTTTTGGTCCCTTACTAAGAAGAGCCATATTATTCTACTCCTACAAAGTTTACATCTCTCATTACGCGCTTAAAATAGCTAGCGGGGTCCTCCTCGTGACCTCGGGCTGAAAACCGAGAGCTAATAGTATGCTTAGCGAAGGTTTTAGTACTTCAAAATTCTCGGACTTCGGGAGTTCCAATCGTGTTGTTGAATTCCCAGATCATTGAACAGCGGAGGGAATCAATGGTCCATGTCCTTCACCGAGATACTACAATTAAAAATGGATTGCGACATTCGATGCAAAACACTTTTTTTCCCAATCTTTGAAGTTCTCAATTCTTGTCACGTGGCCCTAACCATTCAACGATCGGGATTCGGCGTTTAACATTGAGCATCCTACGTTTCATCATTTTGGTAGTTGGCAGTAGGCAGTCTTTGTTCTACGTTTTTAGAGTTTCGACGATCGGTGATCGTCGTTGGGATTTTGACGTTCGAAAATTGTCTATCCTCATCATACCCTCCTCAGCTATACTACATGTTCAATCTTCCAAACTTCCAAAATCATCCAGACTCCCAGACTTCTGAACACGTCACCAGCCATGTTGACAAGGCGGGCACGATCCAGAAGTTGACACAAGGTGAGGGTCAAGGGGTGACACGTGTTCTCATTAGGGGCCGACACATGACATGATTTAATAGTCATAAAGGGTCTGTGAATCGGACAAATCTGGATGACACCTGGCACCTTGGTTGCGGGTCCATGTCACCCGGGATGATGTTAGTGAGCCACGTCAACCCCCATCATATGGTTGGGATTTATCCACGTGGATCCATAGATCCATGGTCCTTGTTACTTTATCAGCTCCTCTCAACACAAATCCCCCAAAGAGCCAAGTCTCTGGACTCTCGGATCTAGCGCCACATGTCCTCTTCCTACCAATGGCCCAAATTTATTTCGACGTTCGCGACTTCAACGGTTTTCACACTTCGTAGACTCTTGACTAGGTTCTTTCGGAGTACGAATTCTCTAGACTATGGGATCTCTTGCCACGTACCCACTTATCCAACAGTCCTAGTTCAATGGAAAACCTTTGATAGTGGATGAGTAGGACCACATGTCTCTCCATGACACATTCTCGATCGGTTGGACAATCTAGGTTGGTTGCTTAGATTGACAGCTTAGGGGGGTCTCAAAGGATCCAAAGATCGACGATCCACATCACTTCGACAGTTTGACATTCGGGTGTTTGCCGTGTATCTTTTGTCTTTCCCTCCAGACCACATCGGATCTATTGCCACATGTACCTATCATCTACGGCCAGGATTTACTCTGGATTGCAGAGCTCCAGGGAAACTCACGCGTCCCTATATCGCTGAATACCCGGACTCTCAGATAACCGTTGATCTATGGACACGTGTCCCTCCATTTTCAATGGTCCCAATTTACTCCGTGACTCCAACATTCGAGAGTTTTCGGCGTTAGACCACTCCTATTCATCTAAAGTGGGACTTCGTTGAAGGACTTAATGCTTCCCTTCCTAAGTTTGATCTAACAACTGAGAGGGATCTACATTGGATCCCCATATCAACGACCCCCGTCAATTCATGACTCTGGCCTTCTGTTATTTTCGAGGATTGTGGAGTCACGAGTCCTGAAGTCCCAAAGCCAAAAGAGATGGCTCATTTTGGAATAGCATAGGGTTCCTAGGCCCTGATCAAATGGGTCCTTTGGGAAATCTTATAGGCTAGGCACAAATACTTTTTGCAGCAAATGGATTAAGGATACGGGCCTGAGCCCTCGGTCAGATGGGTGGTTAGTCTAAAGAGAAATGCTCTTCTCCCACAAAGATGAACTTGACATTTCCGCTAAGGAAAATTCAAAGGATTGATAATACTTAGGCGTTTTAGTTACTCCTATCCGGACTCTCCTGCAGACTCACATCCGATGACTCTCTAACAGTTAAACTGAGATAAATCACATATCATATAAATATAACAGTTTACAGAAGCCAAAGAACATTTCTAATAATTGTTCAAATACTAAAAAACTTAATCATAAACACAGACATCTCATCATCACATCCAATATATTACACAGAGTATGAAAATACTTATTAGAACTGGAAAATGTGAAGCAACTGCTCAAAGGGGTGCCCATTTCCTCCCAACCATAGGCATAGCCACTCCTACCGGATTTACCATTGGACACCCCCGAGCTAGAACATAATGCTCTAAGTGATATTCTTTTTATTTGTTCCACGAAAGTTAGGGACGAAGGTTACTCTCCTCCTCCCACAGAAAATTGGAAATCGGTTTTCTCTACTCCAAGCAAGGAGGTCTGCATGAGTACTTCCTCAATCACTCATCAACCTCATTTATCATCTTGTAGCCAAACCCTACCCATGACTTCCTTCAGCCAAAATGATCTTACTTCTCAACTTTTTCCTCTCAACTCCAGAGTTGAAGTATCCTTCTCCTCTCTTCTCTTTTAGGGAGAGTGTTTTCTCTCCTCTGCTATCTCACAGATCTGTCTTTGTCCTCGAATTACCCCCTTTCTTGTCTTCCTCAGCAAGGTTGTGTGGGTCTGAATCCCAATTCGTGGTCAGGCCTAGAATCCTTACAGATGGGTACCCTACCCCATATCCTCTTTAACTCTTGAGGATGGCCTTCCAACTACCATTCTAACTGGTAATTTAGTTATGGGTTAGAGGACTGTTGAGAAATTACACCCAGTAGGCATTGGTATTTCATCTCAACCATTCTTGGTTTCCCCTCACCATCTCTCTCATAGCATCCATGGTATATCTTGGAAAACTCCCCCATTTCATTAGTTGTGCAACACATATCAAATTTCTATTAATAACATAAAATTCATTCATTTCCCCTTTTATACAAGGGTTCATCAAATCAAACATTCACACATATTTAGTCTACCATAGTCTCTTGGCCAGTTATAGTTATATTTACAAACTGGGGAAATAGGGGTATTACAATCCCCTCCCCCTTAAAGGAACATTTTCCTTGATGTTCTATCTGTTCATGTGCTATGTATGTACAAAAGTAAACAAAAATGGATATCCATGTTGTTGAGGGGTCCAAGATCCCTTTAACTAAACAGTAGGAACCAAACCTACTTAAGAGGCCCAATTAGACTCGTAAGTGTTTGATGAGTGGTAAGGTTCTCCATATTCGTTATATGGCTAGAATTATCGATGGGATTTAATCGTGACTGACATATGTGTCTTTTCTGTGAAACCTTTCCTCAGGATGGGAACTTCTCTTTTTGGTTATTTTCTTAATATTTATAACAAAGAAAGACAAAGATTAATCTAAATGGCAGAGGGAAATTAAATTTGTCTTGGGAGAAGGATATGTTTTTTAGGATAACCTCTATACCTTCGCATGCAGGTGAAGAATATCTAAACGACTTCAAACTAGCATTAATACCATTTTGATTAGTGGACATTCAACATTGTATGAGATAATAGTTACAGAAAGGAAAACATATACGTGAGAATAAGTTAGTGCAAGAAGAGTAATTTTTTATGCTCTATTATCAATCACAGGTTAAAACAATCGATTTCTATTCATCAAATGGAATAAAAGAACTGTATTATAGCATTATCAAATAACTTTAAATAATAGAAACAACAACTCTTACTCAATACAACAACAAGTATTGAATCTGAAGACAAAGATAATCCCCCCTCGATCCAATCACATTAATGTCTTAGATGATAGAAGTGTATTTTGTTCTAAACAAAACTTCTTAATTAAAATAACTTGCACATAAACAATTCTCTTACAAAATTCTAGAAAAAAATATTTCTCTCCAAAACCATCGACCTCTTGTCCTAGGTCGATGACCTTATTTATAAAAAAAAAAAAACTAAACTAAAAATAGCTACTAGATTTGTGTCAAATTAAGAAAACGCCATGTGGTGGATTTATCTATCTGTTCTATTTTTCTCTTCTAGTGGTTTCACTGAAGTGGATTGTTCTTCTCGTATTCTGACCAATTGATGAAGAGATCTTCGCATGTCTTTGCATATGGAAATCTCTGTTGATCCATCGGGGCGGAGAAGACCTCTTTTATCTCTATTGTTCATTCCTTATACCTGATTATATTAACACTTAAGCATTGTAGGACTGCAAGAGATTTGATCAGGTGTTCCATGAAAGTCTTCACTTGACCTGGGGTCATGATTGAAATCTATGAAATCTATGCTTCCCATGTTCATTCTTGCTCTGTATGTCGCTTGACTATGTCATGAAAATCAGCAAAATCCTATGGTGGACCAAACTCCGGTAGGTCAATGTTTTTCATCTCCCGGTTGATTTTCTCCCAACTTTTCTCACACTCTCCCCATATTTCATGTATCTTCCATTGAGGTTTTTGGACCATACATACCCAGTATTTAGCTACTTTCCTGATTCGGGAGATGCTACTATCCATCAGCACTTGGATGCTATGCTCATTTATATCTTGTCCTTTATGCACTTCATCAATGTAGTCGATCCGCTCCAAGCCCTGATATGCCTTCTCATACCATATCTACACATCTTGACAGGTTTCCATCCCCATGAGGGTATCTTCTTGAAAGTCATCTATGCAATCGGTGAAGACATTTCTTTCGCTTGTGAACTGCGCATATGTTTCTCGGAACTCACTCTTCAGTAGTACCATTGTCTGTGTTGAATTTTGGTAATACTTTGTTTGATGGAGTAGATGATCCATCTATTTATTCATGGAAGATACCTCCCTTTCATCCCTTCTTTCCATGTCCAAATTATCATCGGTTATAGCCACACATGCTCCAATCATCTCAGTCATCTTAGCATTTTTTGTGTTGAACAATGTCTCCTCTGTGGTGACGAGAAGTGTGTTATTGAGTGTGAGCCTCATTTTCTTAGTCGTTCTTCTCATCACATATTTCATTTTTCTATCAGAAGTGATCACCTGTATATCAGCAATTTCATCTACTGGTCCAAGAATCTGTTGATCTCCCCAGGTCAAAGTGTTACCTAGGCTTCATGTCGTGTAGAAATATTCTATGATGGGTTCTTGCAATTCGTTAGCAGGGGATGTTTTTGTATGCTCTGGTGACTTGGACTCATGATGGTCCTCATCGTCCTGTGGAGTCTTTGTCCTCACTGGGGATATAGGTGAAGAATCGATATTGGCTAGGGGGTCAGTCATTGAGATTTCAATTTCTAGTTGTTGTGTTTCTTGGAGATATCCTTCTAAAGTTGTGTTCCCAATCGGTTGATAAATTCATTGTCCAGAGTACTTCTGGCCTGAGGGTCGCCTTTTTGGGGATTTGGGATCAAAACATCGGAAGATGGAGAATATGTTTCCCCTAGTTCTTCCTCTTCTGTGATTGGTATCGAGGTTATGTGTGAAACCTATGAACTTTCCTCGTCGTCATATATGGTAATTAGGTCTATGAGGACATTAGGCACACTTGTCCCACTTGACGTTATTGATATCCTTCGTTGAAATGTAGTAGTCACCAGCATCCCTTCCTATGGTGACATATGGCTAGGGTTTTCTTGATCAGTGGTTTCTTCTGGTGGAATTGTCTCTGAGCTATTTATCTCTTATCTACGATTACTTGTGTCGGCCGGGGTAATCCTCAAGGGTTATATCAAAGGTTTAAGTGGGGTATTTTCTCTAATCTTTGTATATCTCTTTGGGATTCTTCTAGTAACATCATCCCCCTCCTCTGCACCTATGTCGCTTCTACTTCTATGTTTTCACTTCTTACCCCGAGGGCTTCTTGAGTTGTTTGATCTATTGCTTCAACTTTCTCATCCCTTTTTTTCATCCCAATGAATAAAATAAATAGATTATTTAATCTTGATTTAATATAATTGGAACACTCATACCAACCACTCAACTCACATGATATAAACATCAATATTTATTAGACATCTCTTTGAATCTGGTCATATTCGGGTTATCCCTTCTATGGAGCACTTCCTCCCAATCTTGAGCACCCTCTGTAAGATTTCATATTCAAAACTATCATGAGCATACGACCAACATGAGGACACATGTGACGCATGTTGAAGTAGCAAGCCCTTTGGATCATGCTTGTGAAATCGACCTGTGGGGAATCAATACTCAAGATGGATCAACCCTTCTTGTTTCGCATGTGCAGTGCCTTTTACCATGTAAAACCCTATGTGAAATCCATAGGGTATGAAATCTCTCTTCTTGTCCTTCACCAAAGTGGCATTATAGCCTTGAAGAATGGTCTGGTAACAAATTTCTCCCACAATGAGTCGGTATGGGACATGAATGGGGAGTCAGTGTGGCACACCAGTATCCCTGAACACTATGATATAAGTGTTGGTTTCCTCAAAATACCAGTGGCCTACTTTTGAAACCATCTTCTTGGTTTTCATTGTAATCCTTGGGCATTCTTTCCTAAATATAATGAAATATACTCAGGCTATTAACTCATTGCATATCAGGGAATAAAATCTCTTGTACCTATTCTCCCACAGAATGATGAAATAAACATTCATGGGAAACTCAACAACATGCCAGCTAAGATTCATGCCTATGAAAACATTCCTTGTGAAGATTACGTCCAATAGGTACGACACCATGTGAAAAGTTGGTGTTTCTCCATCCTTTGGTTTCTAGGTTTGCAAGATGTTAGTGCTTAACTGCTTGGAAATGATGGATCCCCAGTTGAAACTTCTCCTAGAGATCGACACAGTTATTGCTAGGGGAATCCATGCTTTTGAAAACTTGGAGCAATATTTTTCTCCATATAATCGACATATCAAATCCATTAGATAAATATACATCTCTCTGAGGTTTATCGTGTCATACCAGTCATTGCTCTTGTTTGTTAATTTCTTGTCTTCTTTCCACCATGAGACCATTAACCTACTAGTTTCATGGAACTCATAAAATTTGACCACAAACTCTGTATTTATTCTTTCCACTAGGTCTCTGAGTTTGTAGTATTTTTGGACCTCTATTGGAAGAAAAACACCAACACATTTTCCATTTTCATTATTTATACACTTCATCGCATTTGTGTGGTCAATTATCCATCCCAGGGTCTTGACGTAGGGAAAAATGGGTTTCAGTAGGCCACCATATGTAGGTATGATTGTTGGATGTTTGGGAATACCTGGTCATCCAACATCCTAACGTTTGGGTCACTATGTGGTATAAAATTTGGGTAATATTCCTGGTTGATCTTGTTAAACAGTTCTCCCCAATGCGGGAGCACCACCTTAGATCCAGTTCTTGCCTCTATATCGTTGAACGTTGTAGGTTGGGAAAACTCTTTTTTGGTATATGTGTGGATAACTGGTTCCACCTTTGAGGCAAAATCAAGCTCTCTTGCAGCACTCGATGTAGACCCCTCACCGACCTCTTCTTCCTTCCTTTTGGGCATTCTTGATCAATGCCTAGTCATTGGATTTCTTGGAGGCATTTTTCCTATAGAAAAGAAAATAATGTTATAGAGAGAAACCACCCAACCTTGACAAGAGCTATTGACACCATCACAAGTGCAAAAATGATAAAAACAATGCTTACCTTCTTGCTTGCAAGAAATTAACTCGGTCTTACTAGTAATCAAAATCAAAGAGCTAGATGTAATCTCTTCGATGTTGTCCCTTGATTCTTCTTCTACTTCAGGGAATAAGTGATTTGTGAATGAAACATCATGTTTGGGTATAGCCTTGTAAATTTAAATAGAACGTATACTTACCTTTTCACATCAAGTATTTAATTAGGGAGTGCATATGTGATATGTGCAATCTATTACTGAATCTTTATCATGCCTAGGATTAAATGCAATGAAGGTTGGTGGGGAAGGAGAAGTTTACTTCATATTTCATCGGCGAATTCAAATTTTGATTGATGGTCGGCACATGGGGTCCTGTTAAAGGTTACGTGAGAATTTAACTTATCCATCAAATCGCAAAATTATGTTTCATTTCATTTGAAAGTGTCCCATCGAATTACCAAGCCCTTTTTGCATTCCCTAGCATAATCGATATCAGGAGATATGGTGCATCACAGGTAAACTGGGGTCGTTGGTATCGACAGGTGAAATTTCAAACTAAGACGAGGATCTCGGTATTCTAGCGATCAGTCGATAGTCAATGAGGGCATCGGCGATGGCAGGTTGACTTTGTTGATTGTTTCGTTGGTGTATCTAGGCAGAAGTTTTGATGCTGAACAAGACCTTCATAGCATGTTGACGTGGAAATAATGCTATGGACGTACAGATATGACACGGGGAAAATAATGAATCGTACAGATTACTTGTGTGGCAAAGACACATGGCTATTGAATGTGACATCTACGGGAGAAACTTTTCAGCATCAGTAATTTTCTTTAGACATACAACCTTGACTACAAAACCCTATCATAATGGTCCTCATTGGCCTCATGATGATCCTCATCAACCGATGGAGTATTTTTCCTAGCTGGGGATATAGGTGAAGAATTGATATTAGCTGGGGGGTCAGTCATTGAGATTTCAATTTCTAGTTGTTGCATTTATTCTTCCTATTCACCGACACCCAAGTCATTCTTGGAGCTATCCTTATAAATTTTTGTTCCCAATTGGTCAAGAAATTCAATGTCCATATTACTTTTAGCCTCATGGTCGCCTTCCTGGGGATTTGGGATCAAAACGTCGAAAGCTAGAGCAGATGTTTCCCCTGGTTCTTCATCTTCTGTGATTTGTATCAGGGTTATGAGTGAAACCTATGAACTTTACTCATCATCATATATGGTAATTAATTCTATGAGGACATTAGGCACACCCATCCCACTTGATTCTCTTGATATCCTCCATTGAACTGTAGTAGTCACCGATGACCCTGCCTGTGGTGACATAGGGCTGGAGTTTTCTTGATCAGTGGTTTCTTCTAGTGGAATTGTCTTTGAGCTATTTAGCTCTTCTCCGTGATTACTTCTGTTGGTTGGGGTAATCCTCAAGGGTTATATCAACGGGTTAAGTGGGGAATTTTATCTAACCATTGTATAGCTCTTCTAGATTCTTCCAGTAACATCATCTCCCTCCTTTGCACCTCTGTTGCTTCTACTTCTATGTTTTCTTCTCTTACCCTGAGGGATTTTTGAGTTGTTTGATCTATTGTTTCAACTTTCTCATCCATAGACATCGCTTTGAATCTGGTCATATTGGGGTTAGCCCTTCTATGGATCACTTCCTCCCAATCCTGAGCACCCTCTGTAAAGATTTCATATTCAAAACTATCATGAGCATACGACTAACAGGAGGATACATGTGGCGTATGCTAAAGTACCAGGCCCTTTGGATCATTCTTTTGAAATAGGCCTATGGGGAATCGATACTCAACATGGCTCAATCGTTATTGTTTCCAGTGTGAATCATCTTTTACCATGTAAAACCCTATGTGAAATCCATAGGGTATGAAATCTCTCTTCTTGTCCTTCACCAAAGTGGCATTATAGCCTTGAAGAATGGTCTGGTAACAAATTTCTCCCACAATGAGCTAGTCTGGGACATGAATGGGGAGTAAGTGTGGAACACTAGTATCCTCGAACACTATGATATAAGTGTTGGTTTCCTCAAAATACCAATGGCCATGAATGGGGAGTAAGTGTGGAACACTTACATGAATGGGGAGTAAGTGTGGAACACTAGTATCCTCGAACACTATGATATAAGTGTTGGTTTCCTCAAAATACCAGTGGCCTACTTTTGAAACCATCTTCTTGGTTGTCGTTGTAATCCTTGGGCATTATTTCCTAAATATAATGAAATATAATCAGGCTATGAACTCATTGCATATCACGGAATAAAATATCTTGTACCTATTCTCCCATGGAATTATGAAATAAACATCCACGGGAAACTCAACAACATGCCAACTAATATTCATGCCTCTGAAAACGTTCCTTGCGCAGATTACGTCCAATAGGTACGACACCATGTGAAAAGTTGGCGTTTCGCCATCCTTCGGTGTTTGGGCCTGCAAGATGTTAGTTCTTAACTTCTTGGAAATGATGGATCCCCAGTTGAAGCTACTCCTGGAGATCGACACAGTATATGCCAGGGCCATCCATGCTTCTGAAAACTTGGAGAAATATTTTTCTCCATATAATCGGCAAATCAAAGCCATTAGATAAATATACAACTCTCTGAGGTTTATCGTGTCGTACCATTCGTTTCTCTTTTTTGTGAATTTCTTGTCTTCTTTCCACCATGATACCATTAACTTGTTAGTGTCATCGAACTCATAAAATTTGACCACAAACTCTGTATTTAGTCTTTCCTCTGGGTCTCTGAGTTTTTAGTATTTTTGGACCTGTATTGGAAGAAAAACACCAACACATTCGCCATTTTCATTATTGATTATACACTTCATCACGTCTGTGTGGTCAATTATCCATACCAGGGTCTCGATGCAGGGAAAAAATGGGGTTCGACAGGACACCATATGTAGGCATGATCATCATATGTTTGGGAATACCTGGTCATCCAACATCTTGATGTCCGGGTCACTGTGTGGTATAAAGTTCGGGTAATATTCCTGGTTGATTATGTTAAAAAGATATCCCCAATGTGGGAGCACAACCTCAGATCTAGTTCTTTCCTCTGTATCGTTGAACATTGGAGGCTGGAAAAACTCTTTTTTGGTAGATTTGTGGATAAATGGTTCCGCCTTTAAGGTAAAATCAAGCTCTCTTGCAACACCTGGTGTAGACCCCTCATTGACCTTTGCTTCCTTCCTTTTGGGCATTCTTGGTGAGCACCTAGTCATTGGATTTCTTTGAGGCATTTTTCCCACAGAAAAGAAAAGAATGTTATAGCAAGCAACCATCCAACCTTGACAAGATCCATTGACACCATCACAAGTGCAAAAATGATAAAACAATGCTTACCTTCTTGCTTGCAAGAAATTAACCTGGTCTTACTAGTAATCAAAATCAAAGAGTTGGATGTAATCTTTTCGATGCTCTCTCTTTCTTCTTCATCTTCTTTGAGGAATAAGCTATTTTTGAATGAAACATCACGTTTGGGTATAGCCTTGTAATTTTAAACAGAACGTATACTTACATTTTTGCATCAAGTCTTTAATTCAGGAGTGCATATGTAATATGTGAAATCTATTGTTGAATCTTTATCATTCCTAGGATTAAATGAAACATAGGCTAGTGACGCAGGAGTGGTTTACTTCATAGTTCATCGGAGAATTCAAATTTCGATTGTTGGTCGGCACGCAGGGTCATGTTATAGGTTACATGAAAATTTAACTTATCCATCAAATCAAAAAATTATGTTTCATTTCATCCGAAGTTGTTCCATCGAATTACCAAGCCCTTTTTGCATTCACTAGCATAATCGGTATCAGGAGATATGGTGCATTGTAGGTAAACTAGGGTCGTCGGTATCGGTGGGTGAAATTTCAAACTAAGACGAGGAGCTCAATATTCTAGCAATCAGTCGATAGTCGATGAGCGCATCGGCAATGGCGGGTCAAATTTGTTAATTGTTTCGTTGGTGTATCTAGGCAGAAGTTTTGATGTCAACCAAGACCTTGGTACCGTTCTGATGTGAAAATATTGTTATGGATGTACAGATATGACATGGGGAAAATAATAAGTCGTACGGATTACTTATGAAGCAAAGACACATGACTTTTTAACTTGACATCTACAGGAGAAACTTTTTGGCATCGGTGATTTTCTTTAGACATACAACTTTGACTACAACACCCTATCATGCTGACGTCGATGATGCATTGACAACTGACGATCGACGATTGTTGATGGTTACTGTTTCGCAATTTCATTCTTTCAGATTTCACCGACTCCAAAAAATGTATCGGTGATCAGTGATCGGAGGTTCGTTATGGCCCATGTTAATGGTTCCCCTTTTGTATTTCTCCAATGTTGATGATGTATCGATGATTTTTAGAAAACTTCTCTGTAAGACATAATCAGCGATTAGCATGCCCTTTCTTCCATTTTTTCAATGACGATTATGCATAGGTGATCGAAAATCGGTGATTATCATTTTTATGTGATCATTTTACTACTCGGATTGCATCAATTCCGATAATAGGTGCATGGCTCAAAATTTTAGTTGTGTATCCTTAGTTAAAATGCCAAGTTTTCTTAGAGAAAAGTTCAATTTGTTCAGTAACTCCAAACCAATCTGAACATGATCGATGGAAAAAAACATAATCAACATATAACCCCATTGGTACTTACACAACTAACTAAACTCAAAAGACAAAGTGGTACCCAAAAAGAAAAACTTCACAAAACTTTTAGGGTGTGTTGAGTGCTCAACACATGTCTCATGGCATCCTCCATTTCCCATGTAGCCTCATCTTGGCCAAAGTGTTTCCACTACACCTTGACCTTTGTAATGGTTCTATTCCTTAGTGGGGTTTCCTTCCTGTCTATTATGCATTGAGGTTATGGCGGGAATTCTCCCTCGGATTCCACTTGAATCATAGACCAGTCAATAATATGATTAGAATCATGCATATACTTCTTTAATAAAGAAACATGGAAAAAATTATGTGCCTTCATTGTGGGAGGGAGTGTTAGCCGATAGGCTACTAGTCCCACTCTATCCAAAACTTCAAAGGGTCCACAATATCGAGGTGCCATCTTGGCACAAACTCCCATCCTCAAAGATATTTTCCTCGGTCTAACTCAGAGATACACATGATCCCCTGCTTTGAACTCTCTAGGAGTCCTTTTCAGATCTGCATAGCTCTTTTGTCTATCCTGGGATATCTTCATATTTCTTGTTCTAAATCACTTACTGTTCCATTTACTTTAGAATATATGGACCAATTGTAACTATGTCTACTGGGTTGTTCCAGCTGATTGGAATTTTCCATTGCCTTCCATAGAGGGCTTCAAAAGGGATCATTTTTAATGACTCTTGATAGCCATAGTTGTAGGAAAATTCTAACAGTGGTACATAATCCTCCCACTTCTTGGGTTGATGCATTAAATGCATCCTCAGAATGTATTATAATACTTGGTTTACCCTCTCTGTCTTCCCATCAATTTGAGGGTGATAGGTTGTACTAAAGAGAAAAAAAAATTCAAAATCAGCAAACAAAGATTTCCAAAAGTTTGAAGTAAACTTTGCATCTCTGTCGGATATAATTTCCATAGGTATTCCATGCAGTCTAAATATATCTTTCATGAATATGTTGGCAATATCTATTTCCTTGCAAGTTGACTTGACGAGTATGAAGTGAGTATCCTTTCTTAGTTTTTCCACAACTACCATGATGACATCATTCTATTTAGTTGAACTTGGTAATCCTGTGATCAAATCCATGGAGATGGTTTCCCATTTCCATTTGGGAATTAGTAGGGGTTGCAACAACCCTACTAGGTGTTGTTTCCCTACCTTGAATTGGTGACATTCTAGACACTTAGCTAAGTAATCATCTACGTCCTTTTTCATTCTAGGCCAATAGAATAGTTTCCTAGTGGCGATGATCATTTTTTGATAACCAGGATGACTAGTATATGGTCTCTTATGTAGTTCACCCATTATGAACCTCTTCAAGTTGTCACAATTTGGAATATAAAATCTACCCTTATAACTCAACATACCATCATTAAGCATCTGATAGCCTTCATACTTTATCCCTTTGGGCTCTTGTTTTAGGTATGATGTCACAGTCTTGAAAAATGCATCTATTTCTTATGCAGTTTTGACCCTCTCTTTGATGTTTGATTCACTGGCGCTTACAGTTGCCAAGTGAACTACTTTCATACTTCTACTAAGGGAATCAACTACCCTATTCTCCTTTCCTTTGATATGTTTGATTTTGATATCAAACTCACTAAGGAGAGCCATCCACCTAGCTTGTCTCACATTGAGTTTTGGTTGGTCAAACAAATACCTCAATCCACTATGGTCTGTCATAAGTACAAATCTCCTACCTAAGAGGTAATGCCTCCACATTTTTAAATCATGCACTATGACAGCCAATTCCATATCATGGGTCACATAATTGACTTCATGCTCATTCAATTTTCTAGATTCATAGCAAATCACATGTCCTTCTTGCATAAGGACTCCTTCGAGCCCTTCCTTGTAGGCATTTGTACATATAAGGAAGTCCTTGTTTGGGTCTGCAATCTTCATTATAGGTGCATTGGTTAGAAGGTATTTCATCTCTTGAAATATTTCTTCACATTTTGATGTCCAAATGAATTTAATCCCCTTTTTCTGAAGGGATGTGATTGGGAAACCAATCTTGGAGAATCCTTTTATGAATCTCCTATAGTATCCTGCCAGGCCCATAAAATATCTGATATCAGATACATCCTTTGGGGTAGGCCAATCCATGATGGATTTAATCTTTTCATGATCAACTGTCACTCCTTCCTCAAAAATAAGATGGCCTAAGTAATGGACTTGTTTCTGGAAAAAGTCACACTTAATAAGCTTAGCATAGAGATGATGTTCTCTTAGAACTTGGAGTACTAGATTGAGATGTTCTTCATGCTCTTCCCTATTCTTGGAATAGATTAGGATATCATCAATGAAAACCAACACAAACCTATCCAATAAATTTTTGAATATGTTATTCATTAAGCACATAAAAGTGGTTGGTGCATTGGTAAGCCCAAATGGCACCACTACAAATTCATAGTGACCATATCTTGTCCTAAAGGTTGTCTTGTGGATGTCTTCATCTTTAATTCAGACCTGATGGTATCCAGACCTCAACTCAATCTTGGAGAATATTGTAGCACCCCTTAATTGGTCAAACAATTGATCGATCCTTGGAAAGGGATACTTATTCTTGATGGTCATCTTGTTGAGTTGTATATAATCTATGCACAGTCTGAGTGTGCCATTTTTCCTTTTCATAAACAAGGTTGGCTCTCCCCATGGAGACATGCTAGGTCGAATGTAGACTGTGTCCCACATCTCCTTCAATTTTAGTTTGACCTCAACTAGCTATGGTGTACTCATTCTATAGGGTTTTCTAGACATTGGCACTACTCCTGGTACAAGTTCTATTGAAAATTCAATATCCCTCCTTGGAGGTAGACCTACTACCTCTTTTGGGAATACATATTTATATTCTCTTAATATGGGATGGTTCTCTAGGTTGGGTTTGTCATTCTCAACAGAGTTTAGTACATGTATTGCATACAAGGGACATCCCTTTTTGCAATACTTCTTCACTTGAGGGTTGATATTTGTCTCACTGAGACAGTATTTTGAATCCCTTGTAGGGTTACCCTTCTTCTTTCTTTATTTTCACACTCCAAAGTTTTACTGTAAAATTCAAACTTGGTTTTGTGGGCATCCAACCAGTCCATGCTAATCAACAAGTCATAATATCATAGAGGAAGTATGTTTAGGTTTTCTTGGGTGGGAAACCCACTCATGACAAATTGGCATGTTGGTATGACCTATGTTAATTTTCTTTTGGTTCTAGTGGCTAGCTATACCATCCATGATTTACCATGTTTAACTTGTTGCAATTTACATTTCTCAATAGTTTGAGGGGAAACATAAATCAAATTAGAACCAGGGTCAATTAAAATGGAAACAGGATGGTTGGAAATTGTACCTCCAATATCCACCACTGGAGCTTGGTGTTTAGCTTGTCTATTATCCAAGGCATCATAAATTTTGTGGAAGGATCCTATACACATCATTGATTTTGGTAGCCTCTTAGATGTTGTAGACCCTCCCATTTTTTTGTTTCCTATGCGGACAATACCTCAATAAATGTTCCTCTCCATAACCCCAATATTTCAAGGGTTCTCTCTTTGTGTTATCAGTCTTACTTGGAGCTTCTATGAATGGTTTATTTCCACTCTGGAATGGAAACTTTTCTGATACACACTTCTAGTAGGAAGGCTCATCCTCGAGCTCTTACCAGGGTTCTTAAATATCGAGGGTTTAAACCCCTTCTTCTTGAATCCCGAATTGTTTTTCTTCTTCCAGTCTTCATGGGGTGTTGTCTTACTCTTGAATTGGTCATAGAAATACCTTATTTTTTGAATAGTATCTTCTAAGGTCTTTGTCTCATCAAACTCAATTATGTCCCGGTAGGACTAAGGTAATCCACTAATAAATCATTGCATATTTACCTTTTCATCCTTTATGTAGGGCACATACCTCATTAGCTCAAGAAATTTGGTTATATACTCATCTATGTTGAGTTGTCCTAGCTTGAGTTCATACAACTCCTTGGTCTTCCCATCAAAGTAATTTTCTGACAGGTACTTCTTTTTGAAGTATTTCTCAATTTTTTTCCATAACAAGTCCTTGTCATGGAATCCTTTCACATTCCTAAGGTCCTCCCACCAAATGGAATCTTTCCCATTCAGGTTGAAAATGGATATTCGAGCCTTTAACTTTTCAGAGTAGTCATGGACTCTGAATTAATTCTTCAAACCGAGTAGCCAAACTTTTGTTTCTTCCCCCTTCTTAATCTCTCCATCGAAGGTGGGTGGTTTGGCTTTATTGAATTCTTTAGGGTCACGATTCTTGGAAATTTTCCTCTTCTTTCCTCTCGTCTGAGAATGGGAACTAGTTTTTCCACCAGAATATTCCTTGTATTGGTCAGTTTCCTCACTAGAGAAATCTTCCATTGAATGTCTCTTGGATTCATGTTGGGCCTTCTTTGAGGTGCTCCTCCTAGTGTGGCCACTTTCAGGACCATGCTTATGTATCTCAGGTCGAATTGGATTTTTCTTAGTATGATCCCTATCTACATGACTAGAAGTTGGACCATATTGCAGTTGCCTATATATATATATATATATGATAAAATTTGTAATAGGAATACATTAATTTCAGTCTGTTTTTCCTGATCCTTGATCAGCCTTTCATTGTTGGTCTTATAACTCTATAATTCTTCCATGAGGCTTATTATAGTTTTGTCCAAATTTGGAGGGGTTTCCACCACCCTCCTTTCATTAGATTCTTCCTCTCTATTATGGGAGCTCTCCCCCAACTCCTTATGTGTCACCATCCTTTACGTTGAATTTCTCTTGTTGTTCACTAGTTGCTTAAGTGTTGATAAAACACTTTATGTTAGTTACTAATCTTCCAATTCATGAACAACACATATCATCGCAAGGTGAAGTCAGTTCTTTATTTGGAAAAATTAGCAACCTATAGTGAAGACTTCCAAAACATCTATCAACAGTAGAAGGTGTTGTTCCTCTCTTCAATAGTGGTTCAAACAAGTTTCTTATAGAAGGGGGTAAGGTAGGGTGTTACCCCATAAGTTCTCTAATAACATTTTCATGTGAATCGTGCATGATCCCAAGCAGGCCAAGTGTTGTTTCCATGCTCTGATACCAATTTGTAACACACCCAACCCCTAAATACCCTTTTTAGGGATGGGGCATAAAATTTTCGTATTTCCTTGGTTCATTTTCGGTCCCTTACTAAGAACAACCATCTTATTTTTCTCCTCTGAAGTTTACATATCCCATTACATGATTAAAGAAGCTAGCGGGGTCCTCCTCGTGAACTCGGGCTAAAAACCACGAGCTAACAGTCTTCTTAGCAAAGGTTTTGATACTTCATGATTTCCAACGATGTTGTCGAATTCCCAGATCATCCAACAGTGGAGGGAATCAATGGTCAACATCCTCCGTCGAGATCCTATGATTAAAAATGGATTGCATCATTCAACACAAAAAACTCCTTTTTTCCAATCCCTGAAGTCCCAAATTCTCTCCACATGGCCCTAGACATTCAATGATCAGCGTTCGACATTTAGCATTGAACGTCCAATGTTTTGGTGTTTTGGCAGTCCGTAGTCGGCAGTATTCGTTATATGTTTTCAACATTTAGGTGATCGACGATCGTCGTTGGGCTTTTGATGTTTCGCAATCAACTATCCTCAGTGTACCCTCCTCATCTATAATAATTTCAATCTTTCGAACTCCCGAAATCATCCAGACTCCTAGAGTTCTGGACATGTCACCAACCATGTTGCCCAGGTGGGTACAAACCAAAATTTAACACACGGTAAGGGTAAAGGGGTGACATGTGCCCTCATTAGAGGGTGGCACGTGTCATGCTTTAATATTCATAAAGGGTCTATGAATTGGCCAAATATGGGTGACACATGGCACCTTGGTTGTGTGTCCACGTCACCCGAGATGATGTTACTGAGAAACATCAAACCCCATCATACGGTTGGGATTTATCCATGTGGATCCATAGATCCATGGTCCTCGTTAATTCATGGCTCTGAGCTTTAGAGCTTATCGCCTCCTCTCGATGCAAATCCCCCAAAGAGCCAAGTCGTTGGACTCTTGGATCTGGTGCCACGCGTCTTCTTCCTACAAACGACCGAGATTTATTTCAACGTTCACGAATTCAGTGGTTTTCACACTTCGTAGACTCTTGGCCAGGTTCCTCCAGAGTACGAAGTCTCTGGACTATAGGATCTCTTTCCACGTACCCACTCATCCAACAGTCCTAGTTCAATGGACAACCTTGACAATGGACGGGTAGGACCACGTGTTGCTCCATGACATGTTCCTGATCAGTTGGTCAATCGAGGGTGGTTCCTTATATCAACAGATGAGAGGGATCCCAAAGGATTCGAAGATGGATGATCCACATCACTTAAATAGTTCAACATTTGTGTGTTCGACGTGTATCTTTTGACTTTCCCTCTAGACCACACCAGATCTATTGCCACGTGTACCTAGCATCTATGGCCAGGATTTAATCTGGCTTATAGAGGTTTGGGGAAACTCGTGCATCCCTATATTGTTGAATACCTAGACTCCCAGATAATTGTTTATCCATGGACACCCTTCCCTCCATTTTCAATGGTCTCTATTTACTCTGTGACTCTGGTATTTGGGATTTTTCAAAGTTAGACCACTCCTATTCACCCAAAGTAAGACTTCTTTGAAATACTTAACGCTTCCCTTCCTAAGTCTGATATAACAGCTGAGAGGGGTCTACATGGATCCCCAAATCAACATCCCCCGTCAATTCACTACTTTGGCCTTCAACTACTTTCGAGGATTGTGGAGTCACAAGTCCCAAAATCCTGAATTCAAAAGAGATAGATCCTTTCATACTAGTGTTGGATTCCTAGGCCCTAGTCACATGGGTTCTTTGGGAAATATTATAGTCTAGGCGCAAATCCCTTTGTCATATGGGTGGTTAGTATGAAGGGAAACACCCTCCTACCAGAGAGATGAACTTGACATTCCCGCTAATGTGAATTCAAAGGATTGACATGACTTAGGTGTTTTAGTTACTTCTATCCCAACTCTCCTGGGGAATCACATCCCATGACCCTCTAACAGTTAAACTCAGATAAATCACAGATCATATAAATATAACAGTTTACAAAAACCAAAGAGCACTTCTAATAATTGTTCAAATACTGAAATACTTAATCATAAACACAGACATCTCATCATCACATCCAATATATTACACAGAGTATGAAAATACTTATCAAAACTGGAAAATGTGAAGTGACTGCTGAAAACGATGCCCATTTCCTCCCAAACATAGGCACATCCATGATACCAATTTTTAACACACCCAGCCTCTAAATACCCCTTCAAGGGATGGGGCATCAATTTTATGTGTTTCCTTGGTTCATTTCCAGTCCCTTACTAAGAAAAACCATCTTGTTTTTCTCCTCCAAAGTTTACATCTCCCATTACTCACTTAAACCAGCTAGTGAGGCCCTCCTCGTGACCTCGGGCTGAAAACTGGGAGCTAAAAGTCTTCTTAGCAAAGGTTTCGGTACTTCGGGATTCCCAGACTTTGAGAGTTCCAAAGGTGCTTTCGAATTCCCAGATCGTTGAACAGTGGAGGGAATCAATGGTCCAGGTCCTTCATTGAGATCCTACAGTTAAAAATGGACTACGAGGTTTGGTGCAGAAGACTCCTTTTTCCCAATCCTTGAAGTCCCAAATTCTCGCCACGTGGCCCTATCCATTCGACATTTAGCATTGAACATCCTATGTTTCGGTGTTTCAGCAGTCGGCAATCGGCGGTCTTCGTTCTACATTTTTAGTGTTTCAGAGATCATAGATCACCATTGGGATTTTGGCGTTCAGAAATCAGTTATCCTCATTGTACCCTCCTCAACTATACTATGTTTAATCTTCCAAACTCTCTAAATCATCTGTTAGAAAAACAGGACCGCGGAGCAATAAAATAAAACAAATGCAGAAATAAAACACAGAAGACACACAATACAAGAGAGACACAGATTTACGTGGTTCACCCAGTGTGGGCTACGTCC
>ML786874.1:823311-856621 GCA_009831015.1 Picea engelmannii | reverse complement strand
ACAGCCATGACCAAGCCATTCCAGCTTTCTGGCAATGAGCACAAGATTAGAAGAGCCCTAACCTCATCATCAAAGTCCACTTTTATAGAACTTAGTTGATTAGTAACCGTATTAAATTCATTTAAATGATCTGCAACAGACCCCCCCTCTACACTCCCTCGCGTGGAAGAGTGTACATACTTCTGGGGTGTAAATACTTCATGGGGTATAAACACGGCTGAAAACAAGGACCTCTGAATCAGGAAGATAATTAGGCTCCACAACCAACATCATCAAGACTCTTGGAGTTCCAGACACGTCACCAACCATGTTGGTCAGGCGGGCATGAACCAGAAGTTGACACGTGGCAAGGGTAAATGTGTGACATGTGTCCTCATTAGGGGGTGGCACATGTCATTCTTTAACAGTCATAAAGGTTAAATGAATCGGCCAAATCTGTGTAACACGTGTGATGCAGGAGCATCTCAAGCAAGCCAGCGCAGAGACAATCGGACAGCTAGAAAAGCGCCCAACACAAATTTTGAAATATCTTGAACCATTAATGAAACATCAAGTGGAGGCACACTTGTATAATGTAATCATTCCTTGAACGATTTGCTCTCGTCCTTAGTAGGTAGAAGGCATTTATAGTAGTTAATGCAGGTAGATAGAATTGAATGTTAGATTAGACAGTTTTAGAGCACAAGAGGGAAACAGGATATAGACACCCTCATTGTGTATTGTATGATTATTATGAGCGTAGAAGAGAAGCAGAGAGTTGTGTAGCAAACTCCATGTACAGAAGTTATGAATTAATACAAGAAAATTGTGATTCAGACTCATGGTGTCCATATATTCTCTGTGTATGCATCTTTGAATGTTATGCTCATGAATGTTTTTACCCTTTCTGTCATGCAATTGCTTTTATGCTATGTATGAATGATTTCTTGTTGAATGTTTGAAATCTGAGAGGAAAGAGGAGAGGAATGAGTTTCAATTGTTTCTCTATCTGAGCAAGAGTTCCTGCAAGGAGTGCAGTTGAATTGTCCGCAAGGAGTGTGTCGACAAGGTGTTCAGGGGTTTGTCTCTGAAAGCTCAGGAGAGATAGCTTTTTTTCTCATTTCCACAGAAGTGCAGTGGGCACAGGAGCCATGAAAGGAGTGTGCAGGCTGAGAAAAGTCTCAAGGTTGTGGACCTGAGTGAAGTATTGAGGGACTGTTGTTGCAGGTGTGTGCAGAGTCGAAGGATTTCAACACTTGGAAGTGCTTGAAAGTCTGCCACAAGGAGTGCGTGCAAGGGTTTTTTCTGGAAGATGCTATGCCATGGGAAATTTTAGAGGGATTCGAACCTTTGAAGGAGCCAAAGGAAGGCATAGCGACGTCGGACCACAGGAGGAAAAGTTCTCAGAGGAAGGACGAACGGTCGGAATTCTCTATAGAGAATTCGTATAGAGAATTCGTTAATTCCCGTGAGCCATTAGATCTCCTGAAGGAAGAGGGGAGCTACCGCGAGTATCCCTAAAGGTTCTAAGCTCAGGAGGAGTAGGACCGTAGATCCAAGCCATAAGGGTAGTTGGATTTACATGTGGGTTTCTATATCGGGTTTTCGTAGGTTGAAGTCCCATAAACTTTGCAACGGGAATCACAAAATCACGAAACGCGAAGTCCCGAAAAGCTAAAAGGATTTGTGTGGGCCACAGAGGAGTCAGCAAGTGCAAAGGTGGCACACTATTGACACAGAGTCAAACTCCGTTGATCATTTCAGAGTTTCGGGGAGTGAAGTTCTGAATTCTTTGCATTAGGATTCGCTATATCGCAAAGTCCGAAATCTCGATGGAGTAAAGGGGTGTTGAAAGGCCAACCTTGTGAGCGTGTTGGATTTTTAGAACATCAGGTTTCGGGAATCACGGGAACAAGTTGCTTGACACCGCGACTGTCGAAATCCCAATAGGGAAAAGTCTAAAAGAGAAAGAGAAAGGGTCAGCGTTGAATGTTTTCGGGTTTCGGAGATTTGAGAGACAAGCACGTGATCAACAGATTCACGAAAGTGCGAAGTCTGATTTCCTGAAGAAAAAGGGGGAATTTATGAAGTTGATTGTGGGTGCAGGTTTCCCGAAAGGGAATAGAAGAGCCATTTTGAAGCTCTTCGGGCCAGTGTAAAGGGAAAGATCCTGTGTTGACGTGGACCTTCCGACCTGAGGGTTGTGGAGGGAGCGTTTCGTCATCATTTCTGGTATCAGAGAAAGAAAGGTTCTTTGCTTTTTGTAGCAAGGAAAAGGAGAATTCACCATGCCACCAAGGAGAAAGGATAGAAAAACACCCAATCCACTAGAGGATAGGGAAATGTTGAGAAGAAGAGATAGGCAGATGACTGATCCAGCCATGGAGAAAGAAATGCATGATCTATGAGCTAGACTTGAATACATGGAGATAGCACAGAGACGCACAGCCAGTGATGGGGATCTCAGTGATTATGAGAGTGAAATTGAGGTTGAACATGAAGAAGAAGTTGCAGCCGAAGATGCAGCAAATGAACTTTTGATCAGAGGTATTGCGAGGATGGGTGCAAGAGTAAAGATGGACATTCCATTTTATGAGGTAAATCTGGATGCAGAGTAGCTTCTAGATTGGATTAGAGCTCTAGACACATACTTTGACTATGAAGATGTCGAGGAGGACAAAAAATTTAATCATGTTGTCACAAGATTGAAGGGACATGCAGCATTTTGGTGGGATGAACTACAAGCTGACAGATGCTGCAAGGGCAAGCAGAAGATCAAAAGATGGGACAGAATGATCATGAAGATGAAGGCGAAATTAATCCTCGAGGATTATCAAATTACTCTATTCAGGAGAATGCAGAACCTGAGACAGAAGCTGATGACAGTGAAAGAATACATTGAGGAATTCTACAAGCTGAACATCAGGGCAGGTCATCGGGAGAGCGATGATGAGAAAGTAGCCAGATATATGAATGGCCTGAGATATGATATTCAGTATGATATGAGCATGGTAACCATCCGAACGGTGGAAGATGCTTATCAGATGGCTCTAAAAGTGGAAGAGAAGCTAAGCCGAAAGCAGGGTCAAAGAGGCCGAGGCAGAAGTCAGCCCAGAGGAAAATCAGCTACCCAGGACAAATATCAGAAGCCCAAAGAAAACTAGAAGAAGCCTCAGACTCGAACTGAGAGAGGTGGAACCTCACAGAGAGGGAAACATACTGAATAGAGAGGAGATTATGCTGACAATAATACTTTTTATCGTACCAGAGGTAGAGGAAGAGGAAGAGGTGGAGTAATAACATGCTTCACATGTGGAAAGAATGGGCACAAGTCTTACGAGTGTCCAGATAAAAATAAAGAGAGTGGAGAAACTCACATCGCCAAAGCACAGAGGTGAGATGTTGAGGCAGAAGATGTTGAAGGCGGAAGACCATTGATGATGTGAAAATTTCTTTTGACACCAAAGAAGGAGGTGGAGAGTTCAGTCCAAAGGACCAGACTTTTCAGGACTTCTTGCAAAACCAAGGACATGGTATGCAAGGTCATTGTGGATAGTGGTAGCATAGATAATCTCATTTCTACGGAGATGGTAGAGAACCTGGAGCTGGAGACGATTGATCATCCAAGCCCATATAGAGTTTTGTGGATACAAAAAGGACATCAGGTAACTGTCACTAAACAATGTTTAGTTGAATTTAAGATAGGAGGATATAATGATAAGATATTATGTGATGTCATTCCTATGGATGTTTGTCATCTATTGTTGGGTAGACCATGGCAATATGACAGGAATGTGATTCATGATGGGATAATGAATACATACACCCTAGAGAAGAATGGGAGGACTCACATGTTGCTTCCAATCAAGGAAAAGGAGGTGAACCGGAAGTAAGAAACACTGTACTTCTCATGAGTGAGAAGGAACTTCTTACAGAGGTTAAGAAGAAGGAAGAGCCACAATTCATTGTGGTCAGAAAACCGAAGATTGTTTTGACCAGCACAAGAATAGATGATTTACCAGAAGAGGTTCGGGAACTACTGGAAGAGTTCGCTGACATAGTAGTGGATGAACTACCTCGTTCGTTGCCACCAATCAGAAGTGTGAGTCATCATATTGATCTCATACCAGGAGCTAGTTTTCCAAACAAAACCACATACAGATTGATGCCGCAAGAAAATGAAGAGGTTAAAAGAAAATTCCAGGAGTTGTTGGACAAAGGGTTGGTCAGGGAAAGCTTGAGTCCATGTGTTGTTCCGACAGTACTCAGTCCGAAGAAGGATGGAGGCTGGAGGATGTGTACTGACTCGAGGGAGATTAACAAGATAACCATCAAGTACAGATTTCCATTTCCAAGGATGGATGATATGATGGATTGCTTGAGTGGAGAAAAGTATTTTTCAAAGATTGATTTGAAAAGTGGTTATCATCAAATCTGCATGAGAGAAGGTGATGAGTGGAAGACCGCATTCAAAACCAACGAAGGGTTGTATGAATGGCTTGTTATGTCGTTTGGCTTAACAAATGCACCAAGTACCTTCATGAGGTTGATGAACGAAGTCTTGAGGGAGTTCATCGAAAAATTTGTCATTGTGTATTTAGATGACATATTGGTTTTCAGTAAAACAGTGGCAGAGCATCTGAAGCATTTGGCTACAGTGATGCAGAAATTACAGTAGGAGAAGTTGCTGCTAAATATGAAGAAATCCTCATTCATGCAGACAGAGCTCATTTACTTGGGATTTGTTATTTCTGCAGATGAGTTGAGGATGGATCCAGATAAGGTGGAGGTAATCAAGAATTGGCCATCACCAAAGAATATCTTTGAGGTGAGAAGTTTTCACGGATTGGCTAGTTTCTACTGAAAATTCATTAGGAACTTCAGTGGAATTAGTGCACCGATGATGGACACAGTGAAGAAAAGACACAAGTCTTTTCATTGGACTGAAGAGGATGAGAAGAGTTTTAATCTGTTGAAGAGGAAGATCACAGAACAACCAGTTCTGGTGTTGTCGGATTTCCAAAACACATTTCAAGTGAAATGCGATGCAAGTGGATTTGCAGTAGGAGCAGTATTGAGTCAGGAAGACAGGTCGATAGCATACTTCAACGAGAAGCTGAATGAAGCGAAGATGAAAAACTCCACTTATGAAAAGGAGTTTTATGCTATCATCCAGGCATTGAAAAAATGGAGACATTACTTGATCCCTATAGAGTTTGTTTTATACAGTGACAATCATGCATTGCAGTTTGTGACTCAACAGGAAAAGTTGAATCAGATACATGTTAAATGGGTTGAGTATATGAAAAATTTCACTTTCGTGATTAAACATATTTTTGGTACTGCTAACAAAGTTGTTGATGCTTTGAGCAGGAAGTGTTTGTTATTGCAGGAGTTCAAAGTCAAAACGTTGGGTTTTGATGATCTCAGGAACATGTACACAGATGATCAAGATTTTAAGGAGGCATATGAAACAACTGAGAATCCAATTCTCAGGGACAGAAGTTGGTGGGTAGAGTACATGATCCAGGAAGGATTACTGTTTAAAGGTAATCAGCTGTGTATTCTGAAATTCTCCATGAGGGAGAATCTGCTGAAGGAGAAACACAGTGGAGGATTGGCAGGGCACTTTGGTCACGACAAAATGTTCACAAAGTTGAATGAGTCATATCTTTGGCCGGGAATGCGAGCAGACGTCAAGAGATTCGTGGAAAGATGCAGAATTTTACAGCATTCGAAGGGAAGGAAGCAGAATGCAAGGTTTTATCAACCATTACCCATACCTAAAAGGTCGTGGGATGCAATCAGCATGGATTTCGTATTAGGGTTGCCAAGAGCACAAAGAGGATTTGACTCAATATTTGTGGTGGTGGATAGATTTTCCAATATGGCACACTTCATTCCATGTCAGAAGACCAGTGACACAACTCACATTGCGAATATGTTTTTCAAAGAAGTCATTCGACTTCATGGCTTACCAAGAAGCATAGTTTCGGATCGAGACACTAAGTTCATGGGGAACTTTTGGAGGACCTTATGGAAGAAGCTAGGAACTAACTTTTCATTTAGTTCAGCTTATCATCCTTAGATGGATGGATAGACAGAAGTGGTGAACAGAAGTCTCGGAGAATTACTGAGAAGCCTGGTGACAGAACACCACAACTAGTGGGACAACATATTACCACGGGCAAAATTTGCTTATAACGACTCAATTAACAGAAGCACAGGGAAAATTCCATTTCAGATTGTTTATGGCATGCAGCCGAGGGTAATTTCTAAGATGAGAGATTCAGAACAGACTGCGATTAGGAGCGTTAGTGCAGAAGATTTCGCAGAGGTGATGAAGGAACTTCACAACCAGGTGAAGGAGCGATTGCAGAATTCAAGTCAAGAATATAAGCGCAGAGCTGATCAGCACAGAAGACAACTTCAATTTGAGGTTGGTGACTTGTTTCTGGCACATTTGAGAAAAGAAAGGTTCTTGAGAGGAACATATAATAAGCTGAAGATGAAGAAAATCGGACCGTGTAGGGTCTTGAAGAAATTTGGGGTGAATGCTTACGAGATTGAATTACCCGATGGGATCGGAATTTCTCTGATATTCAATATCTCAGATTTATACCCATATAAAGTTGAGGAAGCAGGGATAGGAAATGAGCAGCCAGTGATCTAGTGGACAAAGCAGATGCCAGTTGCAGATAAGCCACAGATGGAGCGCATACTGGACAAAAGAGTAAGCAAGAAGACCAGGCGAAAGCAATATTTTGAGTATTTGGTCAAGTGGAAAGGCCATCTAGTTGAAGATGCCAGCTGGGATAACAAAGTGGAGATCTAGAAGCATGGACAGACCATGTGCGAGCTCATAGACAGGAGCCCATGAAAATTTTTAAGCGAGGGAGTATGATGCAAGAGCATCTCAAGCGAGCCAACACGGAGACAATTGGACAGCTGGAAAAGTGCCCAACACAAATTTTGAAATATCTTGAACCATTAATGAAACATCAAGTGGAGGCACACTTGTATAATGTAATCAGACATTGAGGGATTTTCTCTCGTCCTTAGTAGGTGGAAGGCATTTATAGTAGTTAATGCAGGTAGATAGAATTGAATGTTAGATTAGACAGTTTTAGAGTGCAAGAGGGAAACTGGATATAGACACCCTCATTGTGTATTGTATGATTATTATGAGTGTAGAAGAGAAGCAGAGAGATGTGTAGTAGACTCCATGTACAGAAGTTCTGATCTAATATAAGAAAGTTGTGATTCAGACTCATGGTGTCCAAATATTCTTTGTGTATGCATCTTTGAATGTTATGCTCATGAATGTTTTTACCCTTTCTGTTGCTTTTATGCTATGTATGAATGATTTCTTGTTGAATTTTTGAAATCTGAGAGGAAAGAGGAGTGGAATGAGTTTCAATTGTTTCTCTATCTGAGCAAGAGTTCTTGCAAGGAGTGCAATTGAATTGTCCGCAAGGAGTGCGTCGACAAGGTGTTCAGGGGTTTGTCTCTGAAAGCTCAGGAGAGATAGCTTTTTTTCTCATTTCCACAGAAGTGCAGTGGGCACAGGAGCCGTGCAAGGAGTGCGCAGGCTGAGCAAAGTCTCAGGGTTGTGGACCTGAGTGAAGTATTGAGGGACTGTTGCTGTAGGTGTGTGCAGAGTCGAAGGATTTCAACACTTGGAAGTTCTTGAAAGTCTGTTGCAAGGAGTGCGTGCAAGGGTTTTTTCTGGAAGACGCTGAGTCATGGGAAAGTTTAGAGGGATTCGAACCTTCGAAGGAGCCAAAGGAAGGCATAGAGACATCAGACCATAGGAGGACGAGTTCTCAGAGGAAGGATGGACGGTCAGAATTCTCTATAGAGAATTCACGAATTCCCGTGAGCCGTTAGATCTCCCGAAGGAGGAGGGGAGCTACCGCGAGTATCCCTAAAGGTTCTAAGCTCGGGAGGAGTAGGACCATAGATCCAAGCCATAAGGGTCATTGGATTTACACGTAGGTTTCTATATCGGGTTTTTGCAGGTTGAAGTCCCATAAACTTTTCAATGGGAACCGTGAAATCACGAAACACGAAGTCCCGAAAAGATAAAAGGATTTGTGTGGGCCACAGAGGAGTCAACGAGTGGACAGGTGGTGCACTATTGACATAGAGTCAAACTCCGTTGATCATTTCAAAATTTCGGGGAGTGAAGTTCTGAATTCTTTCCATTAGGGTTCGCGATATCGCGAAGTCTGAAATCCTAATCTAGTAAAGAGGTGTTGAAAGGCCAACCTTGTGAGCGTGTCGAAATTTCAGAACATCGGGTTTCAGGAATCACGGGAACAAGTTTCTTAACACCGTGACCACCGAAATAGCGATAGGGAAAAGTCCGAAAGAGAAAGAGAAAGGGTCAGCGTTGACTTTTTTTGGGTTTTTGAGATTTGAGAGACAAGCGCGTGATCAATGGATTCGCGAAAGTGTGAAGTCTGATTTCCCGAAGAAAAAGGGGGAATTTTTGAAGTTGATTGTGGGTGCAGGTTTCGCAAAAGGGAATAGAAGAGCCATTCCTAAGCTCTTCGAGCCAATGTAAAGGGAAATATCTTGTGTTGGCGTGGACCTTCTGACCTGAGGGTTGTGGAGGGAGTGTGCATCATCAATGTGGCACCTTGGTTGTGGGTCCACATCACCCGGGATGATGTCAGTGATCCATGTCAACCCCCATCATATGGTTAGGATTTATCCATGTGGATCCATAGATCCACGGTCCTCATTACTTTGTGACTCCAGGCTTCAGAGCTTACCGACTCCTCTCGAAGCAAATCCCCCAAAGAGCCAAGTCTTCAAACTCTAGAATCTGGTGCCATGCATCCTCTTCCTACCAATAATCAATATTTATATCGGTGTTCGTGACTTCGGATATTTTCACACTTCCTTGACTGTTGGCATGGTTCCTCTAGAGTATGAAGTGTCCAGAATACAGGATAGCTTGCCACATACCCACTCATCCAATGATATTAGTTCAATGGATAGCCTTTGACAATGGACGAGTAGGACCACATGTCGCTTCAAGACACGTTCCCGATCAATTGGTTGATCGAGGGTGGTTCCTTAGATCAATGGTTAGGAGGCATCTCAAAGGATCCGAAGATCGAAGATCCACGTAACTTTCGCAGTTCAGCATGTATCTTCTGGCTTTCCCTCTGGACCACGTCGGATCTATGGCCACATGTACCTAGCATCTATAGGTAGGATTTACTCTGGCTTCCATAGATCCGGGGAAAATTGCACATCCCTATATCGCCAAATAGTCAGACTCCTAGATAATCGTTGATTTGTGGACACATTTCTCTCCATTTTCAATGGTCCTAGTTTACTCTGTGCCTCCGACATTTGGTATTTTTCAGCGTTAGACTACTCCTATTCACCTGAAGTAGGACTTCACTGAATCACTTAACACTTCCCTTCCTAAGTCTGATCTAACGTCTAAGAGGGATATACACTAGATCCCCAGATCAATGACCCCCATCAATTCGCAACTTCATCCTTCGGCTATTTTTTAGGATTCTGGAGTCACAAGTCCCAAAATCCCAAAGTCGAAATAGCTATCTCCTTTCAAAATAGCGCAAGGTTCCTAGGCCCTGGTCACATGGGTCCCTTGGGAAATCTTATAGGCTAGGTGCAAATCCTTTTTGCAGAAAATGGGTTAAGGACACGAGCCTGAGCCCTCAGTTAGATGGGTGGTTAGTCTGAAGGGAAACACCCTTCTCCCACAGATATGAACTTGAAATTCCCACTAAGGAGAATTCAAAGGATCAACAATACTTAGGCGTTTTAGTTACTCCTATCCCGACTCTCCTGCAGACTCACATCCCATGACTCTCTAACAATTAAACTAAGATAAATCACAGATCATATAAATATAACAATTTACATAAATCAAAGATAATTTCTAATAACTATTCAAATACTGAAAGACTTAATAATAAACACAAACATCTCATCATCACATCCAATATATTACATAGAGTATGCAAATACTTATCGGAACTGGAAAATGTGAAGCAACTGCTAAAAGGGGTGCCTATTTCATCCCAACCATATCCAGATCCACTCCTACTGGATTTACCACTAGCCACCCCCGAGCTAGACAATTATTCTCTGAGAAACATCCTTTCTCTTTTATCCATGACAGTTAGGGACGAAGGTTACTCTCCTCCTCCCACAGGAAATTGGCAAATGGTTTTCTCTACCCCAAGCAAGGAGTTATGCACAAGTACTTCCTCAGTCACTCATCAACCTTGTTTATTATCTTGTAGAACCCTTCCCATGGATTCCTTCATCCAAAATGAGCTCATTGTTCAGCGTTTTCCTCTCAACTCCAGAGTTGAAGTATCCTTCTCCTCTCTTCTCTTCTCGAGAGAGTGTTTTAACTCCTCTGTTATCTCACAATCTGTCTCTATCCCTGAATTACCCCCTTTCTTTCCTTACTCAACAAGGTTGCATGGGTCTGAATCACATTTCATGGTCAAGCATAGAATCCTTACATATGGGTACCCTTCCCCATGTCCTCATTAACTCTTTAGGATGGCCTTCCAACTACCAATCTGACTGCTAATTCATTTCTAGGTCAAAGAAATTTTGAGCAATTACACCCAGTAGGTATTTTTCTGGTGAGGGTCATCTCAACCATTATTGTTTTCCCTTCACCATCTCTCTCATAGTATCCATGGTCTATCTTGGAAAACTCCCCCCTTTCAGCACTTGTGCAACACATATCAAATTTCTATTAATAACAAAAAATTCATACATTTCCCCTTTTATACAAAGGTTCATCAAATCAAACATTCACACATATTTAGTCTGTCATAGCCTCTTGGTGAGTTATAGTTATATTTACAAACTGGGGAAACATGGGTATTACAGGTTGACATGGCATCTCCACATGGATCTAACTTGACACATGAGTTGGCTCATCAAGTGTCGGCCCTCAATCTTTGATCTTAACCATTGATCTCTGGAGATGAACGGTCAGGATTTGATTGCTCAAAAGTTAATCATTTTCGTAAGGTTCCATAGATTTTCCACTCACTTTCATTCAAAATAAATGATAACGCATTTTCATTATAATCCTTTTGAACTTTGTTGTCCCAATTAATATAGGATAATTATTTTTGTAGACCACAGGAAAATACACATTGTCGACTTCATTTATTCCTCTTTGTCAAATATTATTCCTCAATTTCTCACATAGTCATGTTTACGTATAGATATTTATCGACACTCAGAGTCATACAATAGAAATTCTTTGTTTGACATCAATGACAACACATTTTCAACAATCTCCCCCTTTGTCATTGATGGAAACACTTAGTTACCTTGGTGCTCCTCTGGTTCCTGCAACTCTCCCCTTTTCTTTGTACTCTCCCCCTTTGACATCAATGGCAAAGGGACATTCTCCCCCTACCAATGTATTTTGTACTTCTTTTGTTGCAATCAACAACGTTTTTTTAATTCCCCCTAATCCTATGCCCTTCTCTCATACTGCAGAGCCTCTTGGGCTCCCTTAGTGATTGGATAACATAGATACCACCCCTAATTTTTGTCTAAGATGCTCGATGAATTATCTAGGAATATTTTTAGTAAATATATCTGCAATATGTTCCTTTTTAGTCACATAATCTAATTTAACAACTTGGTTAGAAACTTGTTCTCTTAGAAAATCGTACTTGATAGGTATTTGTTTTGTTTTTGAATGCATGACAAGATTGTTGTAAATGCTTAATGCACTAGTAGTATCACATAATATAGAGATTGGTTACCTATATTCAACTTGGATATCTTGTAATTTATACTTCATCCAAATGACTTGTGCACAATAAGCGTCTACTGTAATATATTATGCTTCTACAGTAGACAGAGAGATTAATGATTACTTTTTACTCGACTAGGACACCAAGCAATTTCCTAAGAAGAATGCACATCCACTTGTGCTCTTTCAGTTATCCATACAACCTTCCCAATGAGCATCAATGTATGTTTTTAATGTAAATTATTCACCTTTTGGATACCATCACTACAAGGAAAAGACCTTGTAGTGGAGGTTATAGCGGAGGTTTTTATTGTTACAAAATTGTCAAATGTTGTCAAAACAACCTCTGCTAAAACATTTATTTTTGGTAGTGGATGTTTTTGCAAATATTATAACAGAGCTTCACTCTAACTAAAAAAATTTGGGTGACCAGAGGTTTTAGTGGATGTTTTTCTAGGCAGTGTGTTTCATGGTGTATACGCATCAGTGCATTCTCAAACTTAAAGCATTGGTGCTTACATTTCACTGAAAGCACCATGGCATTCAAAACAATATTGGGGCATCGGTGCTCTTCTAAATAATAACGCATCAATGCTTTAATAATAACAATGCACTAGTCGAATATATGATACCATGCATTGGTGGGTTATAAGACAAACCTGACCAGTGCATGAAATTTAGAATGCACTAATGTGAAATTCTGATACATAGGAATTGGTGCATCGTTTTAATTAAACGCACCGGAAGGTTGATTTTTATTATTATAATTGTTGTTGTTAAAATAGTATTATGATCGGTGTTGGTTCATTGTATTACAACACTGGTATTTTTAGCATTAAATGCATTGGTGTTAATTTTCTCTTTTTAGAAACATTGACCTGTGACATTGAAATTATTGTTATTTTTTAATTCCATTGTTCATCAAAAAATTGGAATATATCTTATAATAGTATTCATATAAATTAAATTTTGAGTAGAACATCTAGATATTATGTTTGGATTAATTTTTTATATCATCATATTTCGCATCTCTTCATTATAATATTTAATCATCCATACATTTAATTAGCGATGTAACATTTCACAGCGACATTGATAATGCAATAGAATAAAATAAAATGTATTTTATTATTTATGACTAACAGGCTCTTTTTCATACAAAATGTGACACTTATTGGTAACCCCTTGTCTTTCAATCGGGACACTATGTCCATTACATTAAACAAAATCTCTGATTTTCATAGACAATTATTTCAAAAAATACAATAGCTTGCATTGATATCTAAATATATTGATCATCATTCTTCTATGGAACTGTTTTCAGTTCTCGGGCTACTTCCATGACTTGGGTTATTTGGCCGAATGTTTTGTTTATTTCCTCGATTGTTTTCTTCTTCTTCAAGTTACATCTAAAAAAATAAAAATAAAGTGTAATGAGTGTATCTACATTGGTGAGAATAATTAAAATTGAAATAAATAATATACATGAATGTAAATTGAAAAGTGATGTACCATAAAAAGAATTGAATCTTGAATGATACACATTCTTTCAAAACCAAATCTCATGCCTTCTATCTGCAACTCTTCTGTTGGCACATTTCCATACTTTGTTTCCTGCAAGTTTTATACCCCATAATAAATCATAGATTTAATATAAAGAATTTTTTGTGTTCCATTAATTATAAAATGAGAGAAGTAAAAAAACATAGATACTTACAAATTCCATAATTAATTTTTTATATTCCAACATATACTCACAACCCATACTTAAGCCAATGTCAATCAATTCTTCTGATGGCTCTTATTTGTATGTTAGCACTTGTTTGAAGACATTCAAGGATGGCTATTGTAAAACAACTTAAAATATTAAAAAATGAAATCTTAAGTTGTTATAAGGAAATAAAAATTACTCACAAACTTTGCTATGAACCATTTTCTTCCTTGTATCATGTTTTATGTGTTGAATGGGTTCCACTTCATTTTTTTCTGCAAGAAAATACTTGAAAATTAATATTTAATGCTAAATTATTTATCTATATGTACCTAATAGAAAAATTCAATGATTTCATACATTTGAAGCACATTGTTGTTGAGATGGCTCCTCATGTGATGCAATTATGTCCATTTCTTTGACCATCTCCTTGTACACTTTTTTGAACATTCCTACTGGCATATTTCAGATATCATCTTGTTGATCCTTTGGGATTTTCATAATCTTCTTGAAAAGAGTAACATGACAATAAATTGTTTTTATATTGATATATGAAAACTAAATATAAAAAAATTGACATTAATAAAGGAATTGTTTGTAGTAATATTAAATATTCTTAAAAACAATTTTTAGGAATATTACTTTTTGAAAGAAAAAAAATGTTGTATGTTTTTGTTATTACAAGTCTGATAGGTCTCATTGATCATTGCTCTGGAAACGCTTCTTGTAGTTTATATATTACCTGGTTCTTGGAATCATTGCATTGATTTCTATATTGTAAGTGAAAAGTATGCCTATATGTTTGTTCCACTATATCCCTCATAGTTATGTAAAATATTTTCCCCCTTTCATTAACCTCCAACACCACTCCATATGAGCTAAGGACCAACTCATCATCATTTACATCTTCTATAAATTTTTTATTTTCTTAGGACACAATTTCATTATTTCATCGTTGGTCCCTGTAGAACATTAAACATATGTGAATTAATAGATTGTTGGAACATGTTATCTAATATTCTTAAGTATATTATTAAGGAAAGTTCAAAAAAGAACTCATATTGAATAATATTTTTTCATTCACCGAATTCATCCTTTTGCAAGTTTTCCATCAAGCTTGTACGCTCTTCTGCACTTAGATCACAAAGAATCTTATTGAACTTCCTCATTTTGTGGCTCTGCATGACACACACTAAACAATACATATTAGTTAAAGTTACATATAGTTCAAACATATTAATTTTTTATAGAATTTGCAAAGAAATTGTTGTATTTTCTTTTTAGATGTGCTATCATTGTGCCAATTAGAATTTTTGTTACTTGAACTATTCTCACACATTTGTTTATCAATATACAACCTGTACCATTCAATAAAAAAGCTATTAAATATATTTTTTAAATAAATCACATAATTTTCAGCGAACAAAAAAAATCAGATTCCTGGTGCGCTTTAATAATATGAAGGAATCAGTGTGTTCGATATAGGAACACACCGATGGGAAAAAAATATTTAAAAAAAAAATACTTTAAATTACAATGATGCAATATGTGTCGATCTAGAGTAAAAAATGAAAACAAAAAAATACCATGAACAAAAAAATTTACACATCAATGAACGGTTTTTTTTTAAATTATGTTACAGCATTTCTAATGCACTTTATCAATAAGCGCACCAATGTGTTATAGTGAAATCGGCACTCCAATAACCAGAAACCATTAAAAAAAATAAAACGTGATAGGTCCAATAGGGTTTGAATCTGATGCAATACTTAGTCCCCTTGCATCACATGTCAAACGCCTTATATATAGAAACACAAACCCATTAAATCTAAAATGCCTAAAATGAAAACCCCTAATTGTGAAGTGATTGAGGGAGTTAAACCCTAAGGTGAAATTTTGCAGTCACATAAGCAAGAAGAAGCAAGGGTTTAAGGTAAGTATGGAATTTTAATTTTAATTTTAATTAAATCTAAATAAGGATATAAATTGTAAAAACAATTATTATTAAAATTAACAACAAAATTTTAAATTTTTACTATGCAGGGTTTTGAGTGAATCACAAAACCCTTCAAATTTTCATCTTTTGAATAATTGTGTTTCTCCAAAAGGGTTTTGAGTGAATCACCATACCCTTCAAATTATGGCCTTCTGAATAATCATGTTGTTCCAAAGTATTATGTTGCTCCACAATGCTCCCCGATATGTCTCTCTTGCAAATATCTACCCCATAAATACTAGAAAAATAATGAAATAATGAATAACTTAATATTATTTAAAGGACTTTATGAAAATGGTTTTGAATGAATCACCATACCCTTCAAATATTGATCTTGTGAATAATTTTGTTGTTCCAAAGTATTTTGTTGCTCCACGATGCTCTTCAATATGTCTCTCTTGCAAATATCTCCCCTGTAAATTTTGGAAAAATAATGAAATAGTGAATAACTTCTTACTGTTTAAAGGACTTTATGAAATTAGATTTTCGAAAAATAAATTCCCACTCATTTTTCAATTGTACAAAAATAAAGTCGAGTTTTTTTTTTAGTTTTTCGAAACACTGATGTGTTTATTAATATAACGCATCGGTGTGCTTGTTTATACAAAGCATTGGTGTGCTAAATATTTTTGGAGCACCAATATCATATAATTCTTTTTTATTTATTTGAAATCTTGAGAACCAGTGTGGTTAGTAATTAAATGCCCCAATGCTTTATATTGTTATAGATGCATCAGTGTGTATTGTTTAATTAAGCTCATTGTTATGCTTTAAAAGTTATCTTAATTTTTATTTTCACACAAAATAGTATATTCATCTTAAATTATCTTTTAGTATTCATTCACATGACTTGCAGTACGTCATATTATACATTTTCTCTTAAAGTCATCTTATTCTTAAAAATTTATTATTCATTTTTCTCAAATGTGGGGAGAAAATATTATAATATCAAATGGTCAATTCTTCAAATTCCATCCCATTCCATATTGCTCAAAATCCATCGCGGAGTTCTCCCTCTCCATCTCTAGTAAGTTCACATTTTATTTATATTTCGATTATCTAATTGAATTTATTTTTTATCCATGTAAATTTGAATAAAAATGTATCCAAATTTGTAGGATCCTGATTCAGAATCGAGTTCAGATGCAGAAAATATTCCACCAGTTCAAAAATTCCGAAATCTCTTATCAGGAGCAACATACTGCAAGTAGTTGGTAGATGAAAATGGATAGCCACTTTATCCTATAACATGCCATCTTCTAGCTTCAATCCTGGTTCAGCGATGATAATAATTTTTTGGTATAAAGTAATTCGAATAAACCAATTGCATTGTGCTAACTAATATCATTGATGTACTAATGTTCAATATTTTTTAAATTAGAATTTTGATGATGAGAAACCTACATGTCATCTTCCATTTCACCCCACTACAATGTCAAATGGAGAGAAGACAACAATAACAACACAACTCATAGAGGAAGCATACCAAGAATGGTTGAATCAACCAACTATTCAATTCCCACTACATCTAGATTCACCAATTAGGAATGACTACAATAATAGTAGTTCTTCACAAGTTGGAATGGATTCAATCAAATAGAGGTTGGTATGGATGATTATTTACGGGATACGACTGCCACGGATACAATGTTGTTGTATGCATTCCAAAATGATAAGCTAGGGGATGATGCTCATATCACTAATACCTTTTTCGAAAGCCTGAAATCTGCTTCCACCACCCCTCTCTTTGGACCTAGCCGGTCAAAGTCTACTTAATTGAGGACAACAATGTTACTGTACAACTTGAAAGAAAAGTTTGGCATGTCAAACGCATGTTTCTCAGAAATATTGAGGTAATTGACCATCAAGTCCCTTATATTTTGAGAAATCTTGTCACACAATCAACATTAAAAATGGTCAATTTTATGAATGTTAAATGACATTATACATTTCTATTGCCCACTAACTGCAGGTTATTCAAAGATAAGGTTCTTCCGAGTGATCATTTTTTTCCCTATAGCTGAAAAGAGGCAAAGAAGATGTTGAAAATGTTGGGTGTTGAGTACATATCATATCATGCATGTCTTAATGATTGTATTCTATATAGAGAAGAATATGTAGACAAAGAGATATGTCCAAAATATGAGCATGACAGGTACCATAAATCAAATAAAAAGGGTAAATCACATGGTCCTCCTCATAATATATTGAGGCACATTCCTATAATACCAAGGATTCAAAGGCTTTTTCGTTGCAAAAAATTATCTATGTTGTACCAAAAGTGCACAGAGTCGATCGCCCAACTTGTTATACATCATTTTGTCACACTTTTCTAAGTGTCATAGGTGTCTCACTTCGCTTTTGTAAGTTTCGCACTTCACTTTTCTCAGTGTCGTTAGTGTCGTGAATTCCATGGTCCATTATGCTAAGTGTCATACCTTATTTTTCACACTTTTCCTAATTGTTTCCACCTCAAAACCATACTTGAATGATCCATTACATCCCCTTGAGCATCAAGAAGAAGAAGACACTTTTAAAACCTTGCAAATATGACCTTTTACAGTCAGTCTTGGCTTCGTTTGACCATGGAATCCCCCTTTCCATGTAGGGGGGGATTCCATACTCCTACTATAATGCTAGGGGGCGTCTTGGATTCCCTTTACACAACTCTAGGGGAGCGTCCATACAGATTTGGTCAAATTCTATGAATGTAGGGGAAATCTTTGAGAAAAATATGTATAGTTCTGGGTTTGTTTTCTTGTTTGCATCAAGATATGATTCAAGCCTTCTTTCATCCTATATTGGATAAAAAATAACCATGAAGATAACTCAAATCCTAACCTAATCCATCTTATACTCAACTACACTCCTGGTTTATCCTAGTGGTTATACCTTCATGCACCTATATAACCAGGTCATTTTAGAATGAGAGAGGATGATAGAGAAGCATACCAAACTTGTGATATTGTCAAGGAGTTAAAAACCTTTGTTTATGTGAATAATTTGAGTTGGATTCATGTTGAAGGGTTGAAAAAGGAATCTTCGAGGATTGTAGCATCATAAGGTTGTAAACTTCTTTCTTTTCATTGAATATAAGAACTTGGTCTATTTCTCTAAAACTTTCTTATTCATTTCTCATATATTTGATTACTTGGTGTAAATTATCAAATTGGTAGGGTTGTTATTACCTAATCATATATAGTATTAGGAGAAGGTTTCTCTATTCTTGTAGGTTTAACTTCATGAGGGAGTTGCTTGGATTGGAGCTCAACCATTGGACCAGCAATGAAAAACGTCAAAAATCAGGTGTATATATCTTCTCTCCTTCTCTCTCAACCCTCCCACAATAAAATAGAATATTTATTTAGGACGATTTTAGTGTCCATTTGTTAGATTTTGTCTCACTTGTAGGAAACCCAAGTGAGGGGAACTCAACCTGTCCGTAGGGGGAGAATTCTCACCAGAGTAAATTGGCAACTCCAATGGGGAGAAACATCCAGTTCTTATTAGGTTTATATCCATTTGAATCCTTTGAATATTTATACACTTTTCTTATTTTACTTTGGGCACCCTTATTCTCATCAAAACCCTAATTATTTCTGAGAAATTTTGTCAAATTTGAGCCTTCGGGACTTATGCAGAGCGTCCATTACTCCTTGTAAACCCCCTATATAAATACCACAAAGTGTCTTGTATTCCTCTTTCTATTCCATTTAGGAGCATCCATCACCCCTTATATACCATGTTTTCCATTCTAGAGGAGCGTCCTCCTATAGCAAACCAGTTTCTAAGCTCTGTTTTTTGCTTTTTTTCTTAGATTTTTCTCAGTTTTCCTTGTGATTGTTTGAGGTTCTTTCTTGAATCTATGTGATCAATTATAGATGGTTGGATGAGTTTGATAATATATTATATCAATATTTTTTGGTTTTTTTCTTTTTCATCCTCTTTTCAGTCTACTTGTGTGCTTGAAGATTGCCTATTATTTTAGCCCAGAAACTCCTAGTTTATCTTTGACGTTAACTGCTTGAGAACTTGACATTATCACTCATTTCCATTTACTTATTTTGAGTTTTCATTGGTTGATTGGTTATGAGCCTTTTTTTATTCATTGAAACATTTTTTTTCCAAATGATTAGGAATATTTCGTTAACCACAACTGTGTTTCTTGTTGCTCGTGTTTTGAGGGTTTTTGTCAGTGTTTGTCTTCATTCTCCTTTGCATATTTGAGTCCTTTATTGAACAATTTATATCACACTTGTTTTCTATCCATTCTCATCTTTTGAGTGCACTTTGTTTGATCACTTTTTTTCCTCCTATTTCCTTTTGTCGAAAATAGATCTCTTTCATTTATCTTGAAAGATAAGAAGTGGAAAAGTTTGCATATCTCCTTGCATACATTATCAAACAAAGAAGTTTTTTACATTCCTTAGGATTTTTTTTTCGTACACATTGGGAAAAACAGTTGGTTTTACGTGTGCATTTTGGTTTTTGGAAACATTTTCTTGGTATTTTGGCATCGTATTGATCCCTGAAATTGAAAATTTCATCGTTTTAAGTTCTTTCTTGTGTTAAGAAGGATGGAACTCTTCTCCTTCCCATACATAGAATTCATTGAAAAGAATGAATTGCATCTCATTATTTTGCATTCTATTAGAGTCAAGTCTCTCACACACCATCATTTTCATCTCCATGAACCCTTTGAGTAAAAATCCTTTAAAATCAACTAGAACATTTTCGGGTTTTATCACACCAACAATAGCATAGAATTAGGGTATTTGGACTAGATAAAGTAGTAAATTATCCAAGACTAATAAAAAAGACTGTAGAAAACTAGTGATTGTACAAACCCAACTTCCATATAAGCATAGTCTGAAAACCCCTCTCACACAGGGGCTAAACACAAGGTCATGTGTGGAAGAGCAGCAGATATTTCCCCTCCAAATCTTGATCAATCATAGAAGAAAGAGCATATAATGGGGGTTTTTCCTGAGAAAATAGTGGTTTCATTTGGTCTCGGTGCTTCATGAATTATAAATCCATTCAAGATCCTCTGCAGTCTTACTAGTCCACTTGTCTTCAGTTCTCTTGAAGATCTTTGGACTTTGATATCCTTCCCATACGTTCGGTCCCGACTATTGACAGTACCTGCCCAGAGGCTGACTATGAGTTGGTAGCCTTAGTGGCCTTTCCTAGGTATCTATAGAGGTGACTTTGGGGACATTCCCATGGTACCTGGAGCAAACATCATATCTCACTCTCAGTACCCTTGGAGGGTGATCCCACAAAACCAAGGATTGCTTGGACCGAGAAGGGATGTTATGTGGAGGTTGGGGTAACTTCTTCTCATTTCATCATTGATAGCTTGGCATCCCATCTTCGGAAGATCCTTAAACCTATTGTTTCTTGGTTGATTGATTTTAGTTTTCTTAGGGGTGTGTTTCTTTGACTTTCGTAGTTGGACTTAGGATCAGAGATTTTAAAATACATAAGGTATGGAACCTAATGTTCCAGAACCTCAACCCAATTTTTATTATGAAGGAATGATCGAGGATCCAACTTCTGACATGGACAACATAGCTCCTGGAATTGACCATCACGTAGAAGAACTAGTCACAACCTTCGTAGAAATAATTGCATCTTACATGAATACTCTTTTTACTGATGCACTTGGCCCACCACTCATTGATCCATCATTCATGAGATATGTTGATTCTTTTTCTTCTTATAGATTACCGCCTGATTCCACCATTACAACATCTTTTGGCGCGAACCCATCATATTTTGATTTTCCTTAATGACTTGGGAATTTATCTTTTTCCACAACTCATGTAGTTGATATTGTTGGTTCTTCTTCTTTATCGAAAACATTAGTGACCCAAGAAATCCTGACTCAACCACTTGTGCATACATATTCCTTTGCACACGGGTTAGGTAGAATTCCTTCTTCACTTTTTTTGCACATGCACACATCAAGTGTTTTACTTGGTTGTTCCATCGGTCAAATAGTAGACAATCAAGTCATTCATACAACCATGGTTCCAAAATATACTCATCCTCTATCTCAACCATCGCATATTATTACACCCTACATTGGAGGCCAATCTTCAATGAGAGGCCAACCTTCAGCTGGGGGGGAACCTTCAGCAGCAGGGAAACTTTTTCCTGGGGGGGAACCTACATAGTCACAATATCAACATGTCCGTAGGGGGAGAATTATCACCACAGTAAATTGGTGACTCTCATCAAGGAAAAATTATCATTGTTGATCAAATGGACTATACAACTCCAGATATCCACAATGATGCGGTGAACAATGTCCCTTTTCTAGGACAATATAGTCTTGAGAGTGTGGGATTAGTTATCCTTAAGGATTCCTCGCTCATGGGGGTTTTTCCTTTACCTTCTCCTACCATCCCATAGGTTTCCACACTAAATATGATTTAGAATCATGTGCGACAATCCCCAGAATCATTTGATCCTTTGGTAGTACCTTGTCTCTATAAGCATAGTTCATTGTCTCTATCAATCTCACTAAAGCATGAAACATACCCCCCTCCATTCCAATCAAGTCTCCATCTAGATTACGTACTTGAACCTTCTTTTCCTCCACCTAGTGAAAATGTTCCCATTAGTAACCAGCCACTTAAATGATGAAATAAGAAAAGTTGTTAGAGGAAATGATGCTTGGGGGGAAGGTCTCCAGCCTCTGGGAATCATGCTAGAGAAAAACCACTAGCTTATGTCATGAAAGTTAGGGGGAAAACACCTCTAGAGAGACACGCTACTAGGAGTGATCCTCACTTGGGGCTCATTCCCATCATAACGTAGTAGTCTTTTCTAGAACGAGCTTAGTCTTTGATTATTTCTCATGCTCATTAATACATGAGAATAGGTTACCGAGATCATTATTTTTTATTTATAGTGCTCATTAATACATCAGAATAGGTTACCGAGTATACTTTTATGTCTTTTTCAGACTCGTAAAATCTATATGAAAAAGGAACTCTTTGGAGTCTCCTTTAATTTCTATTCATACTCTCTAAACATGAAAATATTATCGAGTGATTGTATTTCCTTTCACACTTGTTAAAAGGTTAGAAAGGGAATATTTTTAGTGATAGTTTACCCCTTTTTCGGCCTCGTTAGACTAATTATGAAAAAGGAATACTCTAGTCAAGCATGATTAGAAGAGTTCTCCTAGGTATTGTTTATAATTTTTTGAACCCTAGGGACTAACTTTACAAAAAAGTCCATTGTGGAGTCTTCTTTATCAAGTCTTTTCAGACTCTCTAAATATGAAAAGACCATTGAGTTTTATTTCCTTGGACTTGTAAAATATACATAAGGACCCATCTGAGATGGAACCCTTCCTTCTTCAAGTTTGTTAAACATGTGAAGATGGGACTCATCAAAGATGAGTTAACCAATAATTTTCTATCTTCCTTGATCTTGCTAAAAAACAAAAAGGTACTCGCCTGTCTGGGTGGGGGAAAAAATTTGAGAAGTGGGTCAAGTATTTCATTTATGGAATCTTGATGTTTCCCTTTGACTCCTTCAGAAGAGAACCCTTGTTTGTCATCACATTCCATGCATCATCATACTCTTTCGACTCCTTCGAAGAGATCCATTGGTTTTCATCGCATCATCATACTTGATCCTCATGCTTTGTTGAGTCAATCTTGCCAAGTCATTCATTGTGCCACCATATGTTCAAGGGAAGTCAAACTCTACATTTTCACCCATGTGTTAGTTCACCATCATTTGATCCATCACTATTCATCACTATCCATATTTGTTTCATGTCGATGATGGGGGATACATCATGTCCCTCCTTTGATGAGTCTATTATTGTCAACATCAACACATTATCCAGGAATTAGACTTAGAAACCAATCAGTACCTTGGAGCATGCATGCCTCAATGGCAGGTTTCCTCACTTTTGAAAATGGGTTTTACATCATTGACCTATGATCGATTGATTCCATGAGTGTTCGACTTCATATCATCTATTTAATTTTGATGGAATGTACTCAGAGTACCTTGGGAGTCATTGTCATCATTGGTGATTTCCCTTGCACTTGTTAATGGTATACATCATTGATCAGTAATCAAGTGGTTTCTACCATGTTCGACACCAAGACCTCTGTTCACATGGCTAGATTCGTACTATTCAAGATCAATATTGAATACCCTGGGGTAAATATCCAATAAAGACTCATTTTTTTTTATCTACCTTCCCTATGTTGTGATGGAGATCATGAATTTGTGATATATATTGTGACATAGATCCATGTTGTATTGGTTTGTGGCTATGTTTTTTCATTTTGTAGCTCTGGTGTGTACAATCTCGTGGCTACATTTTGATTGATTCATAGAGATATGGATCCACATTGTATGTTCTCTGGCCATATCATTAGTCAATGCTTTCATGGATCTATGGTGTATTGGTCAGTAGCCATGCTTTGAGTTATATTATTCTGAGTATGGGTATGCCTACCTCGGGGATGATATATGTATAATGATGGATGTTTGCTTTCTTTTTCGACAGGTCTTATGACTTCACTCCCTTGATTCCACATTATTAAAAAGTGGTTGGCCATCATTTTTCTCCTCTTATCTCACACTTCTGGGGGCATATATTATACACCATTTTGTCACACTTTTCTAAGTGTCGTAAGTGTCGCAAGTTTCGCACTTCACTCTGCTCGGTGTCGTGGGGCATCCATACTCCTATTATAATGCTAGGGGGGTGTCCTAGACACCCTGTACAACACTTTAGGGGATTTTCCATGCATATTTGGTCAAATCCCATGAATCTAAGGGAAATCTTCGAGCAAATTATGGATGGTTCTAGTTTTTTTTTTCTTTTTTTCATCAAGATATGATTTGAGCCTTCTTCCATCCTATCTTGGAGAAAGAATAACCATGAATATAACTCAAATCCTAACATAATACACCCTATACTTAACTACACTACTGGTTTATCCTAGTGGTTAGCCCTTCCTGCACCTATATAACCAGGCCATTTCAGACTAAGAGATTATGGTAAAGAAGTATACCAAACTTATGATCTTGTCAAGGAGTTACAAACCTTTGTTTATGTGAATAATTTGAGTTGGATTCATGTTCAAGGGATAAAGAAAGAAGCTTGGAGGATTGTAGCATCATCAGGTTGTAAACTTCTTTATTTTCATTGAATATAAGAACTTGGTCTATTTCTCTTAAACTTTCTTGTTTATTTGATTACTTGGTGTAATTTATCAAATTGGTAGGTATTTTATTACCTAATCATAGATAGTAGTAGAAGAAGGTTTCTCTTTTCTTGCAGGTTTGACTTCATGAGGGAGTTTCTTAGATTGGAGCTCAACCATTGGACCAACAAGGACAAACGTCAAAAATCAAGTGCACATACCTTCTCTCCTTCTCTCTCAACCCTCCCGTAAGAAAATAGAATACTTAGTTAGGAGGATTTTAGTTTCCATTCGTTATATATTGTCTCACTTATAGGAAACCAAAGTGAGGGGAATTCAACATGTCCACAAGGGGAGAATTATCACCACAAAAATCCAACTTGAATCTAGTATCCATCCTACGACACATGTTGGGTATCTGCACCCGAGGACTCTGACCTGCCACAACCTCAAGCATCTCCTCATCCATATCTAATGGGGGATAAGGCACGTCCCCAAGGAATGTGCCAATATTTGAAAAATATATAGTACACAACAATAATTAGACAATTTCATTAAACAATTTAATAAAACAAAATAAAGAACGTGTTAGAATTAATTTTATTCTAATTAATTAAGACAATAAAATGAAACTAGATTAATTTAAACAAAACACTAATATTACCTCTAGCATATGGTGGTGCATCCAGTGTGAAGAGGATGTTCAAAAATCCTCGTCAATCCAACCCCGCGTAAGGACACATCACCCTCATGAACATGTGATCAACAACACTTGTCAGTAGCCCCAATGCATCAGTGGAAATCCTAGCCGGAAATTTTGGCTAGCCCCTTGGGCATCATCACACCCCACATGTGCATCCACACATGATTCATCATCCTAGAAGGTTGACGGAAAAAATTAGGCCTCGTCTACATAAACCTCTCAAAAAATAAATAAAACAACTATGAATTAAAAGTGAATTTCACCCTCCCATGTATCATAGCACGACATCTATCTAGAGTCATACAAAACTGTAGCAAAAAAATGGCAGACCGTCTAATACATCATGGCCTCTGTACCAAATAATCAACATATTACAAAAGAGCGCAACTAATGTGTTTCCCATCATTGGTAAAGTGTGCAATGGTCGTCACTAACAGTGAGAGGAACCTAACCTCCTTTGCACTGAAAGAAGCAATATGTACTTTTCCACCAAACCCCTGAAAATTAGTTGGAGAAAGTACATCAACCCCAATATATCTCTGAGAGTAAATGAGTTGAATATCTATTGCAACACTGAATGTGACATCAGAGAACTGGGGAAAATCCTCCCCTCTCCTGGATAGCTCAATGATAAAATATATATCATCCTCGGTGGGTTGGTACCACTGATCACGATCGACACGAAAAGCCTGTCGATGGACATCCCATCAACAGATCAGTTGCACCAAGAACCTGGAGTGCCCCGTCAGGTATGTATCCTCCTCATAGTACTTATTTAGGCCTACATTCCTCAAGAGTACTTGGTTCCCTGCAGTAATAAAGCAAGGGTACAAATCCCTCTCCCTATCCCTCGCTTCCCAATACAGTACAACATTGTACAAGTCAACCCTCTGCTTTTTTTGTTGTCATTTCTCTCTTTGTTGATGTCTTTGCATGATTAACATATAAAATACAATAGCCTCATACATAAAACACAAAAAAATTAGTAAATGAGAAACTTATTTATAAATACATAAATATAACTTTCTTCAACAAATTAGTAAATTTCATCATCGGTGCGCCCAAAAAATAGTCAAGCACCACCATGATGTGTATATTACTTGTGAGCACCATCTATGGTGCACACATGTAACATAACACACTGTATAAAAAAAATTATATTATTTTATGCGGTACGTTGTATAACCTTACCGCACTAGTGCATTAAGGTTAACCAATGCAGCACCTAAAATAATAAAAAATTAATATCCTAAAACACTGTAAAACCATTTAAAAAAAAACAATTACTGTGGTGTGTAGCCTTTCTCGACATGCATCAGTGCATTACAAGAAAGGTGATGCATCGCACCAACGATTTTTTAAAAATCGATAATTACGGTACTTTGACATTTAGGCTCTATTTTTGTTACGGTGATGCATTGGGTAATCATTTACACATTGGTGCATAAGTTTACCAATGCACCACATAAAATAATACATTTGATGTATGTGGTGCATCGTTTAACGTAACACCCTGATGTGTTAACGTTATTTCGATGCACCGCAAAAAATCAACTATATTATTTTAGGTGGTGCATCCATAAAATTACGCATCGGTGCGTTAAAGTTTACTAAACGCATCGGTGCATTAGATTTTACAAATACATCGCCAAAAAAAATTAGGCATGGTGTTTTGTTTCACCCTATAAATTTTCAAGGTGCACCGTCCGCAGTGCGAGACGAACGACTCGAACGCACCGTGTAGGAAAAACAAAATAAAAAATACTAGAAATTTAACTGAATTTTGAATTTTAATCTGCTAAAAGTTTAGGTTATAAATAAATAAAGACATGACATGGGAATTTCCTCGTCGGGAAGGCATGGTTACCACGTGTGCCAAAAAACCAAATTTTCCGACCATTTGGAAAAATTCGAAAGCCACACACTGAGCAACAAATGGAAGGAAGGCAAGCAAGGGAAGCACCTATGGTAGGGTGCTTCAGAGAGGCAAACAATGCACTGATGCTTGAGAGCTCTACAACACTGAAAAGGGTAAACATGAATTTTATGGCCAATATTTTTTTTTATTTAACCTTGTTACGATGTGATCGATTATTAGATGCACCGGTGCGTCAGTATTTTAGTAGCGCACTGGAGTATATTTGTTTTTTAAATAACTCTACCACAGTGCGCACCGATGTGTCAGTATTTAATTAGCACACCGGAGTATATTTGTTTTTGAAATAACCCCACTACGATGTGCGATTGTTTAGAGCATCGGTGTATCCATAGTAGAAAATGCATCGGTGCATTATGTATTTATAAAAGCACTATAAAAAAAAATCCGCTAAAACCTTCTCACGCTCTCCTTCGATAGTGTCCTCCACTATAAATAGATTTTTGGGATATTTGTATAGGGGCTTCCGCAAAAACCTTCGCTAGCGGGTATTTTCCTTGTAGTGCATAATCTGTAATCCAAAGTACCCTTCAAATATATTAAATTTATCTTAACAAGTCTATACATGAGTTTCTTTTCATGCAAATTGAAACCTTGCAACTACTCCAACCGCCTGCATGACATGTGGTCTTCAGGATGTCACATATAACAAGTTGTCAATCATAGATATGTACAATGTTTGGTATGCTTCCATGGATTCATCATCTTTTCTTAACTTTCTTTCTATAATCATTGGTGTACTCATTGCCTTTCAGTATTCCATTTTGAATTTCTTGAGCATCTCCTTGATATATTTTGTCTAGGATATGAAGATACCCTTATTGGATTGAGGAATTTGTAATCCTAAGAAAAATGATAATTCTCCAAGCATTGACATTTCAAACTCCTTCTACATTTCTTCAACAATCCTTTTACTCAATTTATCATTTCTACTTACAAAAATTATATCATCCACATAAACAATAATAATTACCATGTCCTTATCTTCTAGTTTGATGTAGATGTTGTTGTCTGTAGTCCCTCTTTTAAATCCTTTCTATTGTAAATGCTTGTCAAGTCTTGAGTACCAAGCTCTAGGAGCTTTCTTTAAGCCATAGACAACTTTGTTGAGTTTTCATAAACAATATCTATCCTATGATAATTGGAAACCTTCAAGTTGCTCAATATATACTTTTTCTATATTTCCATTTAGGAATGCAAACTTGACATCCATCTGATAAATTTTGAAGTTTTTGTGGCAATAAAATGTCAAAAACATTATAATATCCTCCATTCTTTCTATAGGGGTAAATGTTTCTTCAAATTCAATTCCATCAATCTAAGCATATCCTTTGCATACCAGTCTTGCTTTGTTTTTTACTACATGTCCTTTCTCATTCTAGTTATTATTGAAGACCCATTTTGTACCTATTACATTCGTATTCTTGGGTCTAGGAACAAATTCCCAAGTTTGATTATTTTAAATTTGGTCCAACTCTTCATTCATTCCATTAACTCAATGTTCATCTTTATTTGTTTTTTCAGATTTTTTAGGCTCCACTGTGGATAGTAGGGAAAAATTAACTTGTCTGATTTCCTACACTTTTACTTCCAAGAATTTGGTTTTCGAGATGATTCTTTTGTACATACCATGAAGGTGTTCTAGTTTCTTTTCTTTCTGTCTCTTGTTCTTCATATTTTTGTTGGACCTCCCTTTTTTGTTGTACTTCTTGTTGTTCTTCCTCTGTATGTTCTTCTTCTTGTTCCTCTTCATGTTGTCCTTCTTCCAAATATTCATCTTATTTTCTACATTTTGTTTCTTTAGAATTTTTATTTGATCGTTGTGATGTTTCATCATATACTTTTACATTTTCCCTCATTACTATTTTCTCTAGCCTTAAGTTGTAGCATATGTAGGTCTTACTATCAAATGACTATCCTAGAAAAATTCTTTCATCTGTTCTGGAATCAAATTTTCCCAAATTTTATTCATTTCTCTTTATGTAACATTTGCTTCCAAATACATTAAAGTAATTGATTATTTCAAGTCTACCTTTCCATAACTCATATGGTGTTGTATCACTGTTTTTTCTAATTTATACTTTGTTTAGGATATATACAGCAGTATTATCGCTTCTTTCCAAAACATATTTGACACTTTGGAGTCACTCAACATGGTTATGGCCATCTCTTGCACATTTATGTTTTTCCTCTCTGCCACGCCATTTTTTTGTGGTATCCTAACTACTGAAAATTGTCTTTTTATTCCATGCTTCTCACAAAATTTCTCAAAGTCATTTGAGGTAAATTGACCTCCATTGTTTGATAGTAACCACTTGATTTTAAGATCAGTTTCATTTTAAACCATTTCTTTAAAAACCTTGAATTTCTCTAATGCTTCTGATTTTTTCTTCAGAAAAGCAATCCATGTCATTCTAACATAGTCATCAATGAATAATATAAAATAATTCTCACCTTGCAAAATTTTGGTTATGGTTGGCCCACAAAGTTTAGTATGAATTAATTGGAGGGGATTTGAGGTTGAGTGCTCCTTTGTCTTGAAGATGACTCTAGTCTATTTTCCATGTTGGCAGTGCTTGCAAATAGTATCTGAGGGTTTTATAATTGGTGGCATATATCTTACAACCTGCTTCTTGCTTATTTTTACCAAATTATGAAAGTGAATACGCCACATTATTCTATACCATATCCATATTTGATTGATCTATCCCATGCAACATTTTTCTCCTCTTATTTCATCCAAAAAATCTATATTGTTAGGAGATCTGAGTGTTGTAGAAACTAGTCTTTCTGATTTTTTCTTTCTTATTTCACATTTTCAAGAGTCAAAGAAAGATATATGTCCTTGGTCACACATTTGACTAACACTGAGAAAAAAAATTCATGTTTTATATCAACAACACATTTATGCTTTGGTTTTCTCAATTCCAATACTAATTGTTCCTTTTCCAATTATTTTGGCAGAATCATCATTTCCAAAGGTGACATTGTGTAACACACCCACAGTGGGTCGTAAAAATTTTGTTCTCCTTAAAGGAACAAATCCTCAATCCATGGCATCTAATTTGGAAATTGGGAGCCTATCCCCTTTTTATTTCTTTGACGACCATCGTATATGACCACGGGTTATGACCGAATGAAAATTGCGTGATTTTGGGTGCAGCCAAGGGTGGTTTGAAAATACAAACCACTTTTCTCCCCATAATTCACCATGATCCACCACGTGTCCCTTTCTCAATATCGTGGTTCTGATTGTGGCCCACCCTCAAACTTTTAAAGTCCGAGCACTTTCTATCCCTGAAATTTCAATGTGATCGTTGATCCCGTGATCTTGGGTGAGGCCTCTCGACCAACGGCTTAGATCTGCCCCTTTCAAATCAACGGTCGTGATTTGCTTCACGATTCAGGTTTTAAAGTTATCAACTCTCAAACCTTATTTTCTCTGCAATGACAGATATCCTGTTGCGTGTACTCCTCAATCGACGACTCTAAACATTTCAGGATTTCGAACTTAGGGAATCTCAACTCTCAACTCTCATCTTCCACAATGGCCTTTATCCAAAGCATGTGATTCACTTACACGTGTCTTTCCACAGATCAACAACTATGATCTCTTTGGGTCTTTGGATTTCAATGGAATTCAAAACACCTCTTCATAAAACCTCCGCAATACTAATCCTCCGAAGTGCATCATCTGACTATTGGAAGATTGGTTGTTGTCATTGATGTCAACCCTATTCATGGGTTTTGCACCGCAAGATTGATAAAGGTATTTGGACATGAAGGACAATGCACATGCATATAAAACACCCATGAATGGATAGTATACATCATGTTGTTTTCAGTGGTATGTGGCATGTCACATGGATCCTCATGGTTGAGGAGAAATGAATTTTTGAAGATGACAAAGTGAATTGAAGAAGGAAGTACATGTAGGCCCTGAAGATAATTAAAGAAAAGAATTACAAAATAAGAAAGTGTCAGGTCGGCCCTAATGTTAAAAGGAAGTGAAATAAATGGTATAAATAAACATCATTATACATTCATTTGATACAATTCATATTTCAGAGGAAATAAGAAGAAAAGAAGGCCGGATTTCAAGGGAGGATGAAGTCTTTTGTTGATGTGTTCTAAGGTATGTTATTTTCAGGTCATCTTACCATTTTTTCTATAATTTTTTTCTAGAACGATTTAGATGGTGAAATCACTATGGTCTTGAGAATACATATCAAGGTACCTCTGGTAAAAAAATTATCTCTTGATTCTCTATAATTATGGAGATACACTCTGTGAAAGATAGGGTGTGTGACCAGTCCTGAAGCTAGTCAATAAACAAGTGTTTCGGGTAAAATAGTCATAACTTCTTCATACAAAATCCAAATGAAGTGGGACCACTTCCATTGGAAAGAGTATGGACTATAGTGTCTTGTGTGCAAGTTTCAGAATTGGATGTTAAATATTGAGCGTGGGGAATGTTGTACAAGTTGGGTATTCTGAACAGACCAGAATTGAATAAAGTCTACCATTCTTTCTATAACCTCTTTTTGGGGAGGATTCGAGGAGTGAAAATTGGAGGAGTTTTAGAGAATACATTGAGTAATATTATCTACAAGATCAGAGTACTCCAAGAATTGAAGAATTGCAGAAATTGAAGAAGTCTCAGGAAGCATTGTCAGGTTCTATGTGATGGTTGGTTGATGGTGATGATTCAATGTGAATTTTTATTATATATTGTATATTCTTGAGCGGAAGGAAGGGGAAAGGATGGAGAGTTCAACTCTATCTTGATATTGGAGGATTGTATCTTCCTCTTAGAGTTTTATCCCTCCCTTAACATTTGGAAGCTGTAGCTACCTTTGGAAGTCATTACTTCCCTTGAACAATAAATATTGATTATTTCTCATATATTGTGCATCGTGTATTGTGGTGTATTGGTGTAACTCTTATACTATTGTTCATTGGTCATTGGATATAGTTGAATGGTTTAAGTATAAGTTGAAAAAGGTTTCAAATTTTACTTGATACTAATTCACCCCCATCTCAATATCAACAATTGGTATCAGAGCGGGTTACCTTCAATACGGTTTAACCACTGGAAGGAAGATCCTAAGAAGAAATGGAAGACAAAATTCCAAATCGGATTCCACCATTTGATGGAAGCAATTTTGAATACTGGAGTAATAGAATGGAAACTTACTTGAAATATCTTGGGGCAGATGTTTGGTTCTCAGTTGCTTCAAGGTACAATGCTTTGAAGAAACCAAAAACTGCAGCTCAGAAGGAAGCAAAAAGAAACAACAAATTGGCAATAGATACCATCTTGGATGGATTGACAGATTCAGTGAAATCCAAGGTGGGATCATGTGCATCATCAAAAGATATTTGGGACAAGCTACAAGACCTTTATGTAAGGGAAGATGCAGAAGAAGAAGAAGAAGAAGTTGAAGAAAATTACAACATCTCAGTTTTCAAAGAAGAAAATAGAGGTCAGTTCTTTTTCTTTAATTGTGAAGGAGTACGTCATGTTGAATTTGAATGTCCTGATCCAAGGATTGAAAGAAATGACACTAAAGAAGAAAATTCCAATGAAGAAGAAAAAAATCATGAAGAAAAAAATTATTCAACAAGAAGATGAGAATCTTAAAAAATTGAAGCATGTTGAGATTGAAAATATCAAGCTCAAAGACACGCAAAGAAAACTAAGAAGTGAATTGGTTAGTTGTGAAAAGATAGTTGTAATCTTGAAGAAAAAATTAGAATACTTTGAGAAACCAAGAGAAGAAACCATTTCCTTGAAAACTCTACTCGAAGAAGAAAGAAGAATAGGAGAAGTAAGGAATATCCAAATGAAGAAGAAAGAAGCAGATTGTGAGAAACTTGAACAAGAAGTTGTCTCATTGAGGAAGAGCTTAAGAAACTCTCAAGTGCCAAAAGACTTAACACATCTTGGATGCATGGGTGAAACTTGATACAAAGAAGATGCAAATACCAACAAGAAGGTTGAAG
>ML786874.1:799896-823261 GCA_009831015.1 Picea engelmannii | reverse complement strand
AAATTTCTTTCTTGGTCATTGTTATACTTGCAAAATTTTTGGACATAAGGCAATTAATTGCAGAATCAATGAAAGGAACACATACGCAAGAAACATTAATGGTGTAAATAGAAGATATGGAAATAATCATGGATTTGTCAACAGAAGTTATAATTCATTTTCCCCATTGATGGACAAAAATATTGCATGCTACAAATGTAATTATCTTGGTCACAAAGCACGAGATTATAGATATATGAATGAAGATGTCCCTATGCCAACCACAATATGGAGAAGGAAAGAGATTCCAAACAATGAAGATTGTCGAATAGCATTGACCGCTGAAGAATCTAAAGAAGAAGATGAATGGTACATAGACAGTGGATGTTCTTCAGACATGACCGGGGATCAAGACAAATTCATCAGCTTGAAGAGAAAGGGTGGCAATGTTGCATTTGGAGATGACTCATCTGACAAAATGCTTGGGGAAGGTGTAGTAGAGCTTGGAAGAAAAAATGTAAAAGAAAAGAATGTTCTATTGGTTGAAGACTTGAATCATAATCTACTCAGTGTTAGTAAAATGTGTGATCAAGGATACACTCTTACATTTGATTCCCAAAAATGAAAAATCAGATAAAATAACTTAGGAATATTGGTTTCAACTGCAACAAGAAGATCAAACAACATATACATCCTAGACATGAAGAAGAGAGAGAAGACAGAAGCCATGCAAAAGGATTCCAAGGAAGAAAAAGTCTCAAAGACCAAAAATAAGGATTAAGTATTATTGAGATCCACATGTTTAGGGGGCGAAGCCCCAAAAAAGAAGGTTACCTTTTTCCATTAAACTCAGGGAAAGAAGCCATACCCTTTGCCGTTGATGTCAAAGGGGGAGAGAAATTGGGATCATGATGGTAGGGGGAGCATGAGTGTTTCCATAAATGACAAAGGGGGAGATTTTTTGACTATTGGTTGTTGTCATTAATTTCAACCCTAGTCATAGGTTTTGGACCGCAAGATTGATAAAGGTATTTGGACATGAAGGACAATGCACATGCATATACAACACCCATGAATGGATCTTACCATTTTTGCTATAACTTTTTTTATATAACGATTCAAATGGTTAAATTGCTATGGTATTGAGAATACATATCAAGGTACCTCTGGTAAAAATTTCAGCTCTTGATTCGCTATAATTATGGAGATACACTCTATGGAAGATAGGGTTTGTGACCAGTCCTGAAACTAGTCAATAAACAGGTGTTCTGGGTAAAAAATTCATAACTTCTTCATACATAATCCAAATGAAGTGGGACAACTTCCATTGGAAATATTACGGAATATAGTTTCTTGTGTTTGAGTTTCAGGATCAGATGTTAAATATTGAGCGTGGGGAATTTTGTACAAGTTGGGTCTTTTGAACAGACCAGAATTGAATAAAGTATACCATTCTTTCTATAACCTCTTTTTGGGGAGGATTCAAGGAGTGAAAATTGGAGGAGTTTCAAAGAATACATTGAGTAATATTATCTATAGGATTAGAGTACTCCAATAATTGAAGAATTGCAGAAATTGAAGAAGTCTCAGGAAGCATTATCAGGTTCTATGTGATGGTTGGTTGATGGTGATGATTCAATGTGAAGTTTTATTGTCTCTCGTATATTCTTGGGAGGAAGGAAGGGGCAAGGATGGAGAGTTCAACTCTCTCTTTATATTGGAGGATTGTATCTTCCTCTTGGAGGTTTATCCCTCCCTTTACATTTGGAAGTTGTAGCTACCTTTGGAAGTCATTACTTCCCTTGAACAATAACTATTGATTATTTCTCATATATTATGCATGGTGTATTGTGGTGTATTGGTGTAACTCTTATACTATTGTTCATTTATCATTGGATATAGTTGAATGGTTTAAGTATAAGTTGAAAAAGGTTTTAAATTGTAATTGATACTAATTCACCCCCCTCTTAGTATCAACATTGATGCCACGCGTCCTTAGGGCATGAACATCTCTCATTCACTTCAAGACTTTGGAATTCGGAGATCTCAAATCTCAGTTTTCCTCAGGCTCTTTTTCTCCTGGAATGTTTTACCCAGAGTCCACGATCTGAAGACATGTGTCCTCCCATAGATCAATGATTCCCAGATGTTTGAGCTTCAGCAATTTCAAACTCTTCTCCTTCACGTTCTCTCGAAGTTCACAATCTGTCGCCACATGCCGTTCTAGTTCTGACGGTCTAGATTATCTTCAACTTTCGGGCTTCGGGAGTTTGTATTACTCCTCACTTGGAAACCTCTGAAGTGATTTTACTCAAAGTCTCTGATCTATTAACATGTAACCCTCCTAGCGATCAACAACCAGTACCTACTTTGGGTCTTCGGGACTTTCGTAACTCAACCCTCATGTGCACACAAAGGTTAACACTCATGCACTTTACCTTAGATCATACGACCATCATCCCTTTGTGCTCAGATTCGATTGTTAGGATATGTTCCTTCTCAGCGCTTCTCCCCTGAAGCATTTTATTTCGGGGTCAAGGATCGTGTGCCATGGGTCCTTCGCAATCCATGTTCATGGTTTACTTCAGGACTTCAGCATTCGGGAGTTTCTACCTCTCCACACTCGCTTTCTCCCAAATTTATTTCACACAAAGTTAACGATATATTGATGCATGCCTCCCACGGATCGACGACTACAAATCACTTCAGCTAGTATCGATGTGTTCGTCGATCGATGGTTCATAGTGATTGTGGGGCCCCAACATGCACAATATTTATCAGAGAGATCAACCTCCGCAATCTGAAAATTACTCGCCCAACTCGGTCTAACCGGATTCATTGATATTCTAGCCCAATGAGATCAATGGCGTTGGTGAATTTCGGGCCACGAACTAGTGCATCTATTATTTTCACCTTTGTGCTCTACAATGATTCCTAACCATCGATTTAATCGAGCGGCTGGTGTTTGATTCGTTAACTCCAGTGGAAATTTGAGTCTATCTGACGATCGGGATGGCTTCTCCTCCCATTAAATGGCTCGCATCCATCTCTATTTTCGGATTCTTAAGTCATCTATAGTTCTTGTTACTCCAATAGTTCGGGTAACTTGACTATCGTGAAATTTGACATCTCAAAGGTTTAAGCTCCCGAGGTTCTGAAACCTTGATGAGCTAACTCCTTTTTGCACAAGGTTCATAGATCCAGGTCACATGGACCTTCATATGACTCTTGGGCTATTACCCTACTCTTAATCAGGTTTTTGGTTAAGGACTTCGGCACGATTTCAAAGTCTCTTAGACAGTTGGTTTGAAGGGATCGCCTCCCTAATGTGCATAACTTTAAGCTCTGAAACAGGGCATGGTAAAATCGTGAGGCTACCGAAATGATAGCAGTGCCAAGAGGTTTTCCCTGACTCTGGAAATGTGTAGTAATTCCCTGAGGATACACCTTCGAGGAATTACACTGGCGCATATGGGAAAAAAATCAAGCAGAAGCATAAATTATCAAGGGAACAAATGAATACTCATAACTTAATCATTTCAATACAAAAATAATCTATAGACACATAAATCTACGCATGCATCCATTATTTCAATTCAAAGCACAAGGCATGAAAACACTTATCAGAACCATAAGGCATGATGTGACTGTTGAAAGGGGTGCTCATTTCCACCCAACCATAGGCTCAATCACTCCTAATGGATTTACCACTAGCCAACCCTAAGCTTAGACCAGGATGATTTGAGATTCAATCTCTTTCTTCCAACTCAATGGAAGTTAGGAATGAAGGTTACTCTCCTTATCCCAATACAGAAATAGATAAGGAAAAAGGTTACTCTCCTTATCCCAATACAGAAATAGATAAGGAAAAAGGTTACTCTCCTTCTCCCAGCTCATTATCTATTTTCTGTGATCATAATTTACTCCCATTCAGTCCTTCCTCAGACCTGAGAACTTCCTCTCTCATATCTGCACTCTTCGCAGATATTCCTCTACCCACCACGCTTCCTTTCTTGCATTCCTTAGTAATATTGTGTGTGGCTCGAATTCCTAGTCCATGGTCAGGTCTAGAAGCCTTACAGATAGGCGGTGTGTCCCATCTCCCCATTAACTCTTGAGGAGGTCTTCCCACCTACCATTCTAACTGTAATTCATTCCTGGGGAAAAGGGTTGTTCTGATCTAAGAAATTAAATCCAACAACGTACTGGTTCGATGGAGGTTAATGTAACCATTCCTGGTCCCCTCCACCACCTTTTCATAGCATTTGTGGTTTCTCTTAGCACATCCCCTTTCCAGTAGTCATGCAACACATATCCATTTTCTATTAAAATAACAAAATTTACATTCATCGACCTTTTATACAAAGGTCCATCAAATCAAACATTCACACCTTTGATTTTTCCACAGTTCCTTGGCCAATATAGTTATATTTACAAATTGGGGGAAACATGGTGTTACAATTCCCTCCCCCTTAAAGGAACATCATCCTCGATGCTTTATCTATCAACATGATATGTATATACAAGAGTAAACAAAATTGGATATGCTTGTCTCATGGCTTCCTCCATTTCCCACATAGCCTCATATGGGACAAAGTGTTTCCACTGCACCTTGACCTGTGAAATGGTTCGGTTCCTGAGTGAGGTTTCCTTCCTGTCTAGTATGCATTGGGGTTCTGGTAGGAATTCTCTCTCTGGCTCCACCTGGATCACAAACCAGTCAATTATATGATTAGAATCATGTACATATTTCTTTAATAATGAAACATGGAAAACATTATGTTCCTTTACTGTGGGAGGAAGTACTAGCCTATAGGCTATAGGTCCCACTCTATCTAAGACTTCAAAGGGTCCATAATACTGAGGCTCCAACTTGGCACAGGCTCCCATTCTCTTAGATAGAAATGGTCTCCTATGTTGAACTCTCTGGGAGTTCTCTTTCTGTCAGTGTAACTTTTCTATCTATCCTGAGCAATCTTCAGATTTTTCTTTATCTAAATCACTTGTTGTTCCATTTCTTTCAGCATGTCGAGTCCGATTGTAATTTTTTCCACTGAATTACTCTAGATGATTGGAATCTTTCATTGTCTACCATAGAGGGCTTGAAAAGGTCTCATCTTCATGGATTCTTCATAACCGTTGTTGTAGGCAAACTCTACCAATGGTAGGTAGTCTTCCCACTTCTTAGGTTGATGCATTACATGCATCCTTAGCATTTCTTCTATTATTTGGTTCACTCTTTCTATCTGTCCATCAGTTTGAGGGTGATAGGTTGTGTTGAACAAAAATTTAGTCTCAAAACTAGCCATTAGGGATTTCCAAAAGATTGAAGTAAATTTGGTGTCTCTGTCATATACAATTTCCTTGGGCATGTCATGCAGTCTGAATATCTCCTTCATGAAGATGTTGGCAATATCTATTGCCTTGCAAGTTGACTTGACAGGGATGAAATGAGAAGACTTACTCATTTTATCCACCACGACCATGATGGCATCATTTCCCTTGGTCGACTTTGGTAACCCGGTGATGAAATCCATGGAGATGGTTTCCCATTTCCATTCTAGGATTGGTAGGGGCTGTAACAATCCTGTTGGATGTTGGTGTTCTACCTTAACCTTTTGGCATTCTAATCACTTAGCTAGATAGTTAGCTATGTCTTTCTTCAATCTAGGACAATAGAATTGTTTCCTAGTGGCCATGATCATTTTCTGATATCCTGGGTGTCCAATATATGTTCTCTTGTGTAGTTCATCCATTATGAACCTATTCAATTAGTCACAGTCTGGAATATATAATCTATTTTTGTAAGTCAGCAGGCCTTCCTCGAGCATCTGGTATTCGTCATAATTTATCCATGTAGGCTCTTGCTTTAGGTATGAGGTCACGATCTTGAAGAATGCATTTGTTTCTTATGCATTCCTGACTCTTTTCCTGACATCCGTTTCACAGGTGCTTACCACTACAAGATGAATCATTTTTATACTTTTGTTAAGGGCATTGACCACCCTATTTTCCTTTCCTTTGATGTGTTTGATTTTGAAATCAAACTCATAAGGAGATCCATCCACCTAGATTTCCTGGCATTGAGTTTTGGTTGATCAAACATGTGCCTCAACCCACAATGATCTATCATAAGCACAAATATCCTACCCAGGAGGTAATGCCTCCACATTTTCAAATCATGTACTATGGCAGCCAACTCTAGGTCATGGGTCACATAATTGATTTCATGCTCATTCAATTTCCTGGATGTGTATCAAATTATGCATCCCTCTTGCATAAGTAATCCTTCGAGTCCTTCCTTCCAGGCATCTGTACACATAAGGAAATCATTATCAGGTTTTGTAATATTCAGCACGGGTGCATGGGTCAGGAGGTATTTTAGTTCCTGAAATATTTCTTCACATTCCGATGTCCAAGTGAATCTAACCCCCTTTTTTTGAAGGCCATTGATTGGACAGCCAATCTTGGAAAACCCTTTTATGAACCTTCTATAGTATCCTGCTAAGCCCATGAAGGATCTGATATCAGATACATCCTTTGGGGTAGGCCATTCCATAATATATCTGACCTTGTCGGGGTCTACTTCCACCCCTTCCTTATAAATAATATGGCCTAAGTAATGGACTTAATTCTGGAAAAAGTTGCACTTGCTAAAATTAGCGTAGAGTTGATTCTCTCTTAGTACTTGAAGTATGAGTCTAAGATGTTCTTCGTGCTCCTCTTTGTTCTTGGAGTAGATTAGGATATCATCAATGAAAACCAATACAAATTTGTCTAGAAATTTATTGAGTACATTATTCATTAAGCACATAAAATTGGTGGGGGTATTGGTTAACCCAAATGGCACCCCCACAAATTCATAGTGACCATACCTCGTCCTAGAGTATTTTTCGTGGATGTCTTCATCCTTAATCTGGACTTGATGGTATCCACACCTTAATTCGATCTTTGAGAAGATGGAAGAACCTCCCAATTGGTCAAACAAGTCATTGATTCTTGGTAAGGGGTACTTAATCTTTATGGTTGTCTTATTGAGTTGTATATAATCTATGCACAGTCAGAGGGTGCCATCTTTATTTTTCACAAACAAGACAGGTGCTCCCCATGGAGATACACTAGGTCAAATGTATCCTTTGTCCATCATCTCCTTTAGTTGTAGCTTGAGATCAACCAGCTCTAGCATACTCATCCTATAGGGTGTTCTAGATGTTGGCACTGCTCCTGGTGCAAGTTCTATCGAGAAGTCAATGCCCCTTCTGGTAGGTAGACCCGGTACCTCTTATGGGAACACGTCCTTGTATTATCTTAATATGGGGTGGTCCTCTAGGTTTGGTTCGTCATCCTCAACAGATTCCTACACCTATATTTCATTTAAGGGACACCCCTTTATGCAATACTTTTCATTTGAAGGGTCAATATTTGTCTCACTGAGACAGGCTTCTGAATCCCTTGGAGGGTCATGTTTCTCCCTTCTTCATTTACACATTCAAAAGTTTTATGTTAATAGTCCAACTCAGTTTTATAAGAAGCCAACCAATCCATACCAATCAACAAGTCATAAGATCCTAGGGGAAGTATGTTAAGGGTCGCTCAGGTGGGCAATCCTCCCATGATGAATTGGCAAGATGGTATGACCTATGCTATTTTTCTTTTGGTCCCAGTGGATAGTCGTACCAACCACGGATTAATATGTTTGAATGGTTGCAGTTTACACTTACCAACAGTCTAAGGGGCCACACAACTCAAATTAGATCCAGGGTCAATTAAAATAGAAACTAGATGGTTGGCGATCATACCTTCCATCTCCACTACTGAAGCTTGGTGGTCAGCTTCTTTATCATCCAAGGCTACATAGATTCATGGCATTCTCCTAGCCACATCATTGACGGTGGTAGCTTCTTGGATATTGTAGACTCTCTTACTATTTTGTTGTCTATGTGGATAGTCCCTCAATCGATGATCTTCTCCACAAACCTAACATTTTAAGGGTTCTTTCTTTAGGTTATCAGTCTTTCCTGGGACTTTCTTAAAAGGTATATTTCCACTTTGAGAGGGGAAATTTTTCTGATACATACTTCTATTAGGAAGGCTCATTCTAGAATCCTTTCCGTAGTTCTTGAATCTTGAGTATTTAAACTGCTTCTTCTTGAATCCTGAAATACTCCTTTTCTTCCAGTCCTCATGAGGTCTTGTCTTATTCCTGAACTGTTCATAGCAATACCTCACCTTCCGGATGGTTTCTTCTAAGGTATTTGGTTCGTCAAAATCAATCATGTCCTGGTAGGTCTGAGGTAACCCACTAATGAATCACTGCATTTTTACCTTCTCATCTTTTATGTAGGGTACATACCTCAGTAGCTCAAGGAATTTATTGACATATTCATCTATGGTGAGCTACCCCATCTTGAGTTCATAGAAATCCTTAGTCTTCCCATCCATGTATTCCTCTGACAGATACTGCTTCATGAAGTATTTCTTGAACTATTTCCATGACAAGCCCTTCTCATGGAATCCTTTCACATTCCTAAGTTCTTCCCACCAAATGGAAGCCTTCCCATTCAGGTTGAAGATGGTTATTCGAGCCTTCAATATTTTAGAGTAGTCATGGACTCTGAAGTACTTCTTTAAACCAAGCAACCAAGCTTCACCCTCTTCTCCCTTCTTAATATCTCCATCAAAAGAGGGTGGTTTGGCTTTCTTGAAACCTTTGGGATAATGATTTTTGGAACGCTTCCACTTCTTTCCTTTCCTTTGAGAATGTGAGCTAGCTCTACTACTAGAAGATCCCTTGGAGTTTCTAGCTTCCTTTCTAGAGGACTTTGTCGATGAGTGTCCCCTACCTCTAGGTTGGGCCTTCTTCGAGGTACTTCTCCTAGTGTGGTCACTTATGGGGTCATGTTTTCAAATCTCAAGTGGACTTTGACTTCTCTTCTCATGTTGTCGGTCCACATGATTGGTTGTGGGTTCATGTTGCAGTTGCCTCTATATGTCAGATAAGCTCTGCAACAAGACTGTGTTAATTTATGTTTTTTTTTTCTTTCTCTTTTATCAATCTCTCATTGTCAGCCTTGCAACTCTGTAATTCATCCCTGAGGCTCCTTACAGTTTCATCCATATCTAGAGGGGTTTCCACCACCCTCCTTTCATCATGTTCTTCATCTCTATTGTGGGAGCCATCCCCTATTTCATGACACGTCACAATCCTTTAGTCTTGAAGCTTTCCTGTGGTTTAATGACTGCTCGAGTGCTGACAAAACACTTATTTTTAGCTAAAATTCTATCATTTTATGAACAATAAACAACTCAAATTTCTTAAATGCACACACACAATAGAAAGTTTCATTCTTTTCCTCAATAAAAATGTTAACCAGACTCTTTAAGAAGGAGGCAAGATAGGGTGTCACTCTTAAAAGTACTCTAAATATGGTTTTTAAGCGACTCGTCCATGAGCCCAAGCAGGCAAAGTATTGTAACCATGCTCTGATACCAATTTGTAACACACCCATGGTGGGTCGTAAAAATTTTGTTCTCCTTAAAGGAACAAATCCTCAATCCATGGTCTCTAATTTGGAAATCGGGAGCCTAACCGCTTTTTCTTTCTTTGATGACCACTGTATATGACCGTAGGTTATGATCGAACGACAATTACATGATTGCGGGTGCGGAAAAGGGTGGTTTGAATCCAAACCTCTTTTCTCCCCACAATTCACCACGAGCCACCATGTGTCCCTTTCTCAATATCGTGGTTTCGATTGTGGCCCACCCTCAAAATTTTAAAGTCCGAGCACTTTCTATCCCCACAATTTCAACTTGATCATTGATCCCATGATCTCGAATGAGGCCTCTCGACCAACAGCTCAGATCTTCCCCTTTCAAATCAATGATTGTGATTTGATTCACGATTTGGGTTTCGGAGTTCTCAACTCTCAAACCTTATTTTCTCCATAATGACAGATATCATGTCGCCTGTCCTCCTCAATTGATGGCTCTAACCGTTTAATGATTTTGAAATTTGGGCATCTCAACTCTCAAATCTCATCTTCCCCAATGGCCTTTATCTGAAGCATGTGATTCACTGATGTGTGTCTTTCTGCAGATCGACAGCTGCGATCTCTTTGGGTCTTCAGATTTCAACGAAATTCGAAAAACCTCTTCGTAAAACCTCTGGAGTACTAATCCTATGAAGTGCACCATATGAAGCCATGCATCCTCAGGGCATGAATTTCTTTGATTCACTTTGGGACTTCGGCATTCAGATATCTCAAATATCAGTTTTCTTCATGCTCTGTTTCTCTCAGAATGTTTTACCTAGAGTCTGTGATCTGACAACATGTGTCCTCCCATAGATCGATGGCTCCCAGTTGCATCGTTTGTTCAGGCTTCGAAGATTTCAAACTCTTCTCCTTCACATTCTCCCGTAGTACTTCTACCCAGAGTTCAAAATTTGTCACCATGTTCCCTTCTATATCTGATGGTCCAGATTGTCTTCGGCTTTTGGGCTTTAGGATTTTGTCTCACTACTCACTTGGAAACCTCCGAAGGGATTTTCCCCAGAGTCTTCGATCTATTGACACGTACCCCTACTGGAGATCAATGGCTAGTACCTACTTTAGGTCTTCGGGACTTTAGTAATTCAACCCTCCTATGCACACAAACGTTAACACTCTTGCACTTTTCCTTAGATCGTATGACTATCGTCCCTTTGTGCTCATATCCGACGGTTAGGATCTGTTCCTTCTCACTGCTTCTCTCCTGGAGAGTTTTCTTCTGGATTCAAGGATCATGCACCATGTGTCCTTCCCGATCCATGATCATGGTTTACTTCGGGACTTCAACGTTCGAGAGTTTCTATCTCTCCACACTCACTTTCTCCCGAATTTCTTTCACTTGAAGTTAACAATCTATCGACGCATGCCTCCCATGGATTGATGACTACAAATCACTTCAGCTAGTATCGATGTGTTCGCCAATCGACGGTTCACAGTGATTGTGGGTCCCTAACATGCACAATATTTATTAGAGAGCTCAACCTCCGCAATCCGAAAATTACTCGCCCAACTAGTTCTAAACGGAGTTGTTGATCTTCCAGCCCAACGATATCAACTGTGTTGGTGAATTGCGGGCCACGAACTAGCACGTCCATTATTTTCACCATCGCACTTTGCAATGATTCCCAACCATCGATTTAATAAAGAAAATGGTGTTTGATTTGTTAACTCCATTGGGAATTTGAGTCGATCTGATGACCGAGATGGCTTCTCCTCCTATTAAATGGATCGCATCCATATCCCTTTTCATATTCTTAAGTCATCTACAGTTCTTGTTCCTCTGGTAGTTCGGGTAACTTGACTATCGTGAAATTTGAAATCTCATAGGTTCGAGCTCCCGAGGTTCTGAAACCTTCATGAGCTAGCTCCTTTTTGTGCAGGGTTCCTAGATCTAGGTCACATGGACCTTCAGATGAATCTTGGGCTATTACCCTACTCTTAATCGGGTTTTTGGTTAAGGACTTCGGCATGAGTTCAAAGTCTCTTAGAATATTGGTCTGAAGGGATCGCATCCCTAATGTGCAGAACTTTAAACTCTGAAACAGGGCATGGTAAACTTGTGAGGTGACTAAAATGATAGCAGTTCCAAGAGGTTTTCCCTAAATCTGGAACTACATAGTAATTCCCTCAGGAAACGCCTTCAAGGAATTACACTGGCGCATATGGAAAAAAAAATCAAGAAGAAGCATAAATTCTCAAGGGAACAAATGCATACTCATAACTTAATCATTTCAATACAAAAACCATTTATAGACACATAAATGTACACATGCATCCATTATTTCCAATTCAAAGCACAAGGCATGAAAACACTTATCAGAACCATAAGGCGTGATGCGATTGCTGAAAGGGGTACTCATTTCCACCCAACCATAGGCTCAATCACTCCTAATGGATTTACCACTGGCCACCCCCAAGATTAGACCACGATTATTTGAGATTAAATCTCTTTCTTCCAGCTCAACGAAAGTTAGGGACGAAGGTTACTCTCCTTCTCCTAATACATAAATAGATAAGGATGAAGGTTACTCTCCTTTTCCCAGCTCAGTCTTTATTTTTTGTGATCAGAATTTACTCCCATTCGGTCCTTCCTCGGACCCGATAACTTATGCTCTCATCTCTGCACTCTTCACAAATATTCCTCTTCCCACCACACTTCCTTTCTTGCCTTCCTCAGCAAGATTATGAGTGGCTCAAATTCCCATTCCATGGTCAGGTATGGAATCCTTACAAATGGGTGGTCTGCCCCATCCCTTCATTAACTCTTGAGGAGGTCTTCCCACCTACCAGCCTGACTGTAATTCATTCCTGGGTCAGAGGGTTGTTCTGATCTGAGCAATTAAATCCAGCAAGGTACTGGTTCGGTGGAGGTTAACACAACCATTCATGGTCCCCTCCACCACCTTTTCATAGCATTCATGGTTTCTCATAGCACATCCCCTTTCCAACAGTCATGCAACACGTATCCATTTTCATTAAAATAGCATAATTTACATTCATCGATCTTTTATACAAAGGTCCATCAAATCAAACATTTACACATTTGAGTTTGCCATAGTTCCTTGACCAATATAGTTATATTTACAAACTGGGGGAAACAAGGTGTTACACATTGCCTCATTTTTCCATTTTAAGAACTATGAACCTACTTTGATCCGCTGTCATGTGTTTGGAACATCCAGTGTCAACATACCACTTTTTTTTTTTCTTTTTGCATGTAAGGCTAGGTTATTTTCCTCCTCTTGTTGATCTGATATTCTTCTCCACACGCTTGTCTTTTCTTCCTTATGTTTAGCAGGGAATATTTCTTTCATGTTTTGTTTGGTAGGTTCTAGCTTGCTTCTGGATTCATGTGCTTTATGACCAAAGTTGTTACAGTTGTAACATTCAACGTTGAAGTTCATTAGTAGATAAAATGAGTTATAATATTTGTCATCAAACCCCTAAGATGTTATGTTTTTGTTACTCATAAAATTGTTCTTGGGAATATTATAAGTATCTTTGTTTCTCAAGTAGTTGTTGTTGGAGAAATTTCCATTTTCGGCACACTATTTGAGTGGGAGTAACACTAGTTCAATAGGAGTTAACTGACTAGTTGTATTTTGGACTTTCTAATCTTAGACCATCACTATTATGCATGCATTCCTAATTATAGGATGCCATTGCCTATATGATTGAATATCACTCACTCATTGATAAGGAAATAATATACATTGATTCTCATTCTTCATTGTGTATCTCTTTTCCTTTTCTTGATAAGCTTTGTTTGTGTATGCTTTAGCTAGGTTTCCATGAAACACTGACATGGTATCATAGTCGAGCTGCTTGAAGCAACCTAGACAAGCTAGAGAAGAGTGAAAGAGTCCTTGAGTAAACCTAGATTCTACAATGTGACAGCCTATCCTTGTCGAAGGGTGCGATGATTGGAATCACCGCGGCCTATCCCTGTCGAAGGGTGCGACGGTCACTCTCATACTTACACAACCTAGCCTATACACAACCCAGGTGCGGCGTCATCGCATTGTGTTCTTCATCTAGGGTGTGAGGTTTTAGTGTTCTCACAATCATCACACTTTAATCCTACTATAGACGATTTGGCATCTCTGCACTATAGCCTTCTTTAAGGGTGCGACGATTCAACAACCTCCAAAAATTACGGTTTTTGCAGTAAAATAGCCATATCTGAAAATCCGTGATCTTGGTCGGGCTGAAATTATTACCAGAGACGTATAACATAGGGAAGCTCATGCTCACCAAAAATCTCCAAAATCCACATCATATTTTAGGAGATATATCATTTTTATCATATATGTAGCTATCATAGCACCGTTAGTCATATCTCAGAATCCACGATCTAGGTTTTCAGGATCTTTTCAAAATCAATAGTAGGGATGGAGGCGATGTAATTTATTCAATAAATTATGGTGATATTAATCACACCATACAACTATTTTGAATGGAATCTGAAGGCCGCATTCCAACTCAAAAGAAAAGGACTGTATAATTTGACGATGGCAACAGAAACAAAGTCTACATCAGTGCTTGAGAAGACCAGATGGGTGAATCGTAAGGATGAGGCCACTGGACTACTTCTTGATTTAATATCCACTAATTTATGGTTTCGTGTTGCCGCATGAAAGACTCCAAACGATATCTGGGCCACCTTGGAAGGACTCTTTGGAAAGTAGTATGAGATGAGAGGTCATATGCTTGAGGTAGAGTTGAATACCTTAGACCCTAAAAGTTTTGATAATAGACAATATTTATTTACTAAATTTAAGTACTTGATTTTGAGCTTGGGTGAATGTGGTATTGACAAGTCTACACAAGAGAAACAACTTATTCTAACAATCTTGAAAAAGGTAGGACCAAAATATGTTGTATATGTCTCCAATTTCCATTCTGGCAGATGTTGTTTTGGAGAAAATTGTAAAATTCCTACGATGGCTCAGTTCATTGAGTCTCTCACACAAGAGAAGACAACTCATACAGATTGGCCTCGTGAAAGATCCCAAATCACATGCACTCACCATGGATGATGAAAAAGGGTCATCCAAACATAACGGGAAGGAGGGATATTCCAAACCCTTTAATGATTCTTCAGGTTCCAAAGACTCTTCAGATTCCAAGAAGAAGAATAACGGAAAGCAATGCACTTACTGTGATAAACTGAATCATGAAGAATCCACATGCATGAAGAAACAAATTGATATTATGACACGGGCACTTCAGTAGAACAACCTTGGAAACTTCATTCCAAAGGGAGTCAAGAAGAAGAAGGAAGAAGATCTTGTTCCTAAGAAAGGTAATCATCATGATCTTGTTGCAATTAATTCCTCATCTTATTCATGGATTATAGATTATGGTGCATCCCATCACATGGCAACGAAAGAGGAAGTTTTCTCTTTCTTGAGTCCATGCTCAAGACCCACTATTCTCATGGGGGATGATACTCCAGTAACAGTAGTAGGATAAGGGAGAGTGGAACTCCATAATGGTAGTTTTGAGAATGTTCTACGTGTTCCAAATATTTCTATGAATCTTATCTTAGTTTATCAGATCACTCAGGAAGGTAAAAAGGTTGAATTTACATCAGATTCAGTTTCAGTAATTGACATGCATGACAATTCCATCATTGCAATTGGTGAGGTGGATCATAAGTCAAGGTTGTATAAATTCACTAATTTTTCTGGTGATGACTCCTCTATTCTAATTACACATAAGGAGGGTGATTTGCATGCACCTCTAGTGCAACATGCATATACTCTTGTGCTTCCATCAGTTTCAGACATCAGAGATGATTCTATACATGGAAATAAGTAGGTATTACATCCATATAAGAAGCCAACGTCGAAGCTTCAGCAGATGCCCAAGAAGGCACATACCACACTTCAGGCAGCAGGAAACCTTGCAGGGAATTCATTGGATTCGAGGAGGACTCGATCTCAACATGAGGAGTCTTCTCATGTATTTTCATCTTCAGAACCTGCGATACCCATGCATTGCTATATGGTTCAATCTATTGATCTGCAAACCTATAATAATTCTTTGGGAAATCCACTATGGAAAGCATCCATGTAGGAGGAGAATGACTCTCTCCTAGAGAATCAGACTTGGCATCTTGTTCCACTTCCACCATAAAGGAATATTTTTCAGGTATAGATGGGTCCATGGGATCAAGAGGTACAAGGCACAACAGGTTTCCAAAGAACTTCATAAAATCCATAAATATTTCCACATATTCAGGAAGACTTTCAGTGAGTAGAAGTTTCAAACTTTGTGGGATCGTCTTGCAGTGAAGAACACAGTTGCCTAGCAACTGTCATTTTCTTCTTTTGATACATTATCTTTTGAGGGGGGGGTTTGTTCCCATGTGGTTTTCCCTCTTTCTTCGTTTTTATTTAGTGTTCATTAGTTGCATTGTACATGAGTACCTAAACTGGCCTAGTATCCAAGACTCATTTTTTACTCCATAGTGATGTTCAAGTGGGGTGTTGGAGAAATTTCTATTTTCGACACACTAGTTCAGTGGGATTTAACTAACTAGTTGTATTTTAGACTTTCTAATCTTAGACCATTACTATTATGCATGCATTCCTAATTATAGGATGTCATTGCCTATATGAGTGAATATCACTCACTCATTGATAAGGTAATAATATACATTGATTCTCATTCTTCATTGTATATCTCTCTTCCTTTTCTTGATAACCTTTGTTTGTGTATTCTTAAGCTAGGTCTCCTGTGAAGGTTTCCATGAAACACTGACAGTTGTTTCTTGCATTGGCCCTATAGTTAATGGATTTGTTCCCAAAATTATGACAACAAAAATAGTAACCAAGAAACAGATTTTGATGCCTTGTTCTGGGAGGTCTTCTTGATTGAAATACTTCCTTGAAATCATCTATGTTGTAGAAGGGAGCAGGTTTATTTTGAACATATTTATTATGTTTGTTGTATCATGAATTTTTAGAATTTTTCCCAGTGTAGTTGAAACCCTTAAGCATATTATCATATCTTTGAGTTGTTTCTTTATTTTCTAGTATCACATGGTTTGTACTTTCATCAATATTTTTTCTGACTGTTGTCATAACCAAGACCAATTTTTTCAAGTGGTGATCTTTGGACACTAAGAATATCTTCTAGGATTGTTGAGTGATTTTCTAACTTCATATTTTTGTTCATCTGTGCAATTGTATTGTCTTGTGCAGATGTACAATTTCATATTCTTTCTTATGACAATTGTCTTCCATTTCTTTGAGCTTATTTGTAAAACAATTTGTAGTTTTCTTTTTAGACTGATAGTATCAGTTTCACCATTGGTCTCATAATGATCCTTTTTAGATTCTCTCAACTGTCCCTTGAGTAATTAATTTTTCATTTTGATTTTCTTCATTTCTTGTAGAGAACAGATCAGTTCTCCTTCAAGATTTTCCCATACTTCCTCATCTAAATTTTCATTATTTATGTCTTTGTTGTTTGATAGTTTATCTTGATCATTTATGGACATGAATAAAACATCTTGAGTTGTCATCATATTCATCATATGAGTTGTTTTCGTCATTGGCATATAGATTTTTCTTTTGCTTGTAATGTTTAATTTTCTCATCATTTTTGTTATTCTTGTGGTAAGGGTTTTTTTCTTTTGAAACCATAGCCTTCCTCATTACTAGTTTTATGAGAAAACTTAGCAAAGAAATGTCCTACGTTACCACAATTAAAACATTTGAAGGGGATCTTACCTTTATACTTTCCATATCCCTTCTTCATCTTTTTGACGAATTTTTCTTCTTCTTCATAGGAATCACTTGATTGGTATCCTTTTTAGCTTGTTCTTTTTTATGCTTTGAATGTTTCTTCATGTTTTGATGGTTTTTCTTGTTCAATCCTCATTTATAGGCTGTTAAAATTCCATGCAGCTCATACATTCTCAAATTCTTTAGATTTTTATATTCTTCTATCGTTGAAATCTTGGGATCAAATCTTAGAGGAAGTGGTCTCAGTACATTTTGAACAATTGTACATTCTTGGATTTCTTCACCAAGTCCTCTATTGGTGTTTACAATTCCATCTACTCTGAGGAAGAATGATTTCATTTTCTATCCTTCAAACTATGCTCGATGTGTTTGTAAATTGGTCATCTTTACTTTCTCATCTCCTTCATATAGGTTCTTCAACTTGTTCTAGATGTTCATTCACTACTGAGTTCCACACTTCAAATCCTTGTGCCATAAGGAATACTCTCATTCTAATGCTCTAGAAGGTGTAGTTGGTTCCATCAAATAGTGGTGCTCCATTCTTGGAGAGATTTTCTTGTTTTTCCATGTCTAATACAAAGATATTCCTTCCAATGGTTAAAATTTATGAAGGAATGTCTCTCTAATACCAATTGTTGGAATATTTAGCAATACTGAGAGGGGGGGTGACTCAGTATTGGACATATTTTAAAAATATTTTCTTTTTAAACTTTAACTATCATATAATCAATCATAAAAAATCTGAGAATTAACCATATTAATAGATATCAACATAAAGGAACAATACAACAATATTTTATGTGTGGAAACCCAATGAGAGAGAAAACCATGGAATTTTTTATTATATAGAACATGTAGTACCCCTATTTTTTTTTATTTTTTTTGTGTCTGGAGGAATCAGCAACTAGTTGGGCACGTGTTCGCGTTACACGTGGCCGTGTTATCCAACCGCTACCACTATAACCTCCAGGTGTGCCCACGATGCCCCTTACGCAGCACACAAGGTAAGTCTGGGGGAATTGAACTCGAAACCTCATGGAACTTCATTTTCACGGCACTTTCCAATTGAGTTGCCCCCCCGGGGGCTTGTAGTACCCCTATTTTATCCAACTTGTAATTTATCATTAATTATGATCACCATTCTATGACATGTGAACAATGTAAATGTATTATTGTTTATATATCCAATAACCAACTATGGGGGTGAAGCCTCAAAGTACTGGCCATAATATCACTAGAGTAAAGAGTGAGGAAATTGTGGAGAGGGTTCATTATGACAAAATGAACCCAAATTCTCTCCTTGCTGAAATAGTCAGCCTCATCCGGATGTTGAGGAAGAAGTTAAGGAAATAAGGATCGGTAGTTGAACAATCAACTACCCCCATGAATGGAAGCATGGAGGGTCTGGTTGGGGAGACAGAAAATTGTTATCTTGAAGTCCCACATAAGGTTGTTTTCCTATAGGCCCAAACTGACCCGAGTTTCCTTATGACAGAAGGAACAAGATAGGTTTAGAACCTTCCTAAGGAGGATAAATGTGTGAAAGAACACACACAAGTAATACAAGAGAGGACACATGGGAATACAAGAGGACGTGAGGATCTCCAGCAGAAAAAGAAGAACTAAGAGCTTGATAATTTGTTCAGGTTATTGGAGAATTTACAAGAGAACGCAACCCGAGCAGGAGACTACGAGCTTGAAGCTGAGGAGGCATCTGATAAACCTCACATAGACCATGATGGAGAAAGGACCTCTGAGAAACTTCAAAATTTCCCTAGGGATATCATGGCTTGGCACAGGGGTGGCCAGAGTGATAAGAATGAAGTCCTCTTAGCCTATGGTTGGGTGGAGAGGCTAACACCCATATTCGGTTGGTCGGTTATCAACTGTAATAGATAAGTGTTTTGTTTACCCTATGCACTTATATTAAAATGCATGTTATGAATGTTTGATTTTACTTATCTCTGATTTAATTGGGTAATGTTATGTTATCTACTTTCGTAGTTATTTGAGTGTGAATGCATTTTATAGTTGAAGGAATGAACCTTTGACATTCTTTAAGTTTCAAATTGTTTCTCTTTTGTAATCTTGGTGCAAGGAATACACATATACCCATCCAAGTATAAAAGCTTGAAGGAGAGACTCGTGCACAGTGTGCAGCGCCAACACTTAGTGAAGCGTTGAAAGGTTCTCCAGGTGAGCGAGTGAAAGGAGTGTGTGGGAGACTTTTCTAAGTCTCAAGCTGAGGAAAGATAGCGATATTTAGGTCTCGAAAGGGAGGATTCCTTTATTTGGAAGACGAGCAGACAAGATACATTCAGGAGGAAACAAAATATTTCATGACAATTGGGTCTGGAGAAGAAGGTTGAATGTAGCCTCGAAATTCGATAAGGTTTCTTATGACCCAGGGTTGGAAACCCCTCGCTAAGCCTGAAAGGAATGAAGATACTCTGGCTTCAGAAGTCTGGGAATTCAGAGCTAGGGGACATATGACTTCACAACCCTCAAAAATATTCGAAGGCCAAATTCGTGAATCGATGAGGGTCATCAATTTGGGGATCCAATATGGATCACTTTTAGTCGTTAGATCGGATATAAGAAGGGAGGTGTTAAGTGCTTCGATGAAGTTCTACTCTTGGAGAATAGGGGTAGTCTAGCATCAAACTCCTGAACGTCGAAGTTGCGGAGTAAATAAGGACCATTGAAAAGGAAGGGACATGTGTCCACAGATAAACGATCATCCAAGAGTCTAGGTATTCGGTGATATAGGGATGCGTGAGTTTCCTCGGAGCTCTACCAGCTAGAGTAAATCCTAGTCGTAGAGGTCAGGTACATGTGGCGATAGATCCAACATGGTCCGGAGGGAAAGCCGGGAGATACATGCCGAACTACCAAAGTAACCAAGACCATTGGATGAATGGGTATGTGGCAAGCGATCCCATGATCTGGAGACTCTGTACTCCGAAGGATTTTAGCTGAGGATTTTCAAGGTGTGAAAACCGTCGAAGTCGTGAAAGCCTAAGTAAATCTTGACCGTTGGTCAAAGAGGACACATGGTGCAAGATTTGATAGTCTAGAGACTTATCTCTTCGGGGAAATTACATTAAGAGGATTTAGTAAGAGTTGAAGTCCGAAGCTCCAAAGTAATGAGAACTGTAGATCTATGAATCTACATGGAATCTTGCAAAACATTAGATTGAAGGACCGAGCAGTATCAATCTATGATGACATGGCTTGATGACATCATTCGATGTGACGTGGACCTTCATTATGCATGCCATGTGTCACCCAATTTTGGACAATTCACATACCCATAGTGCCTGTTGGAGTATGACATGTGTCACCCCCTATTGAGGACACATGTTACCCCTTGACCCTCACCGCGTGTTAGTTTCTAGATCGTGGTCACCTAGCCTACATGATTGGTGATGTATATAGGACTCTAGGAGTTTGGATAACTTTCAGAGTTCAGATATTCTGGGGCATGTTATAATTAGGAACATCCAACATAAATCATCGAACGTCAAACATCGAAGGGCCAAGGCCATGTGAAGAGATATCGGGAGTTCGAGAGTTTGGGAATGGTATGGTAAAAATAAAGATTCAACGAGAATCACAGACCACCGAAGGCCAAAATTCTAATGTCGATAATCGATTGTCAAACGTCGAAGGGCTAGGAGCACGTGGCGAGATTAGGGACTTCATGGATTAGGATACAAGAATTTTTATGTCGAATGTCGAAGCCCCCTTTTTAGTCGTATATCTCGATGGAGGATGTGAATTGTTGTTCCACTCCATTTTTTGGCGATCTGAGAACTTGAAAACACATTTGGAACTCCCAAAGTCCAGGAACTATCGAAGTGCTGAAACATTTTCTAAAGCAGATTCTTAGCTCCCGGTTTTCAACCTCAGGTCACAAGGAAGACCCCGCTAGTTGGTTGAAGTGCATAGTGAGAGATGTAAGTCTCGGGGGAGCTATTGAAGAGGATTTTTCTTAAGTAAGGAACCAAAAATGAATCAAGCAAAGAGAAAATTTGATGCCCCACCCCTAGAAAGTTTATTTAGGGGTCGAGTGTGTTACAAATTGGTATTAGAGCATGGAAACAACACTTGGCCTGCTTGGGATCATGCATGAGTCATATAAAAATAGTATTAGAGAACTTTTAGGGGTGACACCATGTCTTTCCCATTCCTAAGAGGCTTAGTTAAACCTCTATTGAAGAAAGGAATGAGGCCTTCTACTATTGATAGATGTTTTGGAAATCTACGTCGTATGTTGCTAATGTTTCCAAATAAAGAATTTGACTTCACTTTGTAATTGTATGTGATGTTGTATAGTCATAATATTAGGCTACCAAGGCTAAGATGAGAATGTTGAGAATATTATTGTTGAAGGGAAATTATCTCCATAAGTTCCTTGAGTAGAAGGATGTAGATTAAAATTCAATTGGGATTTTACCCAACGTGATTGAACCTTGATAGTATGTGGAAAAAGAAGCCTATCATTTCTTTTGGTAAATGATAGCCAATACTACAAGACTAGGATTATGCTGATGAGCACTAATAGCAAGACTTGGATGTGAAGAGATTGAAAGGATCTGTAGCATTGATAATTATTTCTTTAATGAAGTATTAAACCTTGTAGATATGTATGATCCCTCATGATAAGAGGATTGATGGAAGTGGTAAGGTCAATTTACTTGACCTATAATGAATTGAAATTTTTGCTGCAATAACCCAGTAAGCAAGTGAAAAGGAACCCTATAGATTGAGAACAACCTTCATGAAGATAGAAGTGAAGTGACAAGAGCCACTTTAAAATCTCATGGTTGTGCTAGGGGAGTGTATATCCATATTAACTTAAGGATGTGTCTATGCAAGAGGAATGGGTATGATGACCATTCTCTGAAAATTAAAAGCATGCACAACTCTCGGATTTCGAAGGGAACTGAGGAACGAATTTTGTTTCTGGTTACAAGAATTGTTGGGTAGAGTTTTTCTAATCAAGCTTATAAATGGAGTTGTAGAAATATGGCGTTATTGAGTGAGAAAGCACAACAACCTCCCTTGCTTGGTGGATAGGAAACTAATCTACCAGAATTCCTTTGGGAGGAGGAGAGTGACCTCCATCCTTGGTCATTGTTGAACAAAAGAAGGAGTTATAGGTGTGATGGTTAAGGTTGATCTGGATTTGCAGCCCATATTCTATTTTAAATGAGAGTAGACAAAAACAACTAGAACCTCTACAAAATTTTAAAAAGAAAGGGATGGACCCTCTACCCAAGACTGATTACGGTCTAAAGATACTCTGGAGTTATGTATTAAAATACTTAGTGAGTAACATACTTCGAAATTGTATTTGGGATTTAAGGAAATCATCCAAAACACAGTTACCAACTTAACGAGAACTCTACAGAGTTCTCGTTTTTTGGGGGGTTAAGTTTTTTACCTCGTTTTTAAAAATGGTGCTACCGGTAGCACCCCCCTCCATTTTTAGGTGGTTTTTTGATATTTTAAATTTTTTGATACATAAGATTTCCACTTTGTTTTTTTAAATGCTCGTTTTTTCATTTTTTTTCACTTTTTTCAATTTTTTTTTCTCAACAATGTTTTTTCATCTATTTTCAAACTTTTCAATTTTATTTTTATTTTTATTTTTATTCAATATTTTTTTTAATCATATTTCCATGCTTCATCCAATGTTAAAAATGTTGTACACCATTTATTTTTTTGAAATTAAGATTTTTCGTATAATTATCCATCCTTAATTAAGTTACGGTTCCATACATTTTAAATATAGTGAAAAATATCATTTTTAACACACTTTTTTAACCTTACTTCAATAAATAGAAAATAAGTGTTGTTAAATAACAATATTTTTAAATATTTAGAAAAAAAAATATATATATATATAATTCTTTTTTTTTATCAATTAAAAACTAAAATAAATAAGAAAACAAACAAAATTGAAATTATGAAAACAAAAGAATTTTAAAAACAAATTTATATGAGAAAAAACCATCGAAGAAAAACCTAAAAAGCTAAAAAGGACAAGAAAACCATAAAATTAAAAATAAT
>ML786874.1:714719-753899 GCA_009831015.1 Picea engelmannii | reverse complement strand
TTTGATTTCAGCAACATAGATTAGATTAGATTAGTTCTACTTCAGTCCTGCATATACAGTGTGTGTGCTTCGTCAGTCTACGTACCCCGGGTTGACAATTAAATGGTTGGGCAAGTACTACAACGTTATTATAACGACATATAGATCACCTAACACAAGCCATTCCATTTTTCTGGCAATGAGCACAAGATTAGAAGAGCCCTGACCTCATCATCAAAGTCCACTTTTACAGAACTTAGTTGATTAGTAACCATATTAAATTCATTTAAATGATATACAATAGACCCACCTTCTGACATCTTCATATTAAATAATCTCTTCATTAGAAATATCTTATTGGATGCCAAGGGTTTTTCATATAGTTTATCCAATGCGTCCATCAGCTCCTTTGTTTTCTTTTCTTTTGAAATATTGAAAGTCGCTGACACTGCCAAGCTCAGATGTATTGTTCCTAGTGCCTTTTTGTCAAGAACCTCCCGTTCTTCATCATTCATGGTCGTCGACTTATTATCTATTCCACCCAATGGTAGGAATAGATCCTTTTGATATAAATAATCATCCATCTGCATCTTCCATAACTAGTAGTTTTGGCCGTTAAATTTCTCGACCCTAAACTTTCCATCTTCCTCCATTGCTCCCACTCAAACCAGGAACCCTCTTTTACTGCGAGTTATCTTTTTCTTTGATACTAGTTGTTATAAAAACAGGATCGTAAAGCAATAAAATAAAACAAATGAAAAATAAAACACATAAGATACACAATACAATAGAGACACAGATATATGTGGTTCACCCAGTGTGGGGTACGTCCACCAGAGAAATTGTCAGTTCCTTTCTTTATTATTATCCAGCAAATGAAGGGATACAACCTACAACAAACTTGTTGTAACTTCATATTCTTTCTCTCACAGTCTCCTATCTCAGAATACAATATTTGTGTTGATCCATAGCCGCAATACATTTCCCTCATAAAAGAGGGTTGTCTTCTAGGAAACAAAAACTAACATAACTTCTACCGTCATATTTGCAACCTTATAATGAACGGTCCATATTTACAATGAAATTACAATATACATTTACAAGGAAATTTTTACTTCGGGGGCTTCGCCCTTGAACCCCCATCGGGGGCCCGCTTGCCCCTAGACCCCCCAACTGGGGAGGTGGACCCTACAGAGGGGCGTTGATGAGCATTTTTGACACACCATCAACAGAAAGGGAAGATCTGGATCGGGGTTGTCTATTTAACCCAAGTCGTTTGGAATAATCTACCCTGGCGGGTTTTATGGACCCGTTAGCTAACTAGAATCATAAAATAACTAAAAAATGTGAACTAACTAAAGGTACAACTCTAACAATTGACACTTTAATTACAAATTATTAATTAACAATGTTTATGTACAATAGTTATATACAATTTACAAGGTTTAAGCAAAGCCTTGTGAAAATAATTGTTTTAAAATAATGGATCTAAGCAAGATTAAAAATAAACAAAATTATCCTAGTACTCTAACTACCAAACTAATAAAAAATGGATGAATAATATTGTAAATGATATAACTAAAATAGACAAAGCATTTAACGTTTAAATGATACAATCATTATTCAGTCACAAATAAACAAATTAAATAAATAATAAATTAACTAACCTTACGTTGATCAGCGGTACTAAGCTAGATTTGTCTCTTTGTATATGTATAAGCTCCACTTAACCTATGTCAAGTATAAATCTATGAAAAAATCAAGAATGATACTTCCTGAAAAAACTCAAAGAAGTTTTTTATATTCCAGAACAAGTATGAGATGACAGAAAGACAAATGATTTTATATCATTTGACTTTTAGAATTTCCAATAACTGAAAATGAAGGAAATTCCAATTCTCAGTAATGGTATTACCAGCTACCTAACATTATATGTAAACTCAATATTCTTGGATAGATGAACAGTCACAAATATCAACAACACCAAAATATAATGAACCGTATAAAGAAAAAACATGGCATAAAAGATTATATGCAAAATAGACTAAAGCTAGTTCGATACAAATAAAATTTATCATCTAGAAATTACATGAGAAACATTGAAAACATTGAATAGTCTACACAAGACGAAATCCAAAGAGTAGACTATGTTCCCATATAGTTTCAAAAAAATAAGTTCATCATAATGGTCCAGGAGGAATTTTGCAGACCAGTAACTGGCCAGTATTTAAAGAGAACTTTTGGTTGTCCTGTATAATGTTGCTCCAACAACTTGTCTGTTAAGAGAAATCTATAGCAGAAGGTTGTATAATTCTAATATTTTTACAATGTCAAGATAAAAATCGCTTTGACTGACAATTTAAATCTTATTTAAAATGCAAAAAGAACAACTTTCAAATCATGATCCTTAGTGAAGATATAATAGATTAATCGACAATAAGAAAAATCTCAATTGAATAATTATAACTTTACAAATATGAATTACATGAATAAACTCAATATAATACAATATTTGTATCAAAATAATACAATCACCAAGATCAAGATAATTGGGATAATAGACTCTTAAAGATTGAAAAAAATAATACATAAATGATATTAATTAACCATATATTGATAAAAATAGACTAAAGCTAATTTAAATCAATGCATAATCAATTACTCAAAGAATATGAATATATTATAATGAAAATAAAACCATTTAACTCACAGGACAAAAGCCATTAAGCAATCTGGAATTTAATATTCTTCTTCGAAAACACTCATTCATTCTCTCAAAATTCCAACCATTAGTTACTCCATTTGAAAAGAAAAAGTTTGCAAAATAAATAATATACAAAAAATAAATGATCAAAATCCTCCTCTGAATTTTTTTAATCCTCTCGGCTCTGAACTTTCTCATATATTTATGCAATGAATGAACAATCTGGGCATCACTGATAATTTTCGCCACCTGAAATTTACCTCGTAAAGAGACAAAAATATCTCTCAAATCATGCATTTGTTTGGGAAAAATCTCTTTAATAAGCTAAATGAGTCCATTCTACATATGGGTTTTCAACCGTTTCCTTAGACTCCTTATGGTTTGGCTGCAATTAGTCCCGCAAAATCATTTGTATGTTCTTGAATGCATTTCTAAATCTTATCTGTTGTTGCTCATAAATTATTTGCAGCAATCCAATATTATTTTTGGATCAATAATATTGAACGTATTTAGATAATAAAATCAAGCCATGATCATATCCATACCAAATAATTGATAATAAAAACTTGTGAAACAAAAAGAAACCAAATTAATAACCTAAAAATTATGAATAAAATAAAATCTAGAACAATAAAATTAAAATGAATTTAAACTAACTATAAGTTCTAAACAAACATTGTTTATATTTTCCTTTCAAATATGATCTTAAAATTATAGAATCTTCAAGTTGATGGAGAGGAGAAAAATATTGATTTTGGGTTTTCACAAAATCAAACAAATGATAGATAATTCATTTTTTTCTTTTTTTCTTTTTATTTTGAAATGAAATGAAAACTAACAAAAGAAATTAATTAATTAAACCTACCAAATGATTTTGTGGAAATAATTGCTAATGAGTAAAAGAATAAAACATAATAATAATTTAAACGAAAGTAAATAGTTGATAAAAATTAATGTTTTCGTTTAAATTAAGATTTCTATGTTTGTCTCTCCCTCATTCAAATTTGATCAAATGTGAAAAAATGTCATAGAAAATATGTGTCACAATAAACGTTCTTCCTGTAAAATAATTTTTATTATTAAATGTCTTCAACCAAGCCATTCTCATAGCATATAAATTCAATAAGTAAGAGGTAATAACAAACTCCCAAATTATGAAGCTCGTCCATCAACATTAAAACTCTGTAGAAAGGAAAACAGAATGGCATTTGAATTTCATGAAATTCAAACCAAACAAAAGAATATAAACTCAAACCAACCTCGAATCAAAGGAATCCAATACCAATCCAATCAAGTCAAAGGAAAAAAAAAATGAAGAATCCAAGTAAAATTTCGAGGGACCCTAGATTTTGATTAAAAATAAAGAAGGGGGTTGTTGGGGCCCAACAAGGGGCTAACCCCCCTCTGCACTCCCCCGCTTGGAGGAGTGTACGTTATTCTAGGGTGTGAAGTCTTCATGAGGTATAAACATGGTTGAAAACAAAGACCTCTAAATCAGGAAGATAATCAGGCTCCACAACCAACAAAAGTCGGGAGATACATGTCAAATTGTCGAAGTAACCAGGACCATTGAATGAATGGGTATGTGGCAAGCAATCCTATGGTCCAGAGACTTTGTACTCCAAAGTATTTTGGCCGAGGGTTTTCAAGGTGTGAAAACCATCGAAGTCGTAAACACCGAAGTAAATCTCAATTGTTGGTCGAAGAGGACACATGGCGCGAGATCCCAGATTCTGGAGACTTACCTCTTCTGGGGAATTGTGTTAAGAGGTTTCAGTAAGAGCCTAAGTCCAAAACCATTAATTATTAAGAACTGTAGATCTATGGATCTACATGGAATCATGCAGATCGTTGGATTGAAGGACCGAGCAGTATCAGTCTATGATGATGTGGCTTGATGGCGTCATTCGATGTGATGTGGACCCGCATTACGCATGCCATGTGTCAACCTGTTCTGGACAATTCACATACACATTGTGAATGTTGGAGCATGACATGTGTCATGCCCTATTGAGGACACGTGTCACCCATTGACCCTCTTCACGTGTTAGTTTCTGGTTCATGGTCGCTTGGCCTACATGGCTGGTGATGTATAACTTCAGCAATTTGGAGGTTTTCGGGCATGTTATAATTAGGAACATCCAATATAAATCATTGAATGTTGAACGTCGAAGGGCCAAGTCCATGTGGCGAGATATTGAGAGTTTGGGAATTTGTGCATAGTATGGTAAAAAGAAAGATTCAACGAGAATCGTCAACCATCGAAGGCCGAAAGTCTAATTTCGATAGTCGATCGTCGAACGTCGAACACCAAAGGGCTAGGGGCATGTGGCGAGATTACGATACTTCATGGATTAGGATACAAGAATTTTCGACGCCAAACGTTGAAGCCCCCTTTTTAGCCATAGATCTCGGCGAAGGATGTGAACCATTGATCCCTTATGTTTTTCGACTATCTAATAATTTGAAAACACATTTGGAACTCCCGGATTTTGGGAACTACCGAAGTGTCGAAACCTTTGCTAATGCAGGTTCTTAGCTCTCGATTTTCAACCCGAGGTCACGAGGAAGATCCCGTTAGCTGGTTCAAGCGCACAATGAGAGATGTAATTCTCGAGGGATTTTTTGAAGAGGGTTTTTCTTAAGTAAGGGACCAAAAATGAATCAGGGAAAGAGAAAATTTGATGTCCCACCCCTAGAAAGGATATTTAGGGGTTGGGTGTGTTATAGAACAAGAGTTACATTTTTTACAGGCTTCAACCTATGAGGGATTCCAATCCCTGTAGTAAGCACCCACTTACAATTTTCAAGCACCAACTTGACAGGAACTAACCTATTGCAAATATGAGGACATCAATCCTCACTGTAAGAACCCACTTATATTCTATAAGCACCAACTTTTCAGACGCCAACCTGTTAACACTACTACATATGGGCGAATTATTCCACGAAGTTTTTCCACGTTTCCATTATTTTCATTTTTTTTTAAGTGGACGGGATTTCCGTCGCTATTGCCACGAAAATTCATCGCTATAGCGACAATTATTGCCTACCTCAAAAAACATCTTCCAACACACGTGGCTTGCAATGGCTAGCTGACTTTTTGCAGGTCAACTCAGGCATTTTCGTCGCTATATCGACGATAATCGATCTATATATACCTGACTTTAAGAGACTTTGTGACACATTTTCTATAGTTGTGACATTGTTCATGGCTTTTGTTTGAGCTGTTTATTTTTTCCATCACCCACTGGTTGAACAAATCCAATTCTCGATCTACATAGCTCGAATTTTGAACTTGCAAGGTTAGTCTGTTTTTTTATTTATTTATTTACATATACTCATTTAACTTGTAAATTTGTGTTCAAATGAAATTTCATGTAGCTTGTTTTTTCCTTGATAATATATTATATGTGCATTACCATATTTCAAAATTGTTATGTCATTGGTTTTTGGATCTAGTTAGTATATTATATGGAAATTCATAATGTCAAGAAAAATATTTTCCGAAGAAGTATTTTAAGAAAAGGGAAAATTACTCCATCAATAAGACAATTCAAACATTAAAAACAGATGTCATTATCAATCTAGATTAATTTGAGCCTACAATTCCTTATGTAAGTTTAATCCTTATTACAAAACCACCAACTCATAACAACTTTACTGGTTGGACTAATGTTTGAAATAGAAAGTGGAAAAAAAATCCTCTTAGGTCTAATCCTATCCCTTAGCGACCTTGTTAGCTCTCTAACTTTTGTGTTTCTATGATGTTGTGCCTATATATGTTAATGTCATATTTTTAGTCTAGTATTAGGTTAGGTTAGTCATATAACATTGTATTCTTATGTGATGTTGTTTCTCTCAATTTTTTATAATCACTCACAATTCTAGATGTAGTGATTAACTCTAATTTGTAGTTGATGTAACTTTTTTATACACTATTAATAAGGAGTAGCTAAAATATAAAAATTTCATGATGAAATCTAGGATAACATGATGAAACCTACTAGTCAGACAATGAAAAATGAGAACATGCTAAACCGTCTTTGAAAATAAAATCGTGACCACTATAAGTAGCATAAAATTGTGACCATTGTATGTAGCTACAAATCAACGCGTCATAATTTAAACCAACCAAACCCAATTGTGGATGACAAGTGGATGGCATTCTTTTTTTAGCGGTGAATTTCAAAGATTGACATTTTCTCTACAAAACAACTTAGATGCTAGTGTATGGTGTCACGTGATTCAAGTTTGAGAAATTTTGACCACTTTCGTTAAATGGTGTGTAATTATTTTCCATGGTGATTCAATACACACTACTCTAAAGTACAAATTGAAGCATATTGATCTTAATAGTTAATCGACAATTAAAAAAAAGCGTGTCAAAATGTCTTAGAAAAAATAATTGTGAGGATTGTAGGTCATTGTAAATAAACATATCATAATCGAAAGGAGTAGCTAAAATATCATAAAAGAGTAGCTAAAATATAAAAATTTGACAACTTACTGTTTGGTATGGTGTAGGTAAGACAATTACTTGTTAGTACAAGGATTTGTCACTATGAATGAAAATGATAGGAAGTTATAACATCCCCATCGTTACAACTACAAGTTACGTGACGCAAAATAATTTTTTTTTTTTTTGCAGGAAGGCAACAAAGACAACAGTTGAAACACACAACCTGATGATGAACACAACTTACACATTCAGGAAACAAAAAATAATGACTCAGCATACTAGCTCATCAAGCAACTAGGCGAAACCAGCGATAATCAAAAAGTAGATAAAATCATCTACCCGCCTGACACAGGAATACGACGCCTACAAGCTAAGGGATAACATCAACAACTCCACACATCGGCTTTGAATAACAATAACTAGAACCTTCCCGGCAAGCGAGAGACAACACAAGAGTTACAAAACAAGTACCACCATAAAAACAACAGTCTCAACCACATTGGGTGGCGCACGATACTAAGTTGGGTTATCGTGTGCCCTTCTTAATCGACGCGCCCAATGATTCGACTCAAGAAATAATGTTTCCACATTGCAAGGGGCGCACTAGGGACCCATACGCAACCAGACTAATTCCAACCGTTCGTCCCAATACAAAATCCTGCAATGCAACAACCATACAAAATACAACCCAAAACCAATAGGTCATTATCTAGTTCCTTGATGGGAGAAAATTTAAGGCCGCTATGAGGCAATAATCCCAGTACTTATAATCAACAATAAATATTAACGTAAGGCAAACAATTAGGCAATCACGCACTAAACATCTTTAAACCGTTGATCTAAACACAGTTGTTAATCCAATCGAAGGGGTAAATGCCTTACTCATATTTAAATCATCATTAACCAGTTATATCTCCCAAGAAATTGAAACAATATGGATTTGATGTCTTATACACAAGTTCGTTGTCCTTTAAAAGGAATCGAAACCTACGATGTCATTGCCCCTTACAAATGAATTGATCATATTAAAATAAATACCCAGGAATTAACAGTAATCAAATAGGCTGACCATCATGAATCTATGTCTAACGAATACCCTATGTGGAAAGATCAGTGAGTTAATAAAATCGCGGTGTTACCATTCCTTATTAATATAAAAGAAACCGCTAGCATACACAGCAACCAATTCTTCGTTGTCATTAGCATAAAAAATCATTGCTATTCACATAAAGACAAGCTGGCAACAGTCGTTGTCATACATCCAAGTCAGATCGTTGTCTAAAGTACACGGGGCTGTCTAAATTACCAGATCACTATTCATTAAATGGATTTAAATATTAGAAGGGAACTGACCAGGAGTAAGCGATATATTAGTTGTCTAATCCGATGGGTAAAATAAATATTACTGCATCTCGTGACCATAGCTGTCAACGATAGATAAAAATCGTGGGTCCATTATATACTTACAGATCGTTGTCCAAATATGAGAACAGGAAGTATTGATGATAGTTGTCAAAATTGCACTGATAAAAGAGTATCTTGATAGAATCGTTGTCAATACTTAATAAACTCAATTCCATTCACAGGTATAATTTCGATGTACAAACATCTCCGTGTGGATTAAAATCGCAGTAAAATATGGCTCACTGCATATTAAATTCGCAGTATATAAGTGAAATAGATACTATTGCAACAAAATTTAAATTGTTATCCATTGAATCCGCAGCTATCCATTAAATCAACTTGATGTCCAATAAATTTGATTGTTGTGTAATATACATATTAAAGTGGATTTAAAATGCTAAGAGAAAATGGATCGATGCCCAGCAAAAACGCAGTCACTAAATTAAATAGCCGTTAATAAATATGTAATTCACAGACAATGATATCGCATTTATAATTTCGCTATCAATAGATATACAAGGTCGCTGCCGAGTAATACAAAATAGATTATAGAACAGAATGGTTGTCATATACGAATGGAATAGCTGTAAACAACATAATTGCGGTCTAAATAAGCCTCTTATAAATTCGTTGTCTATAATATAGTGTTGATCTCTTGGCTGTCAAATTAAAGAATTCGTTGTCAATTTCTAATCAATTATAATATCGTTGTCCTTTATTAGGGATTGACCCAATCGTCGACTAATCAAATGAAAATCGCTATCAATCAATAAAAGAAATTGTAAGTTGAAAATATCCGCCATCCAACTATCAATCAATACAAGAAAAACGGCCGCGTTCGGAGTTCAAGCTCTAGAGGTTGTGAGTTGTTGGATCGTTGATCGGTTACTCGTTAGCCGTCTGATCTGACAGGAGTTGCACAGGGTTTAAACCCTCGTGAGCAGAGTAAGAAACCCAAGAGGCGTCGGGAGTCGGGAAATCGGAGTTCCTGAGGTCGTGAGAGTCGAGACATCAGAAGTCTCGAAATCCCGACGAGTTCAGAGCCGTCCATCTGTGGGGACAGGTGGCAGGGATCGAGAGTTCATCGGCATTCCGGAGATTCAGAAGACAAGAATCCGTGACTAGTTGAACCCCGAAACAGCGGAAGGATCTCAGGAAGGACATGTGTCGTGTGGTCGTCTAGATCGGGGATGTGGTCATCGGGGTTCAGGTAAGTGAGTGTTCATGGTCTTGTAAAGTCTCGAAACAGCGAGGATTGATCTGAACCGTCCATTCATTTGGGACGCGTGTCAGAGATCTGAAAGGAGTCGGAGTTCGGCATTTCGCGAGTCCTAGGAACGAGGCGTCCAGGATATCAGAAATCGCGAAATCCCGAGAGTTAACCAGGACCATCCATCAGGGGAGGACGCGTGGAAGCAATCGGAACCATCGGGGAAAGTCCCGACAAGGAAGTCATCTATCGGTGTTTGGGTCATCGGGATATCGGAGATCCTGGTGATAAGGTGTTTATGCATTTTGGAATCACGAAGTCTGAAACCCCGACAGGGAGGAAGGTGCCACCGTGGGGCCAGCTGTCAGCAAACCGGAGAGTCGGGATTTGAGGAATCGGGAATCCCGTGGGCAAGTGGTTTTCAGCATTTCAAACCCCATAGCCCCGACGAGGGATGAAACTGTGGTCACGGGATAACGGTCATATGGCCCAAAGCCCATAGCCAGGAGGGCTAACGTGTAAAGAGCGCGTCGGGATTCGAAGGATCGCGAATCCTGAGAACGATTGCATTTTGGCATTAGAAACCCCGAAACCCTTATGAGGAATATGACTGCGGTCATATAAGGAGACGTCGCGTGGACCAAGAGCTTAGCCTGGAAGGCTAACGGGAATTTGAGCGCATCGGGATTTTGGAGTCAGAAACCCCGACGAGAAGGAATATAAGGCTGCGGTCTTATGGGAAGCGGTCGCGTGGACTAAAGGCTTAGCCCAGGAGGCTAAGGCAGCAGGGGAGCATATCGGGGATCGGGGATCGGTAAAGCAAGTTGTTTGGACATCACAAGTGCCAAAATTTCAATAGGAGGAACCCCGATAACAAAGAAAAAGGCCAACATTGATTTAAAAGAAAGAGAGACCCCGTGAGAGAGTGTTGTGGGTGAAAATTTTCCGATAGGAAAATAGAAGAACCTTTCAGTTCTTCGGGTCGAGGAAGGAGGAAGGATCCTGTGAGTGGACGTGCCTAGTGGGTGCACCTACGTCAAGTGGTATCAGAGCTTAGAAAAGCTTCTTTGCTTTCTGTAGTAGAGAAAAAAGAAGAATTCACCATGCCGCCGAGAAGAAGAGATAGACAATAACCCAATCCAGAGGGAGAAAGGGAAATGTCCAGAGGTAGGGGTAGGCAAGTGCAGAATCCAGAAGTGCAAAGAGAACTGCATGACTTACGCGCTATGATTGTGGACATGGATATAAGACAAAGGAGCAAAGCTCATGAAGGAGATATCAGTGAGTCTGAAAATGAAGATGATGTTGGACATGGAGAAGAAGAAATCCCAGCAGAAGATGCAGCAAATGAGCACTTACTAAAAGCTATTGCAAGAATGGGTGCAAAGGTAAAAATGGACATTCCAGTTTATGAGGGAAATCTGGATGTAGAAGAGCTTCTAGACTGGATTAGAGCTCTAGACACTTACTTCGACTATGAAGATATCGAAGAGGAAAAGAAGGTCAGGAATGCCGCCACGAGATTGAAAGGACATGCAGCCTTGTGGTGGTATGAACTACAAGCTGACAGGCGTTGCCAAGGCACGCAGAAAATTAAGAGCTGGGACAAGATGATTGCAAAGATGAAGGCAAAATTCATTCCCAGGGACTATCAAATTTCTCTGTTCAGGAGGATGCAGAACCTGAGATAGAAGCTGATGACAGTGAAGGAATATACTGAGGAATTTTACAAGTTGAATATCAGGGCAGGTCATCGCGAAAGCAATGATGAAAAAGTGGCCAGGTATATGAATGGCCCGAGATATGAGATTCGGGATGAAATGAGTATGGCAACCATTCGAACGGTAGAGGATGCTTATCAAATGGCTTTGAAGGTGGAAGAGAAGTTGAGCTGAAAGCAAAGTCAGAGGGGTCGAGGCATGAGTCAGCCCAGAGGCAAATCAGTTGCCCAGGAAAGAACCCAGAAGCCCAGGGACGACTGGAAGAAACCTCAGACTCGGACAGAGAGAGGTGGAAGTTCACAGCGAGGGTGATATGCTGAACAGAGAGAACAGCATACTAAGCAGGAGGATATGCTGATAATAATAGGTTTCCTTGTACCAGAGGAAGAGGAAGAGGAAGAGGTAAAGTAATCACATGCTTCACATGTGGAAAAAATGGGCATAAGTCATTTGAGTATCCAGAGAAAAAGAAAGATGGAGGAGAAACTCACATCGTCGAGGCACAGAGGCGAGATGTTGAGGCAGAAGATGTTGAAGGTGGAAGATCGCTGATGATGCGGAAAGTTCTTTTGACACCAGAGAAAGAAGTGGAAAGCTCAGTCCAAAGGACCAGACTTTTCAGAACATCTTGCAAGACCAAGGGTTGGGCATGCAAGTTCATTGTGGACAGCGGTAGCACTGATAATCTCATTTCAACCAAGATGATAGAAAGGCTGGAGCTAGAGATGACTGATCATCCAAGTCCATATAAAGTTTCGTGGCTACAAAAAGGACAGCAGGTAAATGTCACCAAACAGTGCTTAGTTGAATTTAAGATAGGAGGATATAATGATAAGATTTTATGTGATGTTATTCCTATGGATGTTTTTCATCTATTGCTAGGTAGACCATGGCAATATGATAGAAATGTGATTCATGATGGGAGAATGAACACATACACCCTAGAAAAGAACGGGAGAACTCATATGTTGCTTCTAATCAAGGATAAAGAAGTAAAACCGGAGGTAAGCAACACAGTACTTCTCATGAGTGGGAAGGAACTCCTTACCGAGGTTAAGAAGAAGGAGGATCCACCATTCATTGTGGTCAGAAAATCGAAGATTGTTCTGACTAGCACAAGAGTGGATGATTTCCTAGAAGAAGTTCAGGGACTACTGGAAGAGTTCGCTGATATAGTAATGGATGAATTACCTCGTTCCTTGTCACCGATGAGAAGTGTGAGCCACCATATCGATCTCATACCAGGAGCCAGTTTACCAAACAAAGCCGCGTACAGATTGACGCCACAAGAGAATGAAGAGGTCAAAAGACAAGTCCAGGATTTGTTGGACAAAGGTTTGGTCAGGGAAAGCTTGAGTCTGTCTGTTGTTTCGACGGTACTCAGTCCGAAGAAAGACAGAGGTCGGAGTATGTGCACTGATTCAAGGGTGATTAACAAAATAACCATCAGGTACTTATTTCCATTGCCAAGGATGGATGATTTGATGGATTGCTTAAGTGCAGAAATTTTTTTTTTAAAGATTGATTTGAAGAGTGGATATCACCAGATTCGCATGAGAGAAGGTGATGAACGGAAAACAGCATTCAAGACAAACGAAGGTTTGTATGAATGGTTTGTTATGCTGTTTGGCTTAACAAATGCGCCAAGTACCTTTATGAGGTTGATGAATGAAGTCCTGAAGGATTTCATCGGAAAATTTGTTATCGTATATCTGGATGATATACTGATTTTCAGTAAAATGGAGGCTGAACATCTGAAGCATTTGGCCATTGTGATGAGGATATTACAGCAACAGAAGCTATTGATAAACATAAAGAATTCCTCATTCATGAAGACAGAACTCATTTACTTGGGATTTGTTATTTCGGCAAATGAGTTGAAGATGGATCCAGAAAAGGTGGAAGTAATCAAGAATTGGCCATCACAGAGGAACATATTTGAGGTGAAAAGTTTTCACGGGTTGGCTAGTTTCTACCGAAAATTCATTAGGGATTTTAGTGGAATTAGCACAGCAATGATGAATACAGTGAATAAAATACATAAATCTTTTCACTGGACAGAAGAGGTTGAGAAGAGTTTCAATTTGTTGAAACGGAAGATTACGGAACAACCAGTTCTGGTGTTACCGGATTTTCAAAAGACATTTCAGGTAAAATGTGATGCAAGCGGGTTTGCAATAGGAGCAGTCTTAAGTCAAGATGACAGACCAATTTCATATTTCAGCGAGAAGTTGAATGAAGCGAAGGTGAAGTATTCCACGTATGATAAGGAATTTTATGTCATCATCCAGGCATTGAAGAAATGGAGGCACTATTTGATTCCGAAGGAATTTGTTTTATATAGTGATAACCATGCATTGCAGTTTGTGACTCAACAGGAAAAGTTGAATCAGAGACATGTTAAATGGGTTGAGTACATGCAAAATTTCACATTTGTGATGAAACATATTTCTGGTACTGCTAACAAAGTTGTTGATGCTTTGAGCAGGAAGTGTTTGCTGTTGCAGGAGTTCAAAGCCAAGACGTTAGGTTTTGATGATCTCAGAGACATGTATGCAGATGAACTAGACTTTAAGAAAGCATATGAAGCAGCTGAGAATCCAGTTCTCAGAGATAGCAGTAAATGGGCCAAATACATGATCCAGGAAGGGTTGTTGTTTAAGGGCAATCAGCTATGTATTCCAAATTGTTCCATGAGGGAGAATCTGCTAAAGGAAAAACACAGCGGAGGATTGGTCGGACACTTCGGTCACGATAAGACATTCGGGAAGCTGAGCGAGTCATACTTTTGGCCAGGGATGCAATCAGAGGTCAAGTGGTTTGTAGACAGATACAAGATTTGCCAGCATTCAAAGGGAAGGAAGAAGAATGCGGGTTTCTATCAACCATTGCCCATACCTGAGAAGTTGTGGGATGAAATTAGCATGTATTTCGTATTGGGATTGCCAAGGACGCAAAGAGGATTTGATTCGATCTTTGTGGTAGTGGATAGATTTTCCAAGATGGCAGATTTTATCCCATGTCAGAAAACCAGTGACGCGACACACATCGCGAATATATTTTTCAAAGAAGTCGTTCGACTTCACGGCTTACCAAGGAGTATTGTTTCGGACAGAGATACAAAGTTCTTAGGGCACTTTTGGAGGACATTATGGAAGAAGCTGGGGACTAACTTGTTGTTTATTTCAACTTATCATCCTTATACGGATGGATAGACAGAAGTGGTGAACAGAAGTCTGGGAGACTTGTTGAGGAGCCTGGTGGTGGAGCACCACAACAGTTGGGACAATGTATTGCCACAGGTAGAGTTTGCTTATAATGACTCAATGAATAGGAGCACAGGCCAGAGTCCATTCCAGATTGTATATGGCATGCAACCGAGAGGAGTTTCTGAATTGAGAGATTTGGAACAGATTGCTACTAGGAGCGCTAGTGTAGAAGAATTCACGGAGGCGATGAAAGAACTTCACAGCCGGGTGAAGGAGCGACTGCAGAATTCAAGTCAGGAGTATAAGCGAAGAGCATATCAACATCAAAATTGGGTTACACCCAGAAGTGAAATTGGTTTACACGAGTCGTGCAAGGAGTGCGCAGGCTAAGGAGAGTCTCAGTTGTGAATCTGAGCGAAGTATTGAAGAACTGTTGCTGCAGGTGTGCGCATAGTCGAAAGAACTCAACACTTGGAGGTGTTTGAGAACTGCCACAAGGAGTGCATGCAAGGACCCTCTTTGAGGTTGAAAGTGTGAGAAATCTAAGGAGGGATAAGGATTTCAATCTCGTCGAAGAGAAACACTGAAAGTTTGTGTCGTGGAGTGTTTGAACAGGCGTTGCAAAGTTATGCGCAGGAGGACAAGTTTTCACAAAGGAATACTAGGTTCACCCGTAAAAGACATCCAAGAGGAAGAAATTGATGGTTAGGATCTTGAGGAGAGGATTTCTGAAATCCTGTCAACCGTTGGATCTGCCAAAGAAGCGAGGAGGTTATGGCCGCGTTCGGAGTTCAAGCTCTAGTGGTCGTGAGTCGTTCGATCGTTGATCAGTTACCCGTCAATCGTCTGACCTGACAGGAGTTGCACAGGGTTTAAACCCTCATGAGCAGAGTAAGAACCCCAAGAGGCATCGGGAGTCGTGAAATTGGAGTTCCTGAGGTCGTGAGAGTCGGGACATCAGAAGTCTCAAAATCCCGATGAGTTCAGAGCCGTCCATCTGTGGGGACAGGTGGCAGGGATCGAGAGTTCATCGGCATTCTGGAGATTCAGAAGACAAGAATCTGTGACTAGTTGAACCCCGAAACGGAAAAAGGATCATAGCCGGAGGATCTCAGGGAGGACATGTGTCGTGTGGTCGTCTAGATCGGGGATGTGGTCATCAGGGTTCAGGTAAGTGAGTGTTCATGGTCTTGTAAAGTCTCGAAACATCAAGGACTGATCTAAACCATCCATTCATTTGGGACGCGTGTCAGAGATATGAAAGGAGTTGGAGTTCAGCATTTCGCGAGTCCTAGGAACGAGGCGTCCAGGATATCAGAAATCGCAAAATCCCGAGAGTTAACCAGGACCATCCATCAGGGGAGGACGCGTGGAAGCAATCGAATCCATCGGGGAAAGTCCCAACAAGGAAGTCATCTATCGGTGTTTGGGTCATTGGGATATCGAGGATCCTAGTGACAAGGTGTTTATGCATTTTGGAATCGCGAAGTTCGAAACCCCGAAAGGGAGGAAGGTGCCACCGTGGGGCCAGCTGTCAGCAAACCAGAGAGTCGGGATTCGAGGAATTGGGAATCTCGTGGGCAAGTGGTTTTCAGCATTTGAAACCCCGTAGCCCCGACGAGGGATGAGACTGTGGTCATGGGATAACGGTCATATGGCCCAAAACCCATAGCCAGGAGGGCTAACGTGTAAAGATTGTGTCGGGATTCGAGGGATCGTGAATCCTGAGAATGATTGCATTTTGGCATTAGAAACCCCGAAACCCCGATGAGGAATATGACTACGGTCATATAAGGAGAGGTCACGTGGACCAAGAGCTTAGCCTGGAGGGCTAACAGGAATTTGAGCGCATTGGAATTTTGAAGTCAGAAACCCCGACGAGAAGGAATATAAGGCTGTCGTCTTATGGGAAGAGGTCACGTGGACTAAAGGCTTAGCCCAGGAGGCTAAGGCAGTAAGGGAGAATATCAGGGATCAGGGATCAGTAAAGCAAGTTGTTTGGACATCACAAGTGCCAAAATTCCGATAGGAGGAACCTCGATAACAAAGAAAAAGGCCAGCATTGATTTAAAAGAAAGAGAGACCCCATGAGAGAGTGTTGTGGGTGAAAATTTTCCGATAGGGAAATAGAAGAACTTTTCAGTTCTTCGGGCCGAGGAAGGAGGAAGGATCTTGTGAGCGGACGTGCCTAGCGGGCGCGCCTACGTCAAGTGGTATCAGAGCTTAGAAAATCTTCTTTTCTTTCTGTAGCAGAGAAAAAAGGAGAATTCACCATGTCGACGAGAAGAAGAGATAGACAATCACCCGATCCAGAGGGAGAAAGGGAAATGTCCAGAGGTAGGGGTAGGCAAGTGCAGAATCCAGAAGTGGAAAGAGAACTGCATGACTTACATGCTATGATTGTGGACATGGATATAAGACAAAGGCGCAAAGCTGATGAAGGAGATATCAGTGAGTCCGAAAATGAAGATGATGTTGGACATGGAGAAGAAGAAATCCCAGCAGAAGATGCAGCAAATGAGCGCTTACTAAAAGTTGTTGCAAGAATGGGTGCAAAGGTAAAAATGGGCATTCCAGTTTATGAGGGAAATCTGGATGTAGAAGAGCTTCTAGACTGGATTAGAGCTCTAAACACTTACTTCGACTATGAAGATATCAAATAGGACAAGAAGGTCAGGCATGCCTCCACGAGATTGAAAGGACATGCAGCCTTGTGGTGGGATGAACTACAAGCTGACAGGCGTTGCCAAGGCAAGCAGAAAATTAAGAGCTGGGACAGGATGATTGCAAAGATGAAGGAAAAATTCATTCTCAGGGACTATCAAATTTCTCTGTTCAGGAGAATGCAGAACCTGAGACAGAATCTAATGACAATGAAGGGATATACTGAGGAATTTTACAGGTTGAATATCAGGGCAGGTCATCGTGAAAGCAATGACGAAAAAGTGGGCAGGTATATGAATGGCATGAGATATGAGATTCAAGATGAAATTAGTATGGAAACCATCCGAACGGTAGAGGATTCTTATCAAATGGATTTGAAGGCGGAAGAGAAGCTGAGCCGAAAGCAAAGTCAGAGGGGCCGAGGCAGGAGTCAGCCTAGAGGCAAATCAGTTGCCCAGGAAAGAACCCAGAAGCCCAGGGACGACTAGAAGAAACCTCAAACTCGGACAGAGAGAGGTGGAAGTTCACAGCGAGGGCGGTATGCTGAACAGAGAGAACAGCATACTGAGTAAAGAGGAGGATATGCTGATAATAATAGGTTTCCTCGTACTAGAGGTAGAGGAAGAGGAAGAGGTGGAGTAATCACATGCTTCACATGTGGAAAAAATGGGCACAAGTCATTCGAGTGTCCAGAGAAAAAAAAATATGGAGGAGAAACTCACATCGCCGAGGCACAAAGGCGAGATGTTGAGGCAGAAGATGTTGAAGGTGGAAGATCGTTGATGATGCGAAAAGTTCTTTTGACACCATAGAAAGAAGTGGAAAGCTCAATCCAAAGGACCAGACTTTTCAGAATAGCTTGCAAGACCAAGGGTTGGGCATGCAAGGTCATTGTGGACAGTGGTAGCACTGATAATCTCGTTTCAACCAAGATGGTAGAAAGTTTGGAGCTAGAGACGACTGATCATCCAAGTCCATATAAAGTTTTGTGGCTACAAAAAGCACATCAGGTAAATGTCACCAAATAGTGCTTAGTTGAATTTAAGATAGGAGGATATAATGATAAGATTTTATGTGATGTTATTCCTATGGATGTTTGTCATCTATTGTTGGGTAGACCATGGAAATATGATAGAAATGTGATTCATGATGGGAGGATGAAAACATACACCCTAGAAAAGAACAGGAGAACTCATATGTTGCTTCCAATCAAGGATAAAGAAGTAAAACTGGAGGTAAGCAACAAAGTACTTCTCATGAGTGGGAAGGAACTCCTTACCGAGGTTAAGAAGAAGGAGGATCCACAATTCATTGTGGTCAAAAATACGAAGATTGTTCTGACTAGCACAAGAGTGGATGATTTGTCAGAAGAAGTTCAAGGACTGCTAGAAGAGTTCGCTAATATAGTAGTGGATGAATTACCTCGTTCTTTGCCACCGATAAGTGTGAGCCACCATATCGATCTCATACCAGGAGCCAGTTTACCAAACAAAGCCGCGTACAAATTGACGCTGCAAGAGAATGAAGAGGTCAAAAGACAAGTCCAGGATTTGTTGGACAAAGGTTTGGTCAGGGAAAGTTTGAGTCTGTGTGTTGTTTCGACGATACTCAGTCCGAAGAAAGACAGAGGCTGGAGGATGTGCATTGATTCAAGGACGATTAACAAAATAACCAATAGGTACAGATTTCCATTTCCGAGGATGGATGATTTGATGGATTGCTTAAGTGGAGAAAAAAAATTTCAAAGATTGATTTGAAGAGTGGATATCACCAGATTCGCATGAGAGAAGGTGATGAATGGAAAACAACACTCATGACAAACGAAGGTTTGTATGAATGGCTTGTTATTCCATTTGGCTTAACAAATGCGCCAAGTACCTTTATGAGGTTGATGAATGAAGTCCTGAAGGATTTCATCGGAAAATTTGTTATCGTATATCTGGATGATATATTGATTTTCAGTAAAACGGAGGCTAAACATCTGAAGCATTTGGCTATTGTGATGAGGAGTTAATAGCAAGAGAAGTTGTTGATAAACATAAATAAGTCCTCATTCATGAAGACAGAACTCATTTACTTGGGATTTGTTATTTCGGAAAATGAGTTGAAGATGGATCCAGAAAAGGTGGAAGTAATCAAGAATTGGCAATCACCGAGGAACATATTTGAGGTGAGAAGTTTTCACGGGTTGGCTAGTTTCTACCAAAAATTCATTAGGGATTTTAGTGGAATTAGCACAGCAATGATGGATACAGTGAAGAAAAGACATAAATCTTTTCACTAGACAAAAGAGGTTGAGAAGAGTTTCAATTTGTTGAAACAGAACATTACGGAACAACCAATTCTGGTGTTACCGGATTTTCAAAAGACATTTCAGGGAAAATGTGATGCAAGTGGGTTTGCAATAGGAGCAGTGTTAAGTCAAGATGACAGACCAATTTCATATTTCAGCGAGAAGTTGAATGAAGCGAAGGTGAAATATTCCACGTATGATAAGGAATTTTATGCCATCATCCAGGCATTGAAGAAATGGAGGCACTATTTGATTCCAAAGGAATTTGTTTTATATAGTGCTAACCATGCATTGCAGTTTGTGACTCAACAGAAAAAGTTGAATTAGAGGCATGTTAAATGGGTTGAGTACATGCAAAATTTCACATTTGTGATAAAACATATTTTTGGTACTGCTAACAAAGTTGTTGATGCATTGAGCAGGAAGTGTTTTTTGTTGCAGGAGTTCAAAGTCAAGATGTTAGGTTTTGATGATCTCAGAGACATGTATGTTGATGATCCAGACTTTAAGAAAGTGTATGAAGAAGCTGAGAATCTAGTTCTCATAGATAGCAGCAAATGGGTCGAATACATGATCCAGGAAGGGTTGTTGTTTAAGGGAAATCAGCTATGTATTCCAAATTGTTCTATGAGGGAGAATCTGCTAAAGGAAAAACATAGCGGAGGATTGGTCGGACACTTCGGTCATGATAAGACATTCGCGAAGCTGAGTGAGTCATACTTTTGGCCAGGGATGCGAGAAGAGGTCAAGAGGTTTGTAGACAGATGCAAGATTTGCCAGCATTCAAAGGGAAGGAAGCAGAATGTGGGTTTCTATCAACCATTGCCCATACCTGAGAAGCCGTGGGATGAAATTAGCATGGGTTTCGTATTGGGATTTCCAAGGACGCAAAGAGGATTTGATTCGATCTTTGTGGTAGTGGATATATTTTCCAAGATGGCACATTTTATCCCATGTCATAAAACCAGTGACGCGACGCACATCGCGAATCTGTTTTTCAAAGAAGTCGTTCGACTTCACGGCTTACCAAGGAGTATTGTTTCGGACAGAGATACAAATTTCTTAGGGCACTTTTGGAGGAAATTATGGAAGAAGATGGGGACTAACTTGTTGTTTAGTTCATCTTATCATCCTCAGACAGATGGATAGACAGAAGTGGAGAACAGAAGTCTGGGAGACTTGTTGAGGAGCCTGGTGGCGGAGCACCACATCAGTTGGGACAATGTATTGCTGAAGGCAGAGTTTGCTTATAATTACTCAGTGAACAATAGAAAAGGCCAGAGTCCATTCCAGATTGTATATGGCACACAGCCGAGAGGAGTTTTTGAATTGAGAGATTCAGAACAGATTGCTACTAGGAGCGCTAGAGCAGAAAAAATTGCGGAGGTGATGAAAGAACTTCACAGCCGGGTGAAGGAGCGACTGCAGAATTCAAGTCAGGAGTATAAGTGGAGAGCAAATCAACATCGAAGACAACTTCAATTTGAGGTTGGTGACTTGATTCTAGCACACTTGAGGAAAGAAAGGTTCCCAAGGGGAACATACAATAAATTGAAAATGAAGAAAATCGAACCATGTAAGGTCTTGAAGAAAATTGGAGAGAATGCTTATGAAATTGAATTACCCGATGGGATCGTAATTTCTCCGATATTCAATGTCTCAGATTTATACTCATATAAACTTGAGGAGATAGGAACAATTGATGAACAGACAGAGGTTCAGTGGTAGAAGCAGATGCCAGTTGCAGAGAAGCCACAAATGAAGCAGATACTGGATAAATGAGTGGGTAAGAAGACCAGAAGGAAAGAATACCTCGAATATTTGGTCAAGTGGAAAGGCCATCCAGTTGAAGATGCCAGCTGGGAGACTGAAGTAGAGATTCTAAAGCATGGAAAGACCGTGTAGGAGCTCATGGACAAGAGCCCATGAAATTTTTCAGGCGAGGGAGTATGATGTAGGAGCATCCCTCACATCAAGCGAGCTAGCGCAGAAGACAAAGGACAACTGGGACAGACCTTGCCAATTTTTTGAATTTTCCCTTGAAGTTGATGTGCCAAATATAAATGAGATCATTTAATGAAGGCGCCTTGGTATAATGTAATCATACCTTGAGCACCCCGCTCTCGTCTGAAGTAGATAGAGGCATTTATGTTGAGATGAAATAGGTAGATAGAATTTAATATTAGATTAGACAGTTTTAGAAAGAAAGAGGGAAACGGGATATAGACACCCTCATTGTGCATTGTAACATAATTCTGAGCATTGAGAAAAGAAGCAGAGAGCTGTGTAGAAACACCCATGTACAGTTATTTGGATTAATAGAAGAAGATGATTCAAGTTCATGGTGTTGTGTTGTTCTCTGTGTATGTGTGTTGATTGATATACTCATGAGTATTTACTTCCTGTTATGCATTTGTTGTTATGATGTGTATATGATTTCATGTGTTTAGATTGAAGTCTGAAAGGAAGTAGAAGTAATGAGTTTCAATTGTTTCTCTATCTGAGCAAGGATTCCTGCAAGGAGTGCATTTGAAGTCATCCGCAAGGAGTGCGTTGACAGAAGGCTCAGATAGTTTAACTCTTGTTCTCATTCACCTAGAAGTTAAATTGGGTTACATAAGCCGTGCAAGGAGTGTGCAGGCTAAGGAGAGTCTCAGTTGTGAATCTGAGCGAAGTATTGAAGGACTGTTATTGCAGGTGTGCACAGAGTCGAAAGAACTCAACACCTGGAGGTGTTTGAGAACTATCGCAAGGAGTGCGTGAAAGGACCCTCTTTGAGGTTGAAAGTGTGAGAAAGCTCAGGAGGGATAAGGATTTCAAGCTCATCGAAAAGCAGCACTGAAAATTTGTGTCATGGAGTGTTTGAACAGGCACTGCAAAGTTACGCGCAGGAGGACCAATTTTCACAAAGGAATACTGGGTTCACCCGTAAAAGACATCCAAGAGGAAGAAATTGACGGTTAGGATCTTGAGGAGAGGATTTGTGAAGTCCCGTCAATCATTGGATCTGCAAAAGAAGTGAGGAGGTTACGGCCGCATTCGAAGTTCAAGCTCTAGGGTTCATGAGTCGTTGGATCATTGATCAGTTACCCGTCAGTCGTCTGATCTGACAAGAGTTGCACAGGGTTTAAACCCTCGTGAGCAAAGTAAGAACCCCAAGAGGCGTTGGGAGTCGGGAAATCGGAGTTCCTGAGGACGTGAGATTCAGGACATCAGAAGTCTCCAAATCCTGACAAGTTCAGAGCCGTCCATCTGTGGGGACAGGTGGCAGGGATCGAGAGTTCATCTGCATTTCGAAGATTCAGAAGACAAGAATCCATGACTAGTTGAAGCCTGAAACGACGGAAGGATCACAGCCGGAGGATCTCAGGGAGGACACATGTCATGTGGTCATCTAGATCGGGGTTGTGGTCATCAGGGTTCAGGTAAGTGAGTGTTCATGGTATTGTAAAGTCTCGAAACAACGAGGACTGATCTGAACCATCCATTCATTTGGGATGTGTGTCAAAGATCTGAAAGGAATCGGAGTTCGGCATTTCGCAAGTCCTAGGAATGAGGCGTCCAGGATTTCAGAAATCATGAAATCCCAAGAGTTAACCAGGACTGTCTATCAAGGGAGGATGCGTGGAAGCAATCAGAGCCATCAGGGAAAGTCCCGACAAGGAAGTCATCTATCGGTGTTTGGTTCATTGGGATATTGGGGATCCTGGTGACAAGGTGTTTATGAATTTTGGAATCGCGAAGTCCAAAACCCCGACAGGGAGGACGGTGACACCATGGGGCCAGCTGTCAGTAAACCAGAGAGTTGGGATTCAAGGAATCGAGAATCCCATGGGAAAGTGGTTTTCAGCATTTGAAACCCCGTAGCCCCGAAGAGGGATGAGACTGTGGTCACGGGATAACGGTTATATGGACCAAAGCCCATAGCCAGGAGGGATAATGTGTAAAGAGCGCGTCGGGATTTGAGGGATCACGAATACTGAGAACGATTTCATTTTGGCATTAGAAACCCTGAAACCCCGATGAGGAATATGACTGCGGTCATATAAGGAGAGGTCATGTGGACCAAGAGCTTAGCCTAGAGGGCTAACGGGAATTTGAGCACATCAGGATTTTGAAGTCAGAAACCCCAACAAGAAGGAATATATGGTTATGGTCTTATGGGAAGTGGTCGTGTGGACTAAAGGCTTAGCCCGGGAGGCTAAGGCAGCAGGGGAGCGTATAGGGGATCGGGGATCGGTAAAGCAAGTTGTTTGGACATCACAAGTGCCAAAATTTCGATAGGAGGAACCCCAATAACAAAGAAAAAGGCCAACATTGATTTAAAAGAAGAACAGACCCCGTGAGAGAGTGTTGTGGGTGAAAATTTCTCGATAGGGAAGTAGAAGAACCTTTCAGTTCTTCGCGCCGAGGAAGGAGGAAGGATCCTGTGAGCGGACGTGCCTAGCAGGCGCGCCTGCGTCAAGTGGTATCAGGGCTTAAAAAATCTTCTTTGCTTTCTGTAGCAGAGAAAAAAGGATAATTCACCATGCCGCCGAGAAGAAGAGATAGACAATCACCCAATCCAGAGGGAGAAAGGGAAATATCCAGAGGTAGGGGTAGGCAAGTGCAGAATCCAGAAGTGGAAAGAGAACTGCATGACTTACGCACTATGATTGTGGACATGGATATAAGACAAAGGCGCAAAGCTAATGAAGGAGATATCAATGAGTCTGAAAATGAAGATGATGTTGGACATGGAGAAGAAGAAATCCCAGCAGAAGATGTAGAAAATGAGCACTTACTAAAAGATATTGCAAGAATGGGTGCAAAGGTAAAAATGGACATTCCAGTTTATGAGGGAAATCTGTATGTAGAAGAGCTTCTAGACTGGATTAGAACTCTAGAAACTTACTTCGACTATGAAGATATCGAAGAGGACAAGAAGGTCAGGCATGCCGCCACGAGATTGAAAGGACATGCAGCCTTGTGGTGGGATGAACTACAAGATGACAGGTGTTGCCAAGGCAAGCAGAAAATTAAGAGTTGGGACAAGATGATTGCAAAGATGAAGGTAAAATTCATTCCCAGGGACTATCAAATTTCTCTGTTCAGGAGGATGCAGAACCTGAGAGAGAATCTTATGACAGTGAAGGAATATACTGAGAAATTTTACAGGTTGAATATCAGGACAGGTCATCGTGAAAGTAATGAAGAAAAAGTGGCCAGGTATATGAATGGCCTGAGATATGAGATTCAGGATGAAATGAGTATGGAAACCATCTGAATGGTAGAGGATTCTTATCAAATGGCTTTGAAGGCAGAAGAGAAGTTGAGCCGAAAGCAAAGTCAGAGGGGCCGAGGTAGGAGTCATCCCAGAGGCAAATCAATTGCCCAGGAAAGAACCCAGAAGCCCAGGGACGACTGGAAGAAACCTCAAACTCGGACAGAGAGAGGTGGAAGTTCACAACGAAGGTGATATGTTGAACAGAGATAACAACATACTAAGCAGAGAGGAGGATATGTTGATAATAATAGGTTTCCTTGTACCAAAGGTAGAGGAAGAGGACGAGGTGGAGTAATCACATGCTTCACATGTGGAAAAAATGGGCACAAGTCATTCGAGTGTCCAGAGAAAAAGAAAGATGGAGGAGAAACTCACATCGTCGAGGCACAGAGGCGAGATGTTGAGGCAGAAGATGCTGAATGTGGAAGATCGTTGATGATGTGGAAAGTTCTTTTGACACCAGAGAAAGAAGTGGAAAGCTCAGTCTAAAGGAAAAGACTTTTCAAAACAGCTTGCAAGACCAAGGGTTGGGCATGCAAGGTCATTGTGGATAGCAGTAGCACTGATAATCTCGTTTCAACCAAGATGGTAGAAAGGCTGGAGCTGGAGACGACTGATCATCCAAGTCCATATAAATTTTCGTGGCTACAAAAAGGACATCAGGTAAATGTCACCAAACAGTGCTTAGTTGAATTTAAGATAGGAGGATATAATGATAAGATTTTATGTGATGTTATTCCTATGGATGTTTGTCATCTATTGCTGGGTAGACCATGGCAATATGATAGAAATGTGATTCATGATGGGAGGATGAACACATACACCCTAGAAAAGAACGGGAGAACTCATATGTTGCTTCCAATCAAGGATAAAGAAGTAAAACTGGAGGTAAGCAACACAGTACTTCTCATGAGTGGGAAGGAACTCCTTACCAAGGTTAAGAAGAAGGAGGATCCACAATTCATTGTGGTCAGAAAACCGAAGATTGTTCTTACTAGCACAAGAGTGGATAATTTGCCAGAAGAAGTTCAGGGACTACTGGAAGAGTTCGTTGATATAGTAGTGGATGAATTACCTTGTTCGTTGCCACCGATGAGAAGTATGAGCCACCATATCGATCTCATACCAGGAGCCAGTTTACCAAACAAATCCACGTACATATTGACGCCGCAAGAGAATGAAGAGGTCAAAAGACAAGTCCAGGATTTGTTGGACAAAGGTTTGGTTAGGGAAAGCTTGAGTCCATGTGTTGTTTCGATGGTACTTAGTCCGAAGAAAGACGGAGGCTGGAGGATGTGCACTGATTCAAGGGTGATTAACAAAATAAACATCAGGTATAGATTTCCATTGTCGAGGATGGATGATTTGATGGATTGCTTAAGTGGAGCAAAAAAAAATTCAAAGATTGATTTGAAGAGTGGATATCACCAGATTCGCATGAGAGAAGGTGATGAATGGAAAACAGCATTCAAGACAAATGAAGGTTTGTATGAATGGCTTGTTATGCCATTTGGCTTAACAAATGTGCCAAGTACCTTTATGAGGTTGATGAATGAAGTCCTGAAGGATTTCATCGGAAAATTTGTTATCGTATATCTGGATGATATATTGATTTTCAGTAAAACGAAGTTTGAACATCTGAAGCATTTCGCCATTGTGATGAGGAGATTACAGCAAGAGAAGTTGTTGATAAACATAAATAACTCCTCATTCATGAAAACAGAACTCATTTACTTGGGATTTGTTATTTCGGAAAATGAGTTGAAGATGGATCCAGAAAAGGTGGAAGTAATCAAGAATTGGCCATCACCGAGGAACATATTTGAGGTGAGAAGTTTTCACGGGTTGGCTAGTTTCTACCGAAAATTCATTAGGGATTTCAGTGGAATTAGCGCAGCAATGATGGATACAGTGAAGAAAAGACATAAATCTTTTCACTAGAGAGAAGAGGCTGAGAAGAGTTTCAATTTGTTAAAACGGAAGATTACGGAACAACCAATTCTGGTGTTACCGGATTTTCAAAAGACATTTCAGGTAAAATGTGATGCAAGCGGGTTTGCAATAGGAGCAGTCTTAAGTCAAGATGACAAACCAATTGCATATTTCAGTGAGAAGCTGAATGAAGCAAAGGTGAATTATTCCACGTATGATAAGGAATTTTATGCCATCATCCAGGCATTGAAGAAATGGAGGCACTATTTGATTCCGAAGGAATTTGTTTTATATAGTGATAACCATGCATTGCAGTTTCTAACTCAACAGGAAAAGTTGAATCAGAGGCATGTTAAATGGGTTGAGTACATGCAAAATTTCACATTTGTGATAAAACATATTTCTGGTACTGCTAACAAAATTGTTGATGCTTTGAGCAGAAAGTGTTTGTTGTTGCAGGAGTTCAATGTCAAGACGTTAGGTTTTGATGATCTCAGAGACATGTATGTAGATGATCTATACTTTAAGAAAGCGTATGAAGCAGCTGAGAATCTAGTTCTCAGAGATAGCAGTAAATGGGCCGAATACATGATCCAGGAAGGGTTGTTGTTTAAGGGCAATCAGCTATGTATTCCAAATTGTTCCATGAGGGAGAATCTACTAAAGGAAAAACACAGCGGAGGATTGGCCAGACACTTTGGTCACAATAAGACATTTGTGAAGTTGAGTGAGTCATACTTTTGGCTACGGATGTGAGCAGAGGTCAAGAGGTTTGTAGACAGATTCAGGATTTGCCAGCATTCAAAGGGAAGGAAGCAGAATGTGGGTTTCTATCAACCATTGCCCATACCTGAGAAGCTGTGGGATGAAATTATCATGGATTTTGTATTGGGATTGCCAAGGACTCAAAAAGGATTTGATTCGATCTTTGTGGTAGTGGATAGATTTTCCAAGATGGCACATTTTATCCCATGTCAGAAAACCAGTGACGCGACGCACATCGTGAATCTATTTTTCAAAGAAGTCGTTCGACTTCACGGCTTACCAAGGAGTATTGTTTCGGACAGAGATACAAAGTTCTTAGGGCACTTTTGGAGGACATTATGGAAGAAGCTGAGGCCTAACTTGTTTTTTAGTTCAGTTTATCATCCTCAGATGTATGTATAGAAAGAAGTGGTGAACAGAAGTCTAAGAGACTTGTTGAGGAGCCTAGTGGCAGAGCACCACAGCAATTGGGACAATGTATTGCCACAGCCAGAGTTTGCTTATAATGACTCAGTGAACAGGAGCACAGGCCAGAGTCCATTCTAGATTGTATATGGCACGTAGCTGAGAGGAGTTTCTGAATTGAGAGATTCGGAACAGATTGCTACTAGGAGTGCTCGTGCAGAAGAATTCGCGGAGGCGATGAAAGAACTTCACAGCTGGGTGAAGGAGCGACTGCAAAATTCAAGTCAGGAGTATAAGCAGAGAGCAAATCAGCATCGAAGACAACTTCAATTTGAGATTGGTGACTTGATTCTAGCGCACTTGAGGAAAGAAAGGTTCCCAAGGGGAACATACAATAAATTGAAAATGAAGAAAATCGAACCATGTAAGGTCTTGAAGAAAATTGGAGAGAATGCTTATGAAATTGAATTACCCGATGGGATCGTAATTTCTCTGATATTCAATGTCTCAGATTTATACCCATATAAACTTGAGGATATAGGAACAAGTGATGAACAATCAGAGGTTCAGTGGCAGAAGCAGATGCCAGTTGCAAAGAACCCACAGACGGAGAAGATACTAGATAAATGAGTGGGTAAGAAGACCAGAAGGAAAGAATACTTCGAATATTTGGTCAAGTGGAAAGGCCATCTAGTTGTAGATACCAGTTGGGATACTGAAGCAGAGATTTTGAAGCATGGAAATATCGTGTAGGAGCTCATGGACAGGAGCCCATGAAAGTTTTCAAGCGAGGGAGTATGATGCAGGAGCATCCCTCACATCAAGCAAGCCAGTGTGGAAGACAAAGGACAGTTGGGACAGACCCAGCCAAATTTTTGAATTTTCCCTTGAAGTTGATGTGCCAAATATAAATGAGATCATTTAATGAAGGTGCCTTGGTATAATGTAATCAGACCTTGAGCGCCCCTCTCTCGTCTGAAGTAGATAGAGGCATTTATGTTGAGATGAAATAGGTAGATAGAATTTAATATTAGATTAGACAGTTTTAGAAAGAAAGAGGGAAACGGGATATAGACACCCTCATTGTGCATTGTAACATAATTTTGAGCATTGAGAAGAGAAGTAGAGAGTTTTGTAGAAACACCCATGTACAGTTATTTGGATTAATAGAAGAAGTTGATTCAAGTTCATGGTGTTGTGTTGTTCTCTGTGTATGTGTGTTGATTGATATTCTCATGAGTATTTACTTCCTGTTATGCATTTGTTGTTATGTTGTGTATATGATTTCATGTGTTGATATTGAAGTCTGAAAGGAAGTAGAAGTAATTAGTTTCAATTGTTTCTCTATCTAAGCAAGGATTCCTACAAGGAGTGCAGTTGAAGTCATCCTCAAGGAGTGCGTTGACAGAAGGCTCGGATAGTTTAACTCTTGTTCTCGTTCACCCAGAAGTGAAATTGGGTTACACGAGTCGTGAAAGGAGTGTGCAGACTAAGGAGAGTCTCAGTTGTGAATCTGAGCGTAGTATTGAAGGACTACTGTTGCAGGTGTGCACAGGGTCGAAAGAACTCAACACTTGGAGGTGTTTGAGAACTGCCGCAAGGAGTGTGTGCAAGGACCCTCTTTGAGGTTGAAAGTGTGAGAAAGATCAGTAGGGATAAGGCCTTCAAGCTCGTTGAAGAGCAGCACTGAAAGTTTGTGCCATGGAGTGTTTGAATAGGCGCTGCAAAGTTACGTGCAAGAGCACCAGTTTTCACAAAGGAATACTAGGTTCACCCGTAAAAGACATCCAAGAGGAGGAAATTGACGGTTAGGATCTTGAGGAGAGGATTTGTGAAATCCCGTCAACCGTTGGATCTGCCAAAGAAGTGAGGAGGTTGCGGCCACGTTCGGAGTTCAAGCTCTAGGTGTCGTGACCCATTGGATTGTTGATCAGTTACCTGTCAGCCATCTGATCTGACAGGAGTTGCACAGGGTTTAAACCCTCGTGAGCAGAGTAAGAGCCCCAAGAGGTGTCGGGAGTCAGGAAATCGGAGTTCCTAAGGTCGTGAGACTCGAGACATCAGAAGTCTCGAAATCCCAACGAATCCAGAGCCATCCATCTGTGGGGACAGGTGGCAGGGATCAAGAGTTCATCGGCATTTCGGAGATTCAGAAGACAAGAATTTGTGACTAGTTGAACCCCGAAACGGTGAAAGGATCACAGCCGAAGGATCTCAGGGAGGACACATGTCGTGTGGTCATCTAGATCAGGGATGTGGTCATCGGTTTTCAGGTAAGTGAGTGTTCATGGTCTTGTAAAGTCTCGAAATAGCGAGAACTGGTCTGAACCATCCATTCATTTCAGACGCATGTCAGAGATCTGAAAGGAGTCGGAGTTCGGCATTTCGTGAGTCCTAGGAACGAGGCGTCCAGGAAATTAGAAATCGTGAAATCTCGAGAGTTAACCAGGACCGTCCATTAGGGGAGGACGCGTGGAAGCAATCGGAGCCATCGGGGAAAGTCCCGACAAGGAAGTCATCTATCGATGTTTGGGTCATTAGGATATCGAGGATCCTGGTGACAAGGTGTTTAAGCATTTTGGAATCGCGAAGTCCGAAACCCTGACAGGGAGGAAGGTGCCACCGTGAAGCCAGTTGTCAGCAAATCAAAGAGTCGAGATTCGATGAATCGAAAATCTCATGGGCAAGTGGTTTTCAGCATTTGAAACCTCGTAGCCCCGATGAGGGATGAGACTGTGGTCACGGGATAATGGTCATATGGCCCAAAGCCCATAGCCAGGAGGGATAACGTGTAAAGAGCGCGTCAGGATTCGAGGGATCGTGAATCCTGAGAACGATTGCATTTTGGCATTAGAAACCCTGATGAGGAATATGACTACGGTCATATAAGGAGAGGTCACGTGGACCAAGAGCTTAGCCTGGAGGGCTAACTGGAATTTGAGTGCATCGGGATTTTGAAGTCAGAAACCCCGACGAGAAGGAATATAAGGTTGTGGTCTTATGGGAAGCAGTCGTGTGGACTAAAGGCTTAGCCCGGGAGGCTAAGGCAACAGGGGAGCGTATCGGGGATTGGGGATTGGTAAAGCAAGTTGTTTGGACATCACAAGTGCCAAAATTCCGATAGGAGGAACCCCAATAACAAAGAAAAAGGCCAGCATTGATTTAAAAGAAAGAGAGAACCCATGAGAGAGTGTTGTGGGTGAAAATTTCCCGATAGGGAAATAGAAGAACCTTTCAGTTCTTCAGGTCGAGCAAGGAGGAAGGATCCTGTTAGCGGACGTGCCTAGCGGGCGCGCCTGCGTCAAGTGGTATCAGAGCTTAGAAAAGCTTCTTTGCTTTATGTAGCAGAGAAAAAAGTAGAATTCACCATTCCGCCGAGAAGAAGAGATAGACAATCACCCGATCCAGAGGGAGAAAGGGAAATGTCCAGAGGTAGGGGTAGGCAAGTGCAAAATCTAAAAGTGGAAAGAGAACCGCATGACTTACGTGCTATGATTGTGGACATGGATATAATACAAAGGCGCAAAGCTAATGAAGGAGATATCAGTGAGTCTGAAAATGAAGATGATGTTGGACATGGAGAAGAAGAAATCCCAGTATAAGATGCAGCAAATGAGCTCTTACTAAAAGATGTTGCAAGAATGGGTGCAAAGGTAAAAATGGACATTCCAGTTTATGAGGGAAATCTGGACGTAGAAGAGCTTCTAGCCTGGATTAGAGCTCTAGACACTTACTTCAACTATGAAGATATCTAAGAGGACAAGATGGTCAGGCATTCCACCACAAGATTGAAAGGACATGCAACCTTGTGGTGGGATGAACTACAAGCTGACAGGTGTTGCCAAGGCAAGCAGAAAATTAAGAGTTGGGACAGGATGATTGCAAAGATGAAGGAAAAATTCATTCCCAGGGACTATCAAATTTCTTTGTTCAGGAGGATGCAGAACCTGATATAGAAGCTGATGACAGTGAAGGAATATACTGAGGAATTTTACAGGTTGAATATCAGGGCAGGTCATCGCGAAAGAAATGACGAAAAAGTGGGCAGGTATATGAATGGCCTGAGATATGAGATTCAGGATGAAATGAGTATGGCAACCATCTGAACGGTAGAGGATGCTTATCAAATGGCTTTGAACGCGGAAGATAAGTTGATCCAAAATAAAAGTCAGAGGGGTCGAGGCAGGAGTCAGCCCAGAGGCAAACCAGTTGATGAGGAAAGAACCCAGAAGCCCAGGGACAACTAGAAGAAACCTTAGACTCGGATAGAGAGAGGTGGAATTTCACAGTGAGGATGATATGTTGAACAGAGAAAACAACATACTGAGCAGAGAGGAGGATATGCTAATAATAATAGGTTTTCTCATACCATAAGTAGAGGAAGAGGAAGAGGTGGAGTAATCACATGCTTCACATGTGGAAAAAATGGGCACAAGTCATTCGAGTGTCCATAGAAATAGAAATATGGAGGAGAAACTCACATCGCCGAGGCACAGAGGCAATATGTTGAGGCAGAAGATGTTGAAGGTGGAAGATCACTGATGATGCAGAAAGTTCTTTTGACACCAGAGAAAGAAGTGGAAAGCTCAGTCCAAAGGACCAGACTTTTCAGAACAGCCTGCAAGACCAAGGGTTGGGCATGCAAGGTCATTGTGGACAGCGGTAGCACTGATAATCTTGTTTCAACCGATATGGTAGAAAGGTTGGAGCTGGAGACGATTGATCATCCAAGTCCATATATAGATTCGTGGCTACAAAAAGGACATCAGGTAAATATCACCAAACAATGCTTAGTTGAATTTAAGATAGGAGGATATAATGATAAGATTTTATGTGATGTTATTCCTATGGATGTTTTCCATCTATTGTTGGGTAGACCATGGCAATATGATAGAAATGTGATTCATGATGGGAGGATAAACACATACACCCTATAAAAGAATGGGAGAACTCATATGTTGCTTCCAATCAAGGATAAAGAAGTAAAAACGGAGGTAAGCAACACAATACTTCTCATGAGTGGGAAGGAACTCCTTACCAAGGTTAAGAAGAAGGAGGATCCACAATTCATTGTGGTCAGAAAACTGAAGATTGTTCTAACTAACACAAGAGTGGATGATTTGCCAGAAGAAGTTCAGGGACTGCTGGAAGAGTTCGTTGATATAGTAGTGGATGAATTACCTCATTCATTGCCACCGATGAGAAGTGTGAGCCACCATATCGATCTCATACCAGGAGCCAGTTTACCAAACAAATCCGCGTACAGATTGACGCCGCAAGAGAATGAAAAGGTCAAAAGACAAGTCCAGGATTTGTTGGACAAAGGTTTGCTCAGGGAAGGCTTGAGTCTGTGTCTTGTTTCGACGGTACTTAGTCCGAAGAAAGATGGAGGCTAAAGGATGTGCACTAATTCAAGGGCGATTAACAAAATAGCCATCAGGTACAGATTTCCATTGCCAAGGATGGATGATTTGATGGATTGCTTAAGTGGAGAAAAAAAAATTTCAAAGATTGATCTGAAGAGTGGATATCACCAGATTCACATGAGAGAAGGTGATGAATGGAAAACAGCATTCAAGATAAACGAAGGTTTGTATGAATGGCTTGTTATTTTGTTTGGCTTAAAAAATGCTCGAAGTACCTTTATGAGGTTGATGAATGAAGTCTTGAAGGATTTCATCGGAAAATTTGTTATCGTATATCTGGATGATATACTGATTTTCAGTAAAACGGAGGTTGAACATCTGAAGCATTTCGCCATTGTGATGAGGACATTACAGCAAGAGAAGTTGTTGATAAACATAAATAACTCTTCATTCATGAAGACAGAACTCATTTACTTGGGATTTGTTATTTCGGAAAATGAGTTGAAGATGGATCCAGAAAAGGTGGAAGTAATCAAGATTTGGCCATCACCAAGGAACATATTTGAGGTGAGAAGTTTTCACGGGTTGGCTAGTTTCTACCGAAAATTCATTAGGGATTTCAGTGGAATTAGCATAGCAATGATGGATACAGTGAAGAAAAGACATAAATATTTTCAGTGGACAGAAGAGGCTGAGAAGAGTTTCAATTTGTTGAAACAGAATATTACGGAACAACCAGTTCTGGTGTTACCGGATTTTCAAAAGACATTTCAAGTAAAATGCGATGCAAGCAGGTTTGCAATTGGAGCAGTCTTAAGTCAAGATGACAGACCAATTGCATATTTCAGCGAGAAGTTGAATGAAGCGACGGTGAAGTATTCCACGTATGATAAGGAATTTTATGCCATCATCCAGGCATTGAAGAAATGGAGGCACTATTTGATTCCGAAGGAATTTGTTTTATATAGTGATAACCATCCATTGCAGTTTGTGACTCAACAATAAAAGTTGAATCAGAGGCATGTTAAATGGGTCGAGTACATGCAAAATTTCACATTTTTTATAAAACATATTTCTGATACTGCTAACAAAGTTGATGATGCTTTGAGCAGGAAGTGTTTGTTGTTGCAGGAGTTCAAAGTCAAGACGCTAGGTTTTGATGATCTCAGAGACATGTATGCAAATGATCCAAAATTTAAGAAAGAGTATGAAGCAGCTGAGAATCCAGTTCTTAGAGATAGCATCAAATGGGCCGAATACATGATCCAGGAAGGATTGTTGTTTAAGGGAAATCAGCTATGTATTCCAAATTGTTCCATGAGGGAGAATCTGCTAAAGGAAAAACACAGCGGAGGATTGGCCAGACACTTTGGTCACGATAAGACATTCGTGAAGTTGAGCGAGTCATACTTTTGGCCAGGGATGCAAGCAGAGGTTAAGAGGTTTGTAGACAGATGCAGGATTTTCCAGCATTCAAAGGGAAGGAAGCAGAATGTGGGTTTCTATCAACCATTGCCCATACCTGAGAAGTTGTAGGATGAAATTAGCATGGATTTCGTATTGGGATTGCCAAGAATGAAAACAGGATTTGATTCGATCTTTGTGGTAGTGGATAGATTTTCCAACATGGCACATTTTATCCCATGTCAGAGAACCAGTGATGTGACGCACATTGCGAATTTGTTTTTCAAAGAAGTCGTTCGACTTCACAGCTTACCAAGGAGTATTGTTTCGAATAGAGATACAAAGTTCTTAGGGAACTTTTGGAGGACATTATGGAAGAATCTGGGGACTAACTTGTTGTTTAGTTTGGCTTATCATCCTCAGATGGATGGATAGACAGAAGTGGTGAACAGAAGTCTAGGAGACTTGTTGAGGAGCCTGGTGGCAGAGCACCACAGCAGTTGGGACAATGTATTGCCGCAGGCAGAGTTTGCTTATAATGACTCAGTGAATAGGAGCACATGCCAGAGTCCATTCCAGATTGTATATGGCATGCAGCTGAGAGGATTTTCTGAATTGAGAGATTCGGAATAGATTGCTACTAGGAGCGCTAGTGCAGAAAAATTCGCGAAGGCGATGAAAAAACTTCACAGCCGAGTGAAGGAGCAACTGCAGAATTCAAGTCAGGGGTATAATCCGAGCGCAGATCAACATCAAAGATAACTTCAAGTTGAGGTTGGTGACTTTATTCTAGCGCACTTGAGGAAAGAAAGGTTCCCAAGGGGAACATACTATAAATTGAAAATGAAGAAAATCGGACCATGTAAGGTCTTGAAGAAAATTGGAGAGAATGCTTATGAAATTGAATTACCTGATGGGATCGAAATTTCTTCGATATTAAATGTCTCATATTTATACCCATATAAACTTGAGGAGATAGGAACAAGTGATGAACATTCAGAGGTTCAGTGGCAGAAGCAGATGCCAGTTGCAGAGAAGCCACAGATGGAGCAGATACTAGATAAACGAGTGGGTAAGAAGACCAGAAGGAAAGAATACTTCGAATATTTGGTCAAGTGGAAAGGCCATCCAGTTGAAGATGCCAGCTGGGAGACTGAAGCAGAGATTTTGAAGCATGGACAGACCATGCAGGAGCTCATGGACAGGAGCCCATGAAAGTTTTCAAGAGAGGGAGTATGATGCAGGAGCATCCCTCACATCAAGCGAGCCAGCGCGGAAGACAAATGACAACTGGGACGGACCCAACCAATTTTTTGAATTTTCCCTTGAAGTTGATGTGCCAAATATAAATGAGATCATTTAATGAAGGTGCCTTGGTATAATGTAATCAGACCTTGAGCGCCCTGCTCTCATCTGAAGTAGATAGAGGCATTTATGTTGAGATGAAATAGGTAGATAGAATTTAATATTAGATTAGACAGTTTTAAAAAGAAAGAGGGAAACGGGATATAGACACCCTCATTGTGCATTGTAACATAATTTTGAGCATTGAGAAGAGAAGCAGAGAGCTATGTAGAAACACCCATGTACAGTTATTTGGATTAATAGAAGAAGTTGATTCAAGTTCATGGTGTTGTGTTGTTCTCTGTGTATGTGTGTTGATTGATATGCTCATGAGTATTTACTTCTTGTTATGCATTTGTTTTTATGCTATGTATATGATTTCCTATGTTGAGATTGAAGTCTGAAAGGATGTAGAAGTAATGAGTTTCAATTGTTTCTCTATCAGAGCAAGGATTCCTGCAAGGAGTGCAGTTGAAGTCGTCCACAAGGAGTGCGTTGACAGAAGGCTCGGATAGTTTAACTCTTGTTCTTGTTCACCCAGAAGTGAAATTGGGTTACACGAGCCGTGCAAGGAGTGCGCAGGCTAAGCAGAGTCTCAGTTGTGAATCTGAGCGAAGTATTGAAGGACTATTGCTGCAGGTGTGCGCAAAGTCGAAATATCTCAACACTTGGAGGTGTTTGAGAACTACCGCAAGGAGTGCATGCAAGGACCCTCTTTGAGGTTGAAAGTGTGAGAAAGGTCAGGAGGGATAAGGCTTTCAATCTTGTCGAAGAGCAGCACTGAAAGTTTGTGTCGTGGAGTGTTTGAATAGGCGCTGCATAGTTACACGCAAGAGGACCAGTTTTCACAAAGGAATACTGGGTTCACCCGTAAAAGACATCCAAGAGGAAGAAATTGACGGTTAGGATCTTGAGGAAAGGATTTGTGAAATCCCGTCAACCGTTGGATATGCCAAAGAAGCGAGGAGGTTATGGCCGCGTTCGGATTTCAAGCTCTAGGGGTCATGAGTCGTTGGATCGTTAATCAGTCACCCGTCAGCCATCTGATCTGATAGGAGTTGCACAGGGTTTAAACCCTCGTGAGCAGAGTAAGAACCCCAAGAGGTGTCGGGAGTCGAGAAATCGGATTTCCTAAGGTCGTGAGAGTCGGGACATCAGAAGTCTTGAAATCTCGCCGAGTTCAGAGCTGTCCATCTGTGGGGACAGGTGGCAGGGATCGAGAGTTCATCCGCATTCCAGAGATTCAGAAGACAAGAATTCGTGACTATTTGAACCCCGAAACGGCGGAAGGCTCATAGCCGGAGGATCTCAGGGAGGACATGTGTCGTGTGGTCGTCTAGATTGGGGATGTGGTCATCGGGGTTTAGGTAAGTGAGTGTTCATGATCTTGTAAAGTATCGAAACAACAAGGAATGATCTGAACCATCCATTCATTTGGGATGCATGTCAGAGATCTGAAAGGAGTCGGAGTTCGACATTTCGCGAGTCCTAGGAACGAGGCGTCCAGGATATCAGAAATCATGAAATCCTGAGAGTTAACCAGGACCGTCCATCAGCGGAGGACGCATGGAAGCAATCGGAGCCATTGGGGAAAGTCTCGACAAGGAAGTCATCTATCAGTTTTTGCATCATCAGGATATCGGGGATCCTGGTGACAAGGTGTTTATGCATTTTGGAATCGCAAAGTCTGAAACCCCGACAGGGAGGAAGGTTCCACCGTGGGGCCAGCTGTCAACAAACAAGAGAGTCGGGATTTGAGGAATCGAGAATCCCATGGGCAAGTGGTTTTCAGCATTTGAAACCCCGTAGCCCCGACGAGGGATGAGACTGTGGTCACGAGATAATGGTCATATGGCCCAAAGCCCACAGCCAGGAGGGCTAACGTGTAAAGAGCGCGTCGGGATTCGAGGGATCGCGAATCCTGAGAACGATTGCATTTTTGCATTAGAAAACCCGAAACCCCAATGAGGAATATGACTGTGGTCATATAAGGAGAGGTCATGTGGACCAAGAGCTTAGCCTGGAGGGCTAACGGGAATTTGAGCGCATCGGGATTTTGAAGTCAGAAACCTCGATGAGAAGGAATCTAAGGCTGTGGTCTTATGGGAAGCGGTCGCGTGGACTAAAGGCTTAGCCCGGGAGGCTAAGGCAGCAGGGGAGCATATCGGGGATCGGGGATCTATAAAGCAAGTTGTTTGGACATCACAAGTGCCAAAATTTCGATAGGAGGAACCCCGATAACAAAGAAAAAGGCCAGCATTGATTTAAAAGAAAGAGAGACCCCGTGAGAGAGTGTTGTGGGTGAAAATTTCCTGATAGGGAAATAGAAGAACCTTTCAGTTCTTCGGGCTAAGAAAGGAGGAAGGATCCCATTTGCGGACATGCCTAGCGGGCGTGTGTAACACCCTGTTTCCCCCAGATTGTAAATATAACTGAACTGGCCAAGGACTATGGAAAAACTCATAAGTATGAATATGTGTTGTAAATGGACCTGCAGGAAGAGGTCAATGAATGTAAATGATAGTTTGAATTTATTGCAGAACTGCTGAGAGGGAATGTGCGGAAAAGAGACCACGATGGTGGTGGAGGGCACCTTGAAAAAGGGGCGTTAACTTCCACCAAGAATTAAATACCGTATTTGGACTCCACTGGCCTGGAGAACCAAAAGCAGCTCGCTAGCCCTGAAATAAATGCCTTGCAGGCTGGTAGGTGGATGGCTTGATGAGGGATGGGGAGGTGAACCGCCTATCCGTAGAGCCATCATGACTGACCAGCGCGATGGTAATTGTGCCACACGCAACCTCGCGAGAGGATAAGGCGTATGGTAGAAGCGATTGAAAAGGGGGGACGTGAGGGGAACTCTGGCGGTTTTTACGCAGAGTGAGTGATCACAGAGAGGAAGGGATTGTAACCTTCGCTCCTGGGCACTGGCAGACAGAGAGACGCAGGTCTCAGGACATCGTGGTCTCAGCTCGGGGGTGGCTAGTGGTAAATCCATTAGGAGTCACTACGCCTACGGTTGGGTGGAAACGAGCACCCCTCTCAGCAGTTG